>JZKD02S1999896.1:3369789-3387478 GCA_000966675.3 Picea glauca
AATATTTAAATTTTAACCAAGATGGTCAAAGCAATTTTCCACTCAATTATAGACACCCACTACAAATTACACCCCAATACTAGGTTATGATGCCACCACGGAGGTAGGATTCCTCACCAACCAATGCATACTTTCAACACTTGACTTATTAGTCAAATATGATTGATGAGTTTTAAATAAATCATACAAAAAAGGTAGGAGTTCTTAGGAGACATAAGACTATTTCTCCCCCTCTTTCATCTTCCCGTCCAATGGACGCATATTCCTTATCATTCTTTCCACAACCATCTTCGATATTTATATTAATTTTCAACAAAACAAATTTACATATCTTGAGCATACCACATAAGGTCTACCACATGGCATGTGTAAATCATATTTACAACAATTACATGCCAAGCCATTTATTAGTTGGGCTTTGGCCTTAAGCTTTGCTCGAAGAATCCATATGTCATATTTACATCACTTGCACATGGGGTTATTTATTTAAGCTCATATAGCTCAACTCCTGTCATTATAAACACTTATTTACAATTTATACATTTCCTAATCTAATACATCCAAATGGTCAAAACTGGGGTTTTACAAAACACATGAGATTGAGAGTTGTATGAGCTCACGGTAGGATAAGAGGGTTTTTTTTGCTGGTACAAGATATATTCTAATCATTTTCGGGGAGAATCCAATATATTTAACTAACATATTCAACCTTTGAATTGCATATAAAATATGTTGTATAATTGTTAGAAATATTACTTCCTCTTTTCTTCCCATGCCAATATCAACTGATGCAAATAATACACATTATAAAACTAAATTAAGGAGAACGGGCAAATAACACAAAACAAAAGTTAGACAAATAGTGTATCTCACAGCTATTCACAAGGTGTTAATGGTGGAAGAAAACTGTGACTGAATAAGTGCGTAGTGTTTACCGAGGTAACGACATTCTGTGGGGCGTATGAGATTCCCTGTGGAGAGAGTGACTATGAGCATGATGGTCGTTATGGATCTCAAATGTCTACCCATTATACGTCTGTATGGCGATTGAGCTCAGAAAAGAATTTGTTGCAGACTGAATGAAAATTAACAAATAGCGATTGAGTTCAGAAAGGTACGCAACATACTATTTGGGAGCCAGCAGGAGTGTTTATAGTGTTCAACGTTTGACTTTGAATAGCTGGCGTGTTTGAAGTGTTCAGCGTAGCTTGCATGTTTGAAGTGACTAGTTTATATGTTTAGAAATGCTATTTAAACAATAGAAAATATAAACAATAGAAAATAGTAATTTTGTTCACATTTATATCCTTAGATTCCAATCAAAAAAACTTGAAAAATAAAAAATTTAATCAACATTTATCATGGAAACAACCACCCAAAAAAAAACTCAAAACATTATGAAAAATCTAATGCTAGAAAAGTTGAACCATAAATGGGAAAGTATGGGAAATGTTAATGATACTCTTTTTCGGAAATCAGATCTATAACTTTGAGTAAGAACAATGGTTAACCCACCAACCACAACAATGTAGAGAGAGTATGTCGTAAATAAAAATGATATAAGAATGGATGGAATGACCAAAAAATTCATGGATGGAAAGACCAAAAAATTCATCTATATACGCTAGCGAAGGACAACGCAAATACACCATGTTAAGCGATACATCTAGTCTACTCTTAGCTCAAGCCTGCCTTTGCTTACAATGACCTGAGAGTTAACTTCCAGGAGAGTTAACCTCCAGCGGAAGGACTTGGTTGTCCCGGATTGTAATCGATGGTCACGAGCAACAACCAGCAACAACCTATCAAAGGGATCCTGGTCCCGGGGCACTTGGGTATCCCGGACTGTAATCGATGGTCACCAGCAACAACCTATCAAGGATTGTACTTGCGGTGCCCTGCAGTTTCGTAAGTGTATATTTATATAACGACTAGACATTGAGGAGAATAAATTGAAAAGACGAAAGCAGTGGAAGAGTTTGGTACCTGCTGTACTATTTCCTCTTCACTTTCCGTGCCAATATCATCTGATGCAAATGATACACATGAAATCTATCTATTGCAAAACTAAGTTACAGAAAATAGAAGTTCTACCAACTGTGTATACTGCGCGTAGTGTTTACCCAAAAACTGCGCGTAGTGTTTCATTCGCAGATTCGTATCATGGATTGTACTTGCGTTGCCCTGGAGTTTCGTAAGTGTATATTTATATAACGACTAGACATTGAGGAGAATAAATTGAAAAGACGAAAGCAGTACCTGCTGCACTATTTCCTCTTTACTTTCCGTGCCAATATCATCTGATGCAAATGATACACATGAAATCTATCTATTGCAAAACTAAGTTACATAAAATAGAAGTTCTACCAATTGTGTATATAGCTATTCACAAAGTGTTAATGGTGGAAAAAAACTGCGCGTAGTGTTTACCCAGGTAACGACATTGTGTGGGGCGTATGAGATTCCCTGTGAAGAGAGTGATGATGAGCATGAGGGCCGTTATGGATCTAAAATCTCTAACCATTATACGTCCGTATGGCGATTGAGCTCAGAAAATAATGTGCTGCAGGCTGAATGAAAATTAATAAATGGCTATTGAGTTCAGAAAGGAACGCAACATACTATTCGGTGGGCTATGACAGCTGCGATATTTAACTGTGCTTTCCTGACTAATATAAGGCATGTTATCATGATCAAATTTGAAAGGCTATTTTTAATTTCAAGTTAAAGGGTGGATATTAATTTTGTATTCAAAATGTTATTTTTAAAGGGTGGATATTAATTTTGTATTTGAAAGGTTATTTTTAATTTCAATTTAAAGGGTGGGGGTGGATATTAATTGTGCAATAAAAGAATTTTATCGTCAAGGGTGGGGTGGATATTAATTGTGTAGTAAAAGAATCTTATCGTCATCAAATGTGAAAGATTATTACAAGGAAAGGCGTACACCTATTGACAATGGGCACATTTAATATGTTTTTAGTACTTAATCAGTTTCATATGGACAAGATTAACCAAACTTACCAACCACTATTTTTACTCCAATTATTATTTACTGGGCAGGATTTTCCTAGTACCGCTTTGTCTTACCGCGTCGGTTATTTAATGATTTAATGCACAGGGTTTTGAATGCCCAGGGTTCAGTTATTTCGGCGTTCACCAGCCACGAGTAAAAGAATCTTATCGTCATCAAATGTGAAAGATTATTTTTATTTTATTGTCTTTTCAAGTTGAAGAGTGGATATTCATTTAATCTTTTGAAAGGTTGAAAAAAGAGTTGTATTTTAAAAATTAGTTGTTTAGGTGTACATTTCAAGAAAAATATTTCAAATAAAATATTATTTTTTTAATTATTTGAAATGTGAAAAGTTAAAGAATAACTAAATAGATAAGTTGAAATTTCAATAAAAAATAAATATAGGTTTGATGGGTTATATATATAACTCATAAACGTTGAGCCATGTTTTATAAAACTTTAAAGACAATCACAAACTTAAACATTATTGTGAACACCCATATAAGAGATGATGTAATCTATTTATCCATATCATGCATGAAAATTGCATCTCATATTTATATTTTGAGCATATCTCAATCTTTCTCAACCACGGGAGTCATGTTCATTCTAGATCTCATTAGAAAAGAAGAAATTGTTGTAGGTTTTGAGGTCTTTCAACTACAAAGCTACTTCACACAAACACAAGGAAAACAAGCAAAGATGCAGCAACCAAGCAGGAGGGGAAGGGATAGACATGAGAAAAACTCACTGCTAGGATGCACAGGCACCTTCTATGAAGGTAACACGCAAGTACTCACACCTTTCCTTAAGGAAAACTATGAGTGCTTTCTCTATCACTGAAAGAAAGAAGCATGTGTGTCCTATAAGAGGATAAAATCCTCAAGGAACCCTAAAAAAAATTCTATCGGCTGACATGTGAGATTACAAGAAAACAATACAGACTAAAAACTAACAAAGAAACCTAAACCTAAGGCAAGACATACACTAAGAAAACCCTATTGAGAATAACTCTATGAGTTATCCCTAGTGGAGTCCCCAATTATGTTGTGGAAATAAACTTTTCTATAGCTAGGGATGACTTTATCAAAGCACTTTTCAAAGAACAATGCTAATCTTTCTGAAAAATAGCTATGATATTCTTTCAGTAACTAAGAGGGAGTTACAACAAGTCTTACCGAGTTTAGATGACTCATTGGAAACAATTCTAGTTAGTTGTCCTTACTCCAACTATCCTCATTCCTACCTCATATTGTAGACTTGCACACACATAACCAACAAAAATTCCTCAAATTAGGCCAGAAATAAAAATGAATATACAATAACTACTTTAACTAACTTAATAAGGGAAATTAGTTCCTTGACCAAATACTGAAAAGGAGATTAAATTCAATACACACATAGAATTTAGGGGAGGGAAAGAAGAGACATCTTCATTTTATTATAAGAACAACATTAGAAAGAAAAATACCTCATTTTGCTTCTAACACTGTCCATAACCACCATTCGTATTCCTCCAATATCAAGCCACTTATGACTACAACACCTCCAATGTTCTTCTTCTCATGAATATGAAGAAAATCAAGGGATCTTGGGCCTCATTGATATGAATGGGAAATGAAATTAAAGAAACAGGGGCTTCCATGTAAATGTAGGTCATAAAAACCTCAGAAATATAATGGCTTGGTTTCTTGAGGATAAATGATTACTTTGGCATGATAATAGTGCTTGTACCTTCCTCCTTCCTTTAAGTATTTTTTATACCATTTCATGATGGTTGAGACCATTTTTCTATGGGTTTTAGGGAGTTATAGATTTATTTTTCCCATAAACCCCACCCAAGAGCATGTAATTTTCACATTTTTAAAATATGTTTTTGGTACTTTGGAGTGAACTCACACCTTTACTGAAGGGAAAGTGTGAGTACCCACTCCTTTACTGAGAAGAAGTTGTGATTGGATGGCTAGTGTAATACACCTAGCACAAGCCCCAATTGTAAATATACATGTTAATTCATAAGCTGGTGAGCTAAGAGGTTTTGGGCAAGAGTGCCTTTGTAAATCTGTTTTTGAGGCTAGGGTGACAACGCGATTCAGGCCAGGAGCCTATGCGTTGAAGGGAATATGTGCCAACATTGTAATATGTAATCACTCGATTATATTAATAAATTACATCGTTGTTGCATACCAATTCAAACAGAAGAGTATAGGGGGCTAGTACACCACAATAGGGAAAGGGGGTTAAGTTTCTAAGAAAGGGAGCTGAGGCAAAGGGGCTTAAGAAAAGGGAATGATATACTTATATTATATTATTATTCCTTAAGCCCTAAAGTCTATTAATGGGACATAATTCTTGTCTTTAGTTCCCAAGTGAGGGGAATGAGTTACTGAGTGGGCTAAGGTAGTTTCCTTTGTGTCAAGTGTCAAGTGAATGCCATGCAAATATAATGTGGGATTTTAGAGTAATTTGGGGGAATTCTCATTCATTGTCACCCTACTAGTAACTCTCCATCACTTACCATCATTGGCCCATCATACTAGACTATACATGTACTTGGAGCACTGGAGTTGACTATCTATTAAGAGGAATTGGATTGAAGAAGCAGGTTGTCAGACCTGTGAGAAATATCTTTGGGTAAGAGAAGTGTTGGGAATTTTTTTCCCTGTGATCTGGCTTAGTGGCACTAGTTTCTTGAGCAGCCTTATGTTCCAGGTGCTACAGAACTCTGAGTCTTCTTGTCCTGACTGTTGTTGAAGCTTTAGAAGGGAAGTGGGATAGCCGAAGGACTGTGGAGAAGAGAAGGGGTACATGATACATATGGATATTGGTGGCCACCCACCTTTTCCAACTCGCTCAAAACAGTTTTCTGGCAATTTTGGTAGTTTACTATTTTTAACAGTTTTCGCTTCCGGAGCCTTTTTTAGGCCCTAAACGATGTTTTTTGGAAAACAGGTTTGCAATATGGAAGTTGCTTCGATATTGTGCCTAAAATGAATCTCTTCTATGATTAATTTCCAATGGGATATCATACACCTAAAATGGAGATCGTATGCAAAAGTTACGACCCTGGGAAGTTGATGTACCAACTTACCCAAACGGGGCCCACATGACTTTTGGCGCTTCATCTCCTAGGGTTAGGTTTTTGGATGTCTATGGTTTTTGATATTCCTGCTTATTGTAAAAATGCCTTCAAAGCCTCATTGTAATCATCTTCTTGCAAATGAGTGTAGTCGTCACATCTCTTCTCAAAGATAATCCGCCACCATTCCAACAAGCTTATTTCCGCTGCATTTTACAGTTTCTATCTTATTCCTTTATTGAATAGAAAACCAGTTTTACTGTATCTCTATTATTTTGTGTTAAGCACCTATTAATAATCTGTATTCATTTCATTCTTCTCATAAAATCAAGATCGGTGGTATCAGAGTAGTCTACTCCTTGTTATCTTAATGCATGTCCCCAACGAGGTCGGAGTACAAAGAGTTGGGTCGAGGAAAAAATATCTTGCACGCCCAAGCGACCTCTCATGGCAGGAGAAAAGAAAGATGACGGGACAAGAGATCCTTTCAAAATGTTGATTGAGGAATCCCTCATGCAACAGAGGAACGAGATGATGGATAGTTTCGCGCAAATCCTTCAATGGCTACCAACAAGCGACGCATATTCTTCGAACGAAGGCACCACCCCCTTCAAGGTACAAATAAACTTCGATATTCCTATATTTGAAGGTCAGATAGACACAGATGTTGTAGACAAGTGGTTGAATCTACTAGAAAGGTATTTTTTTGTCCATAACTTTTTGAATAGAGAAAAGATTACTTTTGCGCTCCTCAAAGCCATTCTCCATGTCAAATATTGGTGGGAAATTTTTTGTGAGAAAAAGGACACAGAGGAACCCTCATTACTTTCATTCATGGCCTCCTGGGAATCCTTCAGGGATGTTATTAAAGAACAATACTATCCTGTCGGAAGTTATGACGACCTGTATACCAAATGGGCCACACTGCGAAAAGAAAGAGGCCAAGCAGTGCCAAATTTCACAAATATCTTCCATACCTTGCCCACCAAGATGCGTATCAAAGATTCAGAGTGACATATGGTGCTCAAGTCTTACAGTGCTATGCATAGATACATCCAGACCAAAATGGAATTTATGGACATCTCATCCTCAGGTGCAGCCTACAGATATGTCGTCAAAATCGAGCAGAAGCTCAAACAAAAGATGCAGATATTTGGGCCTGGGAACCCCTCACAAAAAAATCCAGGAAAGGGCAGCCCCAACCCACAGAACAAAGGATAGAGCAAAGATGATCAGTATCAGGACAACCAGTCCAAGCCATAAGTAAAGAAGGACACCAGAAAGACAAAGAAAGACATCGGGAAGTTGTGCGACTTCCATAAGAGCCCTTGGCATAACACTATTGATTGTCACTCAAAGCAGTCGTTGGTGGCCGAAGCGAAAGCCTTTGAATCATATGCAGATTATGACTCTGTGCCAGAACTAGAAAGGGGAAGACGGATCATTGACGCGGAACCTAGTGCCACCATTGCACCACCAAGATCCATCCTAGTGAACCAGACGAGCCAGAAGGAGAGTGCCTCTTCCATTCATAGATGTGGGTAAAAGGCACCCCACTGCACTTCATCGTTGATAGCGGTAGCCAGAAGAATCTCATCTCAGCATAGGTCATCAAGAGGTTATCCCTGCCAACAACGTCACACCCACAACCCTACACCATTGTATGGCTCCACCAAGGAAGCGATCTTCACGTCAGCCAACAGTGTCAACTGTCATACGGCATCAAGCCCTTCAAAGATGAGGTATTGTGTGATGTTTCCCCTCTCGAAGTTTGTGATGTTCTTTTGGGCCAACCTTATTTATGGAAACATCATGATGTATATGAGTCTAGGCCTCGTAGTGTTATTATTACTTTGAACAAGAAGTTGTACAGGATACATGAGGCAGTCTCACCTAGTGTTATTTCCTTGATATTTTCTAAGAAATGCAAGAAGGTCATCTCTCAGATGGGGAAGTTTGTCTTTTTCATGATTCGCTCTCAGAATAAGCGAAAGACCATAGCCACATCTAAGGTCTTTGCGATCGACCTCTCCACACAGCAGAAGCAAGTAGAGAAGGTCGTTGAAGAATACTTAGATATCTTCTCCTCACCTACAGGGGTACCTTTGTACTGCCAGGTCAAGCACCCCATCAATCTGACCCCTGGTGCACAGCTTCCCAATGGGCCAGTCTATCATCGCTCTTTGTTAGAGAGAGAGGAGATCAAGCGACAGATCCAAGAACTACTCCACACGGGGCACATCCATCCCATCTCACCACCTTGCGGGAGCCCAATCATGCTGGTACAGAGGAAAGATGGAACCTGGCGACTCTATATTGATTACCAGGATCTGAATAAAATAACAGTCAAAAATCGGTACCTAATTCCCAGAATCAACGAACTCCTTGATCAACTCACGGGGGCCAAATACTTCAGTAATATTGATATGAAGTCTGCCTACCACCAGGTCCCGATAGAGTAAACAGATGTATGGAAGACTGCCTTCAAGTCAAATGAAGGCCTTTTTGAATGGTTGGTCATGCCCTTTGGTTTGAAAAATTCTCCAGCCACTTTCATGAGGATGATGGACGATATCGTACGACCATTCACCAATACATTTGTAGTGGTGTATTTGGATGACATTCTAATTTACAACAAGACTTGGGTCGAACACTTGCAGCATATTCAGCAGGTTCTACACACCTTGCGGTAGCACAATCTATACACCAACTTGGAAAAATGCTCCTTCAGCATGGAAAGGGTCCATTACCTGGGCTACATCATTGATCAGCATGGCGTACATGTGGATCCAGCCAAGATCCAAGTCATCCATGACTAGTCAGCCCCAACCACACTCACTGAGCTTTGGAGCTTCTTAGGCCTTGCCAATTTCTACCGCAGGTTCATGCTGGGATTCTCCCATATTGCATGGGCCCTCAGCCAAATAAACAGGGGTGGTGGTGAGGCGAAATTTGTGTGGGGCCGGTCCCAACAACAAGTCTTCGATGATTTGAAGCAGTGCTTGTGCTCAACCCTAGTACTTTCACTACCATACCTACAACATCACTTTGAGATTGAGACAGATGCTTCAAACTATGATGTGGGTTCCATTCTTTCTCAACACGGCCACCCCATGGCATATCATATTGAGACATTGTCAGATACTGTCAATAAGTACCCTAATTACGACAAAGAAATGTACTCCATTGTGCAAGCCTACCGCTAGTGGAGACATTACATTCTTGGGAAGGAGACAGTCATCCACACTGATCATAAGCCACTGCAGTTCATGAAGACACAAGAAAAATTTCATAATGACCGCCATCAAAAGCAGTCCACATACTTGCAGAAATTCCACCTCAACATCAAGTATACAATAGGAAGCACCAATCGCGTCGTTGATTGCCTCAACAGACCACCAGTCATGGCACTCACCACAGTGCTAGACTCTTGCGGCCATGAGACCTCTGGATGGCCCCAACTCTATGAGATAGACCCTAACTTCGACACCACCTACCAAATGTTGGGCGCAAACGCAGTTGTCGATAATTTCCATCTTTAGGATGGTTTGTTGTGTCGTCTGGGCCATACCTGTGTTCCATCAAGAGAGTGAGCGAAGTTGACGTGGGAATCCCACTACAATTGGGTGGTAGGACACTTCATTTTCGAAACGATAGTGGCGATGCTACATAAACATTTCTACTGGTCGAAACTTCGACAGGAGGTTAACAAGTATATCAGGTCCTGCACTGCCTATGCTATTGCCAAACCGACCACTAAGAAGCAGGGGCTATACACCCCTCTTCCTACTCCTGACAGGCCATGGGAATCCATCTCAATGGACTACATGTCGGTCCTCCTGTCCACCAAGTGGGGAAATGATTGTAGTTTTGTGGTTTTTGATCGCTTTTCTAGGATGGTGCTTCTAGTTGCCTACAAGAAGAGCATCACAACAGAGGCCACTCCCAAGATATTATTTGAACAAGTCTGGGTATATTTTGGAATCCCACAAACCATTGTCTCAGATCAGGATAGTCTATTTCTCAACACATTCTGGTCGAGCCTATGGTCATTGTTGGACACCAAGCTCACCAAATCCACGACCTTCCACCCCCAAACAAATGGCCAAACTGAGGTTGTAAATCGAATGACTATGCATATCCTTCGCATGTATAATTCAAAGCACCCCTGCACATGGAATGAGAGCCTTCCCTATGTCTGACATAGCTACAATCAAGCCCTACATAGCTCAATTAGCCAAATCCCCTTTCAGGTAGTGTTGGGATTCCAACCATTGGGTTCCATAAATGTTGCACTTCCCCTTGCGGTCACCTCGAATGACTCATATCCTGCTCTAAATGAAGATGACAAAGCCACTCAGTTCATTGAGCAGATCCAGCACATCCACCAATAGGTTTAGGATATCTTACAAAAGTCCAATGACAAGTACAAACAACGCCATGATCAACATCGGGTGCCACATAAGTTTCAGGTGGGCGACAAAGTTTGGTTGCACTTGCAGCAAGAACGCCTTACAAGGCCCCATCGAAAGCTTCACCCAATCCATTATTGTTTTTACACTATCATCAAGGCCATGGGGGATAATGATTTTGAGCTCAACATTCCTCCTTTCCTTGGCCTGCACCCCGTGTTCAACGTGGATCTCCTTCGCCCTTATTTTCCACCACTATTGGACACCTCAGAAGTAGAAAAACAAATGACACCAATAGAGCTGAACATCGACTGCATACACCATGAATCCAATGATAATATTGTGGACACACAAATCAAGGGCACTCGATAGCAAAGGATCAATCTTTATCGAGTTTTCAAAGCAGGGCAACTCCTACACCAAGGCAAGTGGCTCACCCAGGGCCAAATTTAGCAGAAATTTCCTCATCTGATGGGGGAACTCAACACAATGGAGGTCATTTCTTCCTAAGGATGAAGGATTGATCCATATGGATATCAATGGCCACCCACGTTTTCCAACTAAAACAGTTTTATGACAATTTTGGTAATTTACTATTTTTAGCAGTTTTCACTTTCGGAGCCTTTTTGAGGCCGTAAATGATGTTTTTTTGGGAAAACGGGCTTGTAATATAAAATTTCCTTCGATTTTTCACCTAAAACGAATCTCCTCGATGATACATTTCCAACAGGCTATCATACGCCTAAAATGGAGATCGTATTCAAAAGTTACGACCCCGGGAAGTTGATGTACTAACTTACCCAAACTGGGCCCACATGACTTTTGGTGCTTCATCTCCAAGGGTTTGGTTTTTGGATGTCTAGGGTTTTTGAATTTCCTACTTATTGTAGAAAGGCCTTCAGAGCCTCATTGTAACCATCTACTTGTGAATGATTGCAATCATCACATCTCTTCTCAGAGATAAGTCGCCACCATTCCAGCAAGCTTGTTTCCGCTGCATTTTACAGTTTCTAGCTTATTTCTTTATTGAATAGAAAACCAGTTTTACTGTATCTCTATTATTTTGTGTTAAGAACCTATTAATAATCTGTATTCATTTCGTTCTGCTCATAAAATCTAGGTTAGTACGCTTCTTGGGGTGGGATAGGTTGTGGTGAATGATAGACTGTGAGATAAGAACTATTGCTTGAGCTAGCACCAATGCCTGTTTGTTGTTACCAAACCTTAGTTTGGCTTAGGAAGCCTTTTCCCTGGAGGAGTCATAGCCCCAACTTGGGGGTGATCCACTACTGATATTTTATGAGCAATGAGGTCTATGGATGGGAGTAACATCTGAGGTTTGCACACAGTTGGTGGCTTTACAGGAAAATATAAGTGTCTTCTACGTTCTTCTATGTTATTATGATAGTTGTGTGTTTATCTATGTTATCATAACGTTGTAATTGTACATAATTATGCATGTTTGTGCACATGTTTGTTAGTGCTGCATAATTTTTGCATATGTAGGGCATTTAATTAATTATTGGTATATGAAAAACTATTGCATGGTTGTTGGTAATGGGTGCTTCACATTATGTATCAGGGAGGAAGACATTTTGTGTGGCATGGGCTAGATGGGAGTTGGGGGAATTACATTATGGTATCAGAGCTTCGGTTTACAACACTGAACCTATATGGGAAATATACAAAGGGCCCCAGGTTCAACACTGAATTTGTATGGGCCATTGTCAGAGTGTTGATGCTAGAATTGAAAAACTTACACTTAGGGGTGGTTTGCAATATGGTCTACAAATGTCTGAGGCTAGGCTTGGGAATTTTCCTATAATTCTTGGAGAATTGTATTCAGGGGTTAAAATCCCCAAATTTGACCTCTACATGGGAAATTACAAGCCTAAAATTGGGTGAATTTCATAAGTTATAGGGAAGCCAACGCAGAATTGGGTGAAATTAGGAAAAATGCCCAATTTATATAGTGAAATTCATGGGAAATTTGACATGGAAGAGTCAAATTGTGTGCACAATAGTCGAATAAACTTTCCCAAGGCCAAAAATTGGCCGCAGTGAAATTAATTACAGAATTTCATGATGAGCATGGAGAACATTTTGAATTTTGGGGAAAAATTGGGAATTTTTCGTGCATGACGTGGGTGCCATGTATGTGGATAGCATGGACAAGGTCATTATGTAGCAGATTTTGATATTTCCACAAGTCAAGTGTTGGCCCTGATGGGAGAGTAACCCATATATCTCTTGTATTAAGATTAGGAGGGGGTTAACGCTAGTATACCTGAGCATCAGACCCCCGAAAGGTGTTGAAGACTCATTCCTTCTCGTGATGTTTTGATAACCCGACAACTGGTGGGATAAGTTTTCCGCACGGGGTTCCAACCCTATTCTTGCGAATGAGGGTGAGTGACATTGGATGATGAAGATACTAGCATGGAAGCCAACTTTCCACATAGGTGATGTGTGTCATCTTTTGATTTGCATGGGAGAGAGTGGACTCGGTTGAGCGTAGAGGCCTTGATCTAGCACCCTTGATACGTAGTCATTAGATTAGGGGACCAATGGATCTCATTCATGGATCCTGAATGAGGGAGGAGTATCGTGAATCAGAATATCATGAACGTTTCTAGAAAGGCTTCTCTATGTATTGATGTCTCAATAGTTGGTAGGTCAGAGTTCTATGAAAGGGGTTCCACCTTCCCTTTCCATTAATATAAGAACCATTAAATGTGGGTTTTTGAATATGTGGGTAAAACAATCCCATCTGTTGATCAATATTACAAGGGAATCTAGTGCCCCGTATATCAAAGGATTAGGCCCCTAAAGGTTGACAAACTCATATCCTCAAGAAGTTCTGATAACCATTACCCAATAGGGCATGGTTCTGGGACAAGGTTATATCCTTGTAGATTGCAAGTGGATGGAGCACATGCAGATGATGAAAAGGTGACATCATGATGATGTAAGAGATCCATTGAAAAGTGGACAAGTGGCATCATAGGAGTGGATGAGCTATATGCAAGTGATGATGTGTCGAGAGAACTTCGTGCCACATGTCATAGAATTGTACGAGGCTAGAGGAAGTGCTAATGTCAGAAGCCACATATTATGACATGTGTCAAGCCACATCATGGAGACACGTTAGCTGGGATCCAGTCAGGTGCCACATGGAAGTATAGGTGGCAGGTCAAGAATATGCAATGTGTTCAGAGTGTCAATTGGACTATCAAATACCATATATCGCACACTCATGGTTTGAGTGGATATGTTTGACTGGGGGTCAATATGTTGGTGGGTCGATATCGACATATAAAATATCTAGGATACTGTTGGCAGCCAATTCAATTTTTTCCATTGCCCTATAAGCTGCCTACACCTATGACTTCTGAACTTCAAATTACTATCGCATTTTCTAAATACACGATATTTTCATCCCTTGCGACACTTGCAAATTGGTCTCAATTTAGTTTTCACGACTGTAAGCGTGAAAACTCCTCCATCATTATTTGAACTGTCATGATATTCTCATTGATATTCTGAAAGACAATTATCTTTGGTTTATTATTGTGTGGCTAAATGAATTTTCAAACTATGCCTATTTGGACATTTTTGGTTGCATAACTTAAACTGGTAAGGCATTGAGCATATAGATTTATATTGTTTGGGACTTTCCTAGTCATCAGATTGCATAGGGGTCATGGTTTATGTTGTTTTTATATGATGCGATACTTATTATTATAAGCTCTTGGCTTGTCAAATGTTATGAAATCGATTGTCACAATGTTTTATAAACATTTGATTACACACTTATACGATGGCACATATTTAATTTTTGGGTTTGATTTCACATTGAACATTCGTGGTTTGAAATAATACAATGGCGCATTGGTATATCATCCACCGTTTGATTCTTGGGTTGGCCGAATAATATGGTTTGAACTATGTTATGATTGATTGAACAGAGGTTGTACTCTTCCATTACTATTATGCATGGCAGTGAATAATCCCACCACCCTCTCACACGCACATTAATGCTTCCCCTTTGATCGTTCGTAGCTGTTAGCCCAAACGACTTTGCTCCTATGTGTTGTTATTTTCAACCCAAACCCTTACCATGTGCTCGCACCATGGCTCCAGTCGTAAGGGCTGAACCCAATGGTAGCCAGGCTCTGTTGATGCTCGACAGTGCCCACAGTGACCTTGAGGAATTTGGATGGCTCCCGTTCATACAAAAGTTTGATGGTTTTAACCCCTATGTTGCTCGACAATTCGCTTTAACCTTTGATGGCTGTCGAGCCAAGGTCGGGGATGTTCAATTGGAAATTGATGAGCAATTTCTAAGTTTAGATATGGGTTTGCCTGTCACTAGATAACGATGGTCCAAGAGTTACAAAGTGGAAGAGGTCCCTTGGACACTGCTCTTCCAGTCACGTAAGGTTAGCTCCTGTGATAAAGGTTTTCCCGTGAACATGCTCAAGCAACGTTGGCACGATTTGCTGATGATAATAAAAAATTTTATCACCTGCGAGGGTCGGTATGGTTTTGTTTTCTTACACCACCTTCGTTTGCTTATGGTTTTCATGGGATATGAGCTTAATATGCCTTATTAATTGCATAGAAGCCTGTTTAAAACGTATAAGAGATACAAAAGGAACCAGGCTGATAGCAGCCTTTTTCACTATGGGCTGGTTAAAATTGTTGTTGTCTGTCATTTAAGGTTACACGAAGATTGTTGGAGTGATTTTCTTACTCGCAATGATTTTGAGGATTCAAACCCTCCATAGGTTGAAAAACCTGTGGTGATTGAGGGCAAGACTGTACCCCGGTACCCTACAATATTCTGTTACCTAAACCCTTACCCAATTCACCTATCGACCTACCCCACTCTGTGACCAAGGATATCGAAATTGTTAAGCCTGTGGCTAAAAGGCCTAAAGCCAAACCTATTGCAAACACCAAAGGCAAAAAGAATTCCCATCTAATTTCTCGAATGGCAAGGAACAAGCCAAAACTTCCTGTCAACCCTGACCCTATTGTGGTGAGTGAAGACTCCGACTTAGAAGTGGAGCGTTACTTGGCTAGTGAATACCTCTATTCGGAAGGTCTGTGCGCCAAACCCTCATATGAATTTGTGACAAACCTACCACCTTGCTCGCGAAATGAACCTAATTACCCAGGCATTAAGATACCTTGTAAAACCCCTGGTGATTCGTCAAAACCCTCTCCTGCTCTACCTCAACCTACTATGCCATCCTGTGATCAATGTAACTCGTGGTTAGAGAGGTATTATCTTGATGTGCCAATGCTACAGTCCAGAATTCATTCTTTGGAGGACCAAGTTGCACGGCTTACCAGTCAAAAGGCCAAATTGCAAGCCACTGATAAGAAACAGAGGACGACAGGCTCTATTTTGTTTAAAAATGTGGAGTCAGCTACAGCAGTCGTGAATTCAAAATTGGCATAATTTGAGCAGCCTCACTGGTATGTTCTATCACCTGTTTATATAACGAATTCGAATTCTTTTGAACAACTGTGTTTACCGCGTGAATTTTCTCTGTCACATTATATGCATTATGTACATAGTTATGTTTTGATTAATGAAATTCATTTTCCCAGTTTAGTTTCGATTGGATTCTTTCGCCGATTTGATTGGATCTTAGTATGGATTTGATTGGTTTCATTTAGCTTAATTTGGATGTTATGTTACTAATCGAAGTCGTTGTATCTATTATAGACACAAACCGTTTCGCATTTCAATTTTGAACACAATCAAGTTTCGATCTGAATTGGTTATAATGTATATGTTATGGTTGGCAACAATTGTGATATGGTTAACTGTTACAAGAATACAATTCAGACTATTCTCAATGTGATCCTGTTAAAACACAACCAAAACAATTCATAACGGTTATGTGAAAAACCCAGCTGGTTCATTCACCTTGGTTTGATCGAGCCTGCTATCAGTTGAATTAATATTTACGATAGATATTCTGTTTCAAGTGGATTTGTGAAACGAGATTGATTCATGATTTGTTTCTATATTAAACCCTGTCTCGACTTGTTTGGAATTAACCATTTTGTTCAAATCCAATAGAGTTTATTTGCACATTTTACCAATAATCACTTATGTCGATTCTATAGTGATTGTGGTCAAATTCGAATCAATCTGGTTATGATTTTGTATGAATTGGTTCATGTATCTGTCTGAATTAATCCACATATGGTGTGAACCATTTGAGCCATAACAATTATAAAATTGTAAAACAATCCTATTTTGATCTAATCGTATCTCCTATTTTGGAAAAACACAATGTTGCATATGATTTGCTTTATTGCACTGCTTTTGAATTGGATGTGAAATGATTTGTAAAACTGTTTGGTTTCGATTTTGTTTACCCGACTATGATGGCAATCGAAACAGAGCATACTTGTTTCTCTATTTAGTTATTGGATTTTGATCTTATTTGATTTTAATTGGATATGGGACAGTCTTGTTACTATTTGACCTGATTATGGTAACCGTGAAACAAAGTACTCCTACCCCTGTTTCGATTGAATCACTTTTGATTTTGTTTAATTGGAATGATAAAATCATGTGAGTCATTATTGATTCGTTTTTAATGTTTATTAAAATAAAATTGGATTTGATTCTTTTAAAAAGATTTCATTTGATTTCTATCTGGTCCTGTATGCTATTTTAGACTAGCTACAGAATCAGATGATTCTGTAGCTGAGTCTATAAGATTAGATTTTTATTGTTTGTTAATGAAATATCTTTCTAACTTGATATTTTTGGTCTATTGCAGATGAATTCTAATTTGCAATGGATTTGATGAGCAATTAGGGGATATTTGAAATATATCACTTGCATTTTAGTTTCCTAGTTTAGTTGATTTTGGGAATATCTTCCCAGATTATGTAAAACAGTTTGATATTATCCACAGGGAGGTTTTACCCTGTGGAGAGACTTATAAATGCCTATCATTTTTGTAATAATGATCATCCTCATTGGTGGGAGAACAAGGATATGGAGTTTTAATACAGACTGAAGCAGAATTTGTTGTTTTGTCACAACTTTAGCTTCTCATTATATCAATATTTTGTTTCATGTTGTGTATATCAATTTGTATCTAGTTAATGACTACTTTAGCTATCTTAATCATGTGCAAATGATAT
>JZKD02S1999896.1:3404787-3426495 GCA_000966675.3 Picea glauca
TTTATCTTCTTCATAAGTTGAATTATCAAATATAATTTTTTGCATAACAGGTTTCCCTTATTGCAGAGATTTATAATCATATAGTTGTTATGATTTTTTATGTCTTGTTTGTCCTATAAACCACTCAAAGAGCAGCACAGCCAATTGTTTACGAAAAGCTTCTGGATCAACCGGTGCGAGTTTCCTTCCTCCGACCAGCTTCGAAGTCATCATACACAAGACAAATTAGGAGCGCTTCTAGGTCAGTTTGTCATTTGTTTAGTATATTTATTAGTAGTTTAGTTCAGATATTAGTTTAAGTTAGAGTTAGTATATTATATCGTTTAATTTCAGTAGTTTTATTTCTTATTCATAAAATCAAAAAATCAAAAATATCTCTGGCCGTCTTAGGACAGAAAGCATATGAGTTTTACAGGTTTTATTCAAATCTGCAAGTTGTGTATACTGTATATTTGTGAATAAGCTGTATTATAACTAGTAGCTAGATGGTTATTTAGTAGAGTTAGTGTAATAGTAATTAGTAGAATAGTTAGTGTAATTTTTATTTAGTTTATATAGTAGTTTGTTTCAATTAGATTAGTGTATTAGTTTGTTTTTTTTAGTTAGTTTAGTTTCTTTTATTTTAGTTTTAGTTAGTTTGTTTAGTTTGTTTTAGTTAGTTTTATTTGTTTTAGTTAGATTAGTTAGTTTAGATTAGTTTTCTCTTTGGTTTTCTTAAGACCTCAGAGTGGCCAACGGAGCCGTTAAACTCGTCAGGGTGGTTCATTCCAAATGGCTTGGATTGTTTAGACAACCCCGGACCGGTTCCACTCTCTCAATTGACGGATGGACAATTTCGCCCGTCAACAGATACCGAGGATGGTTGAATGTGAAAGAACCAAGGTTCAGGGAGCCGGTATCACATGGATACCATGTGGGTCCCACACCAATAGTCACATATGTTCCAAGTAGTGCCACGTGGGCATGAGGTGGATTTGTCCAAAAATGGCCTGAAAATTTTAGAGAGCCATAAATTTTGACCCATAGCTTAGAATTGAGAAATAAAATAGGTGTTGGAAATTTCTTAGACAGAGGAATATAGTTATGCACCTAGAAATGTGAATTGAGTAGCATAATTCACAAGAAATACGAAACAATATTTTTGGTGCCTTAAAGGGAAAAAGCGTGCATACTTTTTCCAGAATTTCAAAAATGGTGGTTTGTATAACAAACTGTGTTGCATGCACATTTTTCATACTCCAAAGCACAATTAGAGAAAGGTAGAATAAAAGAATAGATCATAAGCATGGAATATACTTAGATAATTTGAATCCAAGAAGGTGAATTTGGGGGAATGTATGTCAGAATGGGTAATGCAGGGACATAATGAAACAGGCATTGATAAGGCAAGGAGGAAAGCCTAAATTTTGTAGAAACAATAAAGAGTCTACAAAGATATGTATAGATATACATGACTGATAATGAGATTATTAGGAGGGATAAGGAGCAACATGATGGATTCAACATCAAGCTATTGGAAAGTTTGGATAGGATAGAGAAGAAGATGGATAAGGAAGCAGAGTCAAGTAAGTCAAGGAGTGTTGGTTTAGATATCTCTTAATTTATAACTTAAACATGCTTGACCAAGGTTCAATTGTATTGGGGTTCCAACAAATCCTCTAAAAATATTTCCCCCCCTGGTAAACCAGAAGGCAACGCAACGCACAAAGTGCACTATGCAGTCTCACCCGAGATAGTCTTAATCGGTGATTACAATACTCAAGTGTTTGCAGTCCAGGATTGAGTGGAGATCTGAGAAGTGTGCACTAAGAGTTATATTTAACTTATTAAAGAAATATATTTTCATTCTCGATTATGCATGTAATATAATCAAATCATTATCTCATTCACTCATCATGCTAACATCTACTCATAAACAGTAAAAGAGACACAAGCATTCAATCACATAACACAAGTTTTACAATGGTTCACCCCCTCCTAGGCTACGTCACAAAGATCTGGCTCTTAAGCTCTTATATTATGGTAGTTCCAAAACTATAGCGTCACATTCTTTACAACTCATCCTCAGTCAGGTCGAGATCTATTACGAGGCGGACTAGATTGCACCAAGATCCTCAGCCTGCAATCTAACCCTCAAGATCTACCCTCCTAACCCCTCTACAACTTAACAACTTACAAAAATGTATTGAATTACAGTAGTGTTTCTCCAAAACTCGGTATGGCGATTATACGTTCGTATGGCGATTGAGCTCAGAAAATAATGTGCTGCAGGCTGAATGAAAATTAATAAATGCCTATTGAGTTCAGAAAGGAATGAAACATACTATTTGGTGGGCTATGACAACTGCGATATTTAACTGTGCTTTCCTGACTAAGCTAATTTTGTAGATAAGGCATGTTATCATGATCAAATTTGAAAGGCTATTTTTAATTTCAAGTTAAAGGGTGGATATTAATTTTGTATTCAAAATGTTATTTTTTATTTAAGTTAAATGGTGGATATTAATTTTGTATTTGAAAGGCTATTTTTTAATTTCAATTTAAAGGGTGGGGTGGATATTAATTGTGTAATAAAAGAATCTTATCGTCAAGGGTGGGGTGGATATTAATTGTGTAGTAAAAGAATCTTATCGTCATCAAATGTGAAAGATTATTACGTTGAAAGGCATACACCTACTGATGATGGGCACATTTAATATGTTTTTATTACTTAATCAGTTTTGTATGGACAAGATTAACCAAACTTACCAGCTACGATTTTTACTCCAACTATTATTTACTGGGCAAGATTTTCCTGGTACCGCTTCGTTTTACCACGTCAGTTATTTAATGCACAGGGTTTTGAATGCCCAGGGCTCGGTTATTTCGACATTCACCAGCCACGAGTAAAAGAATCTTATCGTCATCAAATGTGATAGATTATTTTTATTTTATTGTCTTTTCAGGTTGAAGAGTGGATATTCATTTAATCTTTTGAAAGGTTGAAAAAAGAGTTGTATTTCAAAAATTAGTTGTTTAGGTGTATATTTAAAAAAATATATTTCAAAAAAAATGTTATTTTTTTAATTTTTTGAAATGTGAAAAGTTAAAGAATAACTAAATAGATAAGTTGAAATTTCAATAAAAAACAAAAATAGGTCAATGTTATAATTTTAAATATAACTTTTGATGGGTTATATATATAACTCATAAACATTGATCCATCTTTTATAAATCTTTAGAGACAATCACAAACTTAAACATTCTTGTGAACACCCATATAAGAGATGATGTAATCTATTTATCCATATCATGCACGAAAATTGCATCTTATATTTATATTTTGAGAATATCTCAATCTTTCTCAACCATGGGAGTCATGTTCATTCTAGATCTCATTAGAAAGGAATAAATTGTTGTAAGTTTTGAGGTCTTTCAACTACAAAGCTACTTCAAACAAACACAAGGAAAAAAAGCAAAGATGCAACAACCAAGCAGGAGGGGAAGGGATAGAAATGAGAAAAACTCACTCCTAGGATGCATTGGCACCTTCTGTGAAGGTAACACGCAAGTACTCACACCTTTCCTTAAGGAAACCTATGAGTGCTTGCTCTATCACTGAAGGAAAGAAGCATGTGTGTCCTACAAGAGGATAAAATCCTGAAGGAACCCTAAAAAAATTTCTATCGGCTGACATGTGAGACTACAAGAAAAGAACAATACAGACTAAAAACTAACAAAGAAACCTAAACCTAAGGCAAGAAATACACTAAGAAAACCCTATTGAGAATAACTCTATGAGTTATCCCTAGCGGAGTCGCGTCGCCAATTATGTTGTGGAAATAAACTTTCCTATAGCTAGGGATGACTATATCAAAGCACTTTTCAAAGAACAATGCTAATCTTTCCCAAAAATAACTATGATATTCTTTGAGTAACTACGAGGGAGTTACAACAGGTCTTACCGAGTTTAGATGACTCATTGGACATGATCCTAGTTAGTTGTCCTTACTCCAACTATCCTCATTCCTACCTCATATCGTAGACTTGCACACACATAACCAACAAAAATTCTTCAAATTAGGCCAGAAATAAAAATGAATATAAAATAACTACTTTAACTAACTTAATCAGTGAAATTAGTTCCTTGACCAAATACTGAAAAGGATATTAAATTCAATAAACACATAGAATTTAGGGGAGGGAAAGAAGAGACATATTCATTTTATTATAAGAACAACATTAGAAAGAAAAATACCTCATTTTACTTCTAACACTGTCCATAACCACCATTCGTATTCCTCCAATATTGAGCCACTTAGGACTACAACACCCCCAATGTTCTTCTTCTCATGAATATGAATAAAATCAAGGAATCTTGGGCCTCATTGATATGAATGGGAAATGAAATTCAAGAAACAAGGGTTTTCATGTAAATGCAGGTCATAAAAACCTTAGAAATATAATGACTTGGTTTCTTGAGGATAAATGATTACTCTGGCATGATAATAGTGCTTGTACCTTCCTCCTTCCTTTAAGTATTTTTTATACCATTTCATGATGGTTGAGACCATTTTTCTATGGGTTTTAGGGAGTTATAGAATTATTTTTCCCATAAACCCCACTCAAGAGAATGTAATTTTCACATTTTTAAAATATGTTTTCGGTACTTTGAAGTTCACTCACACCTTTACTGAAGGGAAAGTGTGAGTACCCACTCCTTTACTGAGAAGAAGTTGTTATTGGATGGCTACTGTAATACACCTAGAACAAACCCCAATTGTAAATATACATGTTATTTCATAGGCTGGTGAACCAAGAGGTTTTGGGCAAGAGTGCCTTTGTAAATCTATTTTTGAGGCCAGGGTGTCTGTGAGATACATGCCAGGAGCCTATGTGTTGAAGAAAATATGTGCCAACATTGTAATATGTAATCACTCAATTATATTAATAAATTACATCGTTGTTGCATACCAATTCAAACAGAAGAGTATAGGAGGCTAGTACACAATAAGAGGGAAAGGGGGTTAAGTTTCTAAGAAATGGAGTTGAGGCAAAGGGGCTTAAGAAAAGGGAATGATGTACTTATATTATATTATTATTCCTTAAGCCCTAAAGTCTATTAATGGGACATAATTCTTGTCTTTAGTTCCCAAGTGAGGGGAATGAATCACCGAGTGGGATAAGGTAGCCTCCTTTGTGTCAAGTGTCAAGTGAATTCCATGCAAATATAATGTGGGAGTTTAGAGTAATTTGGG
The DNA here is from genome assembly GCA_000966675.3 of Picea glauca. Lineage (NCBI taxonomy): Eukaryota > Viridiplantae > Streptophyta > Pinopsida > Pinales > Pinaceae > Picea > Picea glauca. Next base: position 3,410,025 of record JZKD02S1999896.1, read on the forward strand.
GGAATTCTCATTCATTGTCACCCTACTAGTAACTCTCCATCACCTACCATCATTGGACCATCATACTAGACTATACATGTACTTGGAGCACTGGAGTTGACTATCTATTAAAAGGAATTGGATTGAAAGTAGGTTTTCAGACTTATGAGCAATATCTTTGGGTGAGAGAAGTGTTGGGAATTGTTTTCCCTGTGATCTGGCTTAGTGGTACTAGTTTCTTGAGTAGCCTTATGTTCCAGGTGCTATAGAGCTATAAGACTTCTTGTCCTAACTGTTGTTGAAGCTCTAGAACGGAAGTGGGATAGCCAAAGGAATATGGAGAAGAGAATGGGTACATGATAAAGATGGATATTGGTGGCCACCCAACTTTTCGAACTGGCTCAAAATAGTTTTCTAGCAATTTTGGTAATTTACTATTTTTAGTAGTTTTCACTTCCGGGGCCTTTTTTAGGCCCTAAATGATGTTTTTTGGGAAAACAGGTTTTCAATATGGAATTTCGTTCAATATTGTGGCTAAAATGAATCTCCTCTATGATACCTTTCCAACAGGATATCATACGCCAAAAACGGAGATCGTATGCAAAAGTTACGACCCCGGGAAGTTGATGTACTAACTTAGCCAAATGGGGCCCACATGACTTTTGGCGCTTCATCTCCTAGGGTTAGGTTTTCGGACGTCTATGGTTTTTGACATTCCTGCTTATTGTAAAAATGCCTTGAGAGCCTCATTGTAATTATCTTCTTTCAAATGAGTGTATCCTTCACATCTCTTCTCAGAGATAAGACTCCACCATTCCAACAAGCTTATTTCCGTTGCATTTTACAGTTTCCAGCTTATTTCCTTATTGAATAGAAAACCAGTTTTACTGTATCTCTGTTATTTTGTGTTAAGCACCTGTTAATAATCTGTATTCATTTCATTCTTCTCATAAAATGTGGATCAGTGGTATCAGAGCAGTCTACTCCTTGTCATCTTAATGCATCTCCCCAACAAGGTCAGAGTATAAAGAGTTGGGTCTTAAGCTTGTTTCTCTTGATGAAAAAATATCTCACACGCCCAAGCGACCTCTCATGGTGGGAGAAAAGAAAGATGATGGGACAGGAAATCCTTTCAAACTGTTGATTGAGGAATCCTTCACGCAATAGAGAAACGAGATGATGGATAGTTTCGTGCAAATCCTTCGATGGCTACCAACAAGCGACGCATCTTCTTAGAACGGAGGTGCTGCCCCCTTCAAGGTACAAATAAACTTCGATATTCCTATATTTGAAGGTCAGATAGAAGAATATGTTGTATACAAGTGGTTGAATATACTAGAAGGGTATTTTTCTATCCATAACTTTTCGAATAGAGAAAAGATTACTTTTGTGCTCCTCAAAGTCGTTCCCCATGTCAAATATTGGTGGGAAAATTTATGTGAGAAAAAGGACACAGAGGAACCCTCATTACTTTCATTCATGGCCACCTAGGAATCCTTCAGGGATGCTATTAAAGAAAAATACTATCCTTTCGGAAGTTAGGATGACCTGTATACCAAATGGACCATACTGCGACAAGAAAGAGACCAAGCAGTGCCATATTTCACAAATATCTTCCATACCTTGTGCACCAAGATGGGTATCAAAGATTCAGAGTGACATCTGGTGCTCAAGTATCGTGATGCTCTGCATAGATACATTCAGATTGAAATGGAATTTCTGGAAATCTCATCCTTGGGCGCAACCTACAAATATGTCGTCAAAATTGAGCAGAAGCTCAAACAAAAGACACGGCTATTTGGGCCTGGGAACCCCTCACAACAAAATCCAGGAAGGGGTAGCCCCAACCCATAGAACAAAGGACAGAGTAAAGATGGATAGTATCAGGACAACCAGTCCAAGCCATAAGCAAAGAAGGACACCGAAAAGACAAAGAAAGACACCGAGAAGTGGTGCAACTTCCATAAGATCCCTTGGCATAACACTGTTGATTGTCACTCAAAGCAGTCGCTGGTGCCTGAAGTGAAATCCTTTGAATCATATGCAGATTCTGACTCTAAGACAAAACAAGAAAGGGGAAGACGGATCATTGATGTGGAACCTAGTGCCACCATTGCTACCACCAAGCTCCAGTCTAGTGAACCAAACGAGCCAGAAGGAGAGTGCCTCTTCCATTCACAGATGTGGGTAAAAGGCACCCCACTACACTTCATCATTGATAGCGGTAGCCAAAATAACCTCATCTCAACACAGGTCATCAAGCGGCTGGCCTTTCCAACAATGTCGCACCCACAACCCTACACCATTAGATGGCTCCACCAAGAAAGTGATCTCCACGTCAGCCAAAGTGTCAACTATCATACGACATCAAGCCCTTCAAAGACGAGGTATTGTGTGATGTTGCCCCTCTCAAAGTTTGTGATGTTCTTTTGGGCCAACCTTATTTATGGAAACGTCATGATGTATATGAGTCTAGGCCTCGTAGTGTTATTATTACTTTGAACAAGAAGTTGTATAGGATACCCAAGGTAGTCCCACCTAGTGTTATTTCCTTGATCTCTGCTAAGCAATGCAGGAAGGTCATCTCTCAGATGGGGAATTTTGTCTTCTTCATGATTCTCTCTCAGAATAAGCGAAAGACCACATCCACATCTAAGTTCTTTGTGGCTGACCTCTCCACACAGTAAAAGCAAGTAGATAAGGTCGTGGAAGAATAATCAGATATCTCCTCCTCACCTACAAGGGCACCTTTGCACTTCCAGGTCAAGAACCCCATCGATCTGACCCGTGATGCACCGCTTCCCAATGGGCCAGTCTATCGTCTCTCTTTGTTAGAGGATGAGGAGATCAAGTGACATATCCAAGAGCTACTCCACAAGGGGCACATCCATCCCAGCTCATCACCTTGCAGGAGCCCAATCATGTTGGTACAGAAGAAATATGGAACCTGGCGACTCTATATTGATTACCGGGCTCTAAATAAAATAACATCAGAAACTGGTACCCAATTCCCTGAATCGACAAACTCCTTGATCAACTCACGAGGGCCAAATACTTCAGTAAAATTGATCTGAAGTATGGCTACCACTAGGTCGTGATAGAACAGACAGATGTATGGAAGACCACCTTCAAGTCAAAGGAAGGCCTTTTTGAATGGTTGGTCATGCCCTTTGGTTTGACAAATGCTCTAGCCACTTTCATGAGGATGATGGACAATATCCTATGACCATTCACCAATACGTTTGTAGTGGTGTATCTGGATGACATTCAAATTTACAAAAAGACTTGGGCCAAACACTTGCAACATATTCAGCAGAATCTGCACACCCTGTGACAACACAAGCTATACACCAACATGGAAAACTGCTCCTTCAGCATGGACAGGGTCCATTACCTGGGATACATCATTGATCAGCATGGCGTACATGTGGATCCAACCAATATCCAAGTCATTCGTGGCTAGATATCCCGAACAACACTCACTAAGCTTTGGAGCCTCTTGGGCCTTTCCAATTTCTACCGCAGGTTTGTGCTGGGATTCTCACATATTGCATGCACCCTCAGCCAAATAAACAGGGGTGGTGGTAAGGAGAAATTTGTGTGGGGCCGGTCCAAACAACAAAAGTTCGATGATTTGAAGTAGTGCTTGTGCTCAGCCCCAGTAATTTCACTACCATACCTACAACATCCCTTTGATATTGAGACAGATGCTTTAGACTATGATGTGGGTGTCGTTCTCACTAAACACGACCACCCCATGGCCTATCATATTGAGACACTATCAGATACTATTCGTAAGTACCCTAATTATGACAAAGAAATGTACTCCATTTTGAAAGCCTTTCGCCAATGGAGACATTACATTCTTGGGAAGGAGACAGTCATCCACACTGATCATAATCCATTGTAGTTCAGCAGACACAAGGAAAATTGCAGAATGACTACCATCAAAAGTGGTCCACATACTTGCAACAATTCCACCTCAACATCATGTATAAAATATGAAGCACCAATCATGTCGTTGATTTCCTTAATAGACCGCCATTCATGGCACTCACCACGGTGCTAGACTCTTGCGGCCATGAGACCTCTGGATGGCCCCAACTCTATGAGACAGACCCTGACTTCAACACCACCTACCAAATGTTGGGTGCAAATGCAATTGTCAATAATTTCCATTTTTATGATGATTTGTTGTGTCGTCTAGGCCATATCTGTGTTCCATCAAGAGAGTGAGAGAAGATGATATGGGAAGCCCACTATAGTCGGGTGGTAGGACACTTCGGTGTCGAAACAACAGTGGCGATGCTACATAAACATTTCTACCAGTCGAAACTTCGACAGGAGGTCAGCAAGTATATCAGGTCATGCACTTCCTGCGTTATTGCCAAAATGACCACTAAGAAGAAGGGCCTATACACCCCTCTTCCTACTCCTAACAAGCCATGGGAATCCATCCCAATGGACTACATGTCGGTCCTCCCATCCACCAAGCGGGGAAATGATTGTGTTTTTGTGGTTTTTGATCGCTTTTCTAAGATGGTGATTCTAGTTGCCTGTAAGAAGAGCAGCACAATAGAGGCCACTCCCAAGATATTGAACGAGTTTGGGTACATTTTGGAATCCCACAAACCATTATCTCAGATTGGGATAGTCAATTTCTCAACACATTCTGGTTGAGCCTCTGGTCATTGCCGGACACCAAGCTCACCAAATCCATGACCTTCCACCCCTAGACAGATGGCCAAATCGAGGTTGTAAATCGAATGATTGTGCATATCCTTCACATGTATAATTCAAAGCACCCCTGCACATGCAATGACAACCTTCCCTATGTCCAGCATAGATACAACCGAGGTCTGCATAACTCAATCGGCCAAAGCCCCTTTCAGGTGGTGTTGGGATTCCAACCATTGGGTTCCATAAATGTTTCACTTCCCCTTGCGGTCACCTCGATTGACTCATATCTTGCTCCAACTAAAGCTGACAAAGCCACCCAGTTCATTGAGCGGATCTAGGACATCCGCCAACAGGTTCAGGATATTCTACAAAATTCCAATGACAAGTACAAACAACGCCATGATCAACATCGGGTGCCACATAAGTTTCAGGTGGGTGACAAAGTTTGGTTGAGCTTGCAGAAAGAACGCCTTACATGACCCCATCAGAAGCTTCACCCACTCCATTATGGTTCATGAATTATCATCAAGGCCATGGGGGATAATTATTTTGAGCTCAACATTCCTCCTTTCCTTGGCCTGCACCCAGTGTTCAACGTGGATCTCCTTCGCCCTTATTTTCCACCACTATTGGACACCTCAGAAGTAGAAGAACAACTGACACCAATAGAGTTGAACCCCAACTGCATACAACAGGAATCCAATGATAGTATTGTGGAAACATAGATCAAGGGCACTTGATATCAAAGGATGAAACTTTATCGAGTCGTCAAAGAAGGACAGCTCATGCACCAAAGCAAGTGGCTCACCCGGGGCAAAATTCAGTAGAAATTTCCTCATCTGACGGGGGACCTCAACGCAATGGAGAAAATTTCTTCCTAATGAGGGAGGATTGATCTGGATGGATATCAGTGGCCACCCACCTTTTCCAACTGGCTCAAAACAATTTTCTAGCAATTTTGGTAATTTACTATTTTTAGCAGTTTTCACTTTCAGAGCCTTTTTTAGGCCCTAAATGATGTTTTTTGGGAAAAAAAGGTTTGTAATATGAAATTTCCTTCGATATTTCACCTAAAATGAATCTCCTTGATTATCCCTTTCCAACGGGCTATCTTACGCCTAAAACGGAGATCGTATGCAAAAGTTACGAACCCGGGAAGTTGATGTACTAACTTACCCAAACTGGGCCCACATGACTTTTGGCGCTTCATCTCCTAGGGTTAGTTTTTTGGATGTCTACGGTTTCTGACATTCTTTCTTATTGTAAAAAGGCCTTCAGAGCCTCATTTTAATCATCTACTTGTGAATGAGTGCAGTCGTCACATCTCTTCTTAGAGATAAGTCACCACCATTCCAGCAAGCTTGTTTCCGCTGCATTTTACAGTTTCTAGCTTATTTCTTTATTGAATAAAAAACCAGTTTTACTGTATCTCTATTATTTTGTGTTAAGCACCTATTAATAATATATATTCATTTTGTTCTAGTCATAAAATATGGATCAGTACACTTCTTGGGGTGGGATAGGTTGTGGTGAATGATAGACTGTGAGATGGGAACTATTGCTTGAGTTAACATCAATGCCTATTTGTTGTTACCAAACATTAGTTTGGCTTAGGAAGCCTTTTCCCTGGAGGAGTCATAGCCCCAACTTGGGGGTGATCCACTACTAAGATTTTATGAGCAGTGAGGTCTATGGATGGGAGGAACATATGAGGTTTGCACATAGTTGGTGGCTTTCCAGGAAAATATAAGTGTCTTCTATGTTCTTCTATGTTATTATAATAGTTGTGTGTTTATCTATGTTATCATAATGTTGTAATTGTACATAATTATGCATGTTTGTGCATATTTTTGTTAGTGCTGCATAAGTGTTGCATATGTAGGGAATTTAATTAATTATTGGTATATGAAAAACTATTGCATGGTTGTTGGTAATGGCTGCTTCACATTATGTATAAGAGAGGAAGACATTTTGTGTGGCATGGCCTAGATGGAAGCTAGGGGAATTACATTATGGTATCAGAGCTTCGGTTTACAACACTAGACCTATATGGGAAAGATACAAAGGACCCCAGGTTCAACACTAAATTTGTATGGGCCATTGTCAGATAGTTGAAGATAGAATTGCAAAACTTACACTCAGGGGTGGTTTGCAATACGGTCTACAAATGTCCCAGGCCAGGCTTGGGAATTTTCCTGTAATTCTTGGAGAATTGTTTTCAAGGGTTAAAATCCCCAAATTTGACCTCTGCATGGGAAATTATAGGCCTAAAATTGGGTGAATTTCATAAGTTACAGGGAATCCAAGGAAGAATTGGGTGAAATTGGGAAAAGGCCCAATTTATATAGTGAAATTCATGGGAAATTTGACATGGAAGAGTCAAATTGTGTGCAAAAAAGTCGAATAAACTTGCCCAAGGCCAAAAATTGGCCACAGTGAAATTAATTGCAGAATTTCATGATGAGCATGGAGAAAATTTTGAATTTTGGGGAAAAACTGGGAATTTTTCATGCATGACGTGGGTTCCATGTATGTGGATAGGATGGACAAGGTTGTTATGTAGGGGATTTTGATATTTCCACAAGTCAAGTGTCGGCCCTGATGGGAGAGTAACCCATATATCTCTTGTATTAAGCTTAGGAGGGGGTTAATTCTAGTATACTTAAACATTAGACTCTCGAAAGGTGTTCAAGACTCGTTCCTTCTCATGATGTTCTAATAACCCGAAAACTAGTGGGATAAGTTTCCCACGATGGGTTCCAACCCTATTCTTGCGAATGAGGGAGAGTGACATTAGATGATGAAGATACTAGCATGAAATCCAACTTTCCACATAAGTGATGTGTGTCATCTTTTGATTTGCATGGGCGAGAGTGGACTCGGTTGAGCGTAAAGCCCTTGATCTAGCACCCTTGATACTTAGTCATTCGATTAGGAGACCAAGGGATCTCATTCATGGATCCTAGATGAGGGAGGAGTATCAGGCATCAGAATATCATGAATGTTTCTAGCAAGGTTTCTCTATGTATCGGTGTCTCAATAGTTGGTAGGTCAGAGTTCTAAGAAAGGGGTTCCACCTTCCCTTTCCATTAATATAGGAACCGTTAAATGTGGGTTTTCGAATCTGTGGGTAAAACAATCCCAACTGTTGATAAATATTAAGAGGGAATATAGTGCCCCATATATCAGAGGATCAGGCCCCTAAAGGTTAACAAACTATATCCTCAAGAAGTTCTGATAACCATTACCCAATAGGGAATGGTTCCGGGACAAGGTTATATCCTTGTAGATTGCAAGTGGATGGAGCACGTGCAGATGATGAAAAGGTGACATCATGATGATGTAAGAGATCTATTGAGAAGTGGACAAGTGGCATCATAGGAGTGGATGAGATATATGCAAGTGATTATGTGTCTAGAGAACTTTGTGCCACATGCCATAGAATCGTACGAGGCTAGAGGAAGTGCTAATGTCAAAAGCCACATATTATGACATCTGTCAAGCCACATCATGGTGACATGTTAGCTGGGATCCGGTCAGGTGCCATAAGGAAGTATAGGTGACAGGTTGAGAATATGCAATGTGTTCAGAGTGTCAACTTGACTATCAGATACCAGATATCACACACTCAGGGTTTGAGTGGATATGTTTGACTGGGGGTCGATATGACTGTGGGTCGATATCGACATATAAAATATCGAGGATACCAAGGATGGTTGAATGTGAAAGAACCAAGGTTTGGGGAGCTGGTATCACATGGATACCATGTGGGTTCCACACCAATAGTCACATATGTTCCAAGTAGTGCCACGTGGGCGTGAGGTGGATTTGTCCAAAAATGGCCTGAAAATTTTAGAGGGCCATAAATTTTGACCCATAGCTTAGAATTGAGAAATAAAATAGGTGTTGGAAAGGTCTTGGAGAGAGGAATATATTTATGCACCTAGAAATATGAATCGAGTAGCATAATTCACAAGAAATAAGAAACAATATCTCTGGTGCCTTAAAGGGAAAAAGCGTGCATACTTTTTCTAGAATTTCAGAAATGGTGTTTTGTATAACAAACTGTGTTGCATGCACATTTTGCATAGTCCAAAGCACAATTAGAGAAAGGTAGAATCAACAAAGAGATCATAACCATGGAATATACTTAGATAATTTTTAGCCAAGAAGGTGAATTCGGGGGGAATGTATGTCAGAATGGGTAATGCAGGGACATAATCAAACAAGCATGGATAAGGAAAAGAGGAAAGCCTAAATTTTGTAGAAACAATAAAGAGTCTACAAAGATATGTATAGATATACACGACTGATAATGAGATTATTAGGAGGGATAAGGAGCAACATGATGGATTCAACATCAAGCTATTGGAAAGTCTGGACAAGATAGAGAAGAAGATGGACAAGGAAACAGAGTCAAGTAAGTCAAGGAGTGTTGGTTTAGATATCTCTTCATTTATACCTTAAACATGCTTGACCCGGGTTCAATTCTATTGGGGTTGCAACAAATCCTCTAAAACTATCAGCCCTCCTAGTAAAACAAAAGCTAACGCAGTGCACAGAGTGCACTATGCAGTCTCACCCGAGATAGTTTTAATGGGTGACTACAATACTCAAGTGTTTGCAGTTCAGGATTGAGTGGAGATCTAAGAAGTGTGCACTAAGAGTTATATTTAACTTACTAAAGAAATATATTGTCATGCTCAATTATGCATGTAATATAATCAAGTCATTATCTCATTCATTCATCATGTTAACATATACTCATAAATAGTAAAAGAGACACAAGAATTCAATCACATAACACAAGTTTTAATGTGGTTCACCCCCTCCTGGGATATGTCACAAAGATCTGGCTCTTAAGCTCTTGTATTATGGTACTTCCAAAACTATAGCGTCGCATGCTTTACAACTCATCCTCAGTCGAGTTGAGATCTATTATGAGGTAGACTAGATCGCACCAAGATCCTCAGCTTGCGATCTACCCTCCTAACCCCTCTACAACTTAACAACTTACAAAAAGGTATTGAATTATAGTAGTGTTTCTCCAAAACTCCCTAAAAGGTCTTTGTTTTTCTGCTCCATTGAATCTCTCTAAAGAATTCCTAAGCATCTCTATATATACAATTCTAGCTCATAAACTATTACAACATATTACAAAAACCCTAACCCTAAGATCGTTAGGACTTCCATGCATGCGCGCGTGATGCTATTCCTTTCAGCTGTTGCTTTCTTCGTGCATGCCTTTCTTCCAAAAATAACCTTTATTTCCACTTTGGACTTCTTCCAACAGGCCCCCAACACTAACATTTGGCTCGTCCTAAGCCACCTAACCCCTGTGTGCTTTTTCGATCTCCCTAGTGATCACTTGGAACTTCTCCATGAGCTTTGTTTCTTGCGTTTGGGCCTGTGTGGTTCTCTCCTTGAGTGCGTCCAATACCTGCATTGCAATATCATCGTTGGCTATCCTTGCACAGTATGTCTGGGTCTTTTCCATATATGTTTTTGCTTCCTCTTCCTATGCGATGACCTCTAATTCTCGCTCTTCGAGCGGTTCCATTTGAGCATGGCACTCCTTTTTATGCATATGCATAGTTATGAGTTCTGCCTACAGTTTCTTCATGTCTTGCACCCCTTTGACGCACTCCATGATTGGAACTGTCTTTTGCCTCTGATTGAGGTCCTGGATAGTTGCACTTATCCTTTCTCCTTCCTATTCCCACTGTTGGACCTGATGATCCTCTTCCAGCTTCGTCCAGAGCTGCACTGCTTTCTCGAACAAGTCATCTTCCACGTGGAATTGTAATTCTATCTCTTGTATCTGCGTCGTTGCCTCTTGTTTCCTTTGCTCCCTCACCTATGATGGAGTGGTAGGTGTGAGTTTCTCCCAGAGATTCTCAATCTCCTGTTGGTATTGATCAATTGTCTACACAATATGATCAATCTTCTTTGTCGTCGTGAGTTTGGTTATCTGCACATTCTTTTGAATCTTCTCGTATGCTACGACCACTTTCTACTCTAGTCCCTTCATGCATTCCCTCTCCTCTTTGGTCTCGAGCTTGGCTTGCTTGAATACCAATTCTAGATCATCCTGATTATCCTTTACCTACTGCAATTCGGTTGTATTTGTGTGTGCATGAGACTATATCTCCTGTGTAACGTTGAATTGTAGTTTATACAAGGCCTTGGTTGGTATCCATGGTAATACCAACTGTAGTTGAGCCAAGTCCTTTAGGGGTGTCTTCCTGACAATTTCATCGATGCATAGCATGTTGGGTGTGATGTGAAACATTGAACTTGGTTGTGCTATTGTATGGACTGTATCCTACTCTCTTGCTCAAGGTTCTCCTCCTATATGTGATGATGATGTCCACATTTCTACGCTGTTCTCGGCTTCTTGCGCATCCCTGATATTCCTAAGGAGTTGTCACATGTATATCGACTCTTATTCAATTATGTCCCTTTGGCATGCAACATTCTCAAAATCCTTGAATGTGCAATCCTTGACCACTTGGGCCACCATTTCTGCATCATCCTCTGTTATGGTGTATTCTGGAGGCATTCTATGTGCTTTCGTCTTCTTGCACGCACCCCCCATCTGGGTCGTTTGCTACTTACTCTAGCTTGGCTCTTGTGGATTAGGACTTGATGTAGTGCCCTCTGATCCCTTGGCATGTTTCTATTGTACTTGGGGTGTTTGTGTGTTGTTCTTCTTCCCCATCTAGAATCTTGTCTTGGATGTCCCCCCTTTCTTTTGTTGTGCCTTGTTCTGACCCATCCTTGGTTTCTTAGGAATTGTTAGTTCCTGGAGTTGTGTTTGTTCCTACCCTACCTCCTCAACATGTGTATGTTCCTGTCTGACCTCCTCCTCCTCTATTTCTATGGGAATTTCTCGAGTGAGGAAAAGAATACTCATTCATCTTCCCAATCCTTAATGAACATTTGTATGTCCCTCTCCATGATGCAGTAGCGCAGTTGTAGCCATTGATTTTCGGGGTCCTTCCACGCTTGGATTCACATCAAATGTCTAGTGGCTTTGAAGTTGAATATGCCTTGATAGTGTGAAACAACTTCCGATGTTATCCTCCAAGTGTTGGCGATGGTGTCATGTAGGTCTTGGAGATATCCTTCAAATATAGATGCATTCATTCTTCTATTTTTGGCATCCGAAGTGGCTCCAATTGATAAGTATCATGCTTCATGGTAGGGTTTGAGTCTAGTGGTGAAGAATGCATACTTCATCTCCTTCCATCCCATAATGGATATCGGGATGAGTATCCATGAATAATGAAATTTTGTCCCTAGACCCTATACATCCTTGTAGTTGTCTAGGAACAGATTCAACAAATCAGGGGCCCAGTTGACTATGGTGCCCTCGACACACTGTGCTGCAACTGTGACAAACCTGGTCATGACTTCCTCCTTGCATCATTTCCTGAGAAACTTGGATGCCATGATTTTCGTGGCCATTTTTGTCGCGATGTCACTAATCCATTTGATAATGATTCCGTGCAACCCTTTGTCGGTGCCATATTTCTTCTTCATCTCCTCGGCCAATTATTTCTCCTTTGTTTTTTCCTTGAGTAATTATGCGAGATCCATGCCCCATGATGGCAACCCTGTGATGTGTGTGATGAGCTCTATGTCTATTGAGACGAGTTGTTCCAGCCACAAATATCTACCATGAGTGACTTCCATCAACTGCTTGATGCAGTTGTTTGCATACTGGCCTCTCCCAAAGTTTGGTAGGTCCAACAGGCCTAGAATCCTAGTTTTGGCCAGTCCTACTACCCATTAGACTGGTTGATGGATTGGTACCCTAAAGGGTCCTATACCCACAGTCTGTAGGTAGAATTACTAAGAAAACTCTGGGAACTTGTCCATGTCCATTACATCATGGTCTGAGTACCTAAATTTCTCTACATAACCTAAAAAATATGTTGTTGCATGTACCCCTTCCGGTATGCACGACAAAACAATTACAATGACAGGTTGTCTTCATAGTGACCTAAGTACCATCTTCTTGTCCTTTCGCGGTGGTGGTTGACTCGAGGTTCCAGCCTCCATTGTTCATTCTTTGACATACTGTTTTGGTAGGCCAATGGCATATTCCACTACTCCCTCCCGTGGATTTTTCAACATGGTTGTCTATGATTCATCTGGCACAGTCGTTTCTTCATGATTTGGAGCCATCCCATTGACTCTTGGGGCTTCTATAGGGTTTTCTAGTTTCACTTGGTTGTCTGCGTCCTCATTCTGTCAGCCCTGTCCCTCTTATGGCCTATCAATGTCCATGCCCGCAGGTGTTGTCTGTTGGGTTTCTTCCTCGATGCGTGTGGGGCTTGTCATTGTTGTATCTGGTGATGGGATTTCATCCACATTGATGACTTATGGTGGCTGAGATGGTTGTTGTTTGCTTCCTTGCGATTGCATTTTTTCTCTGGTCCAAACTCAGGGTTGTTTGGATATCTGGATTGGTTCTCCTTGTTTGGGTGGTGCCATGGTGTTCAAAACTTATCATTCATTGATCTCAGTAGCCTCTGCAATATCTGCAACCTCTGCAACCTTCACTCTTTGCTGTGTATTCTCTATCGCTCTATGCCCTCTCCAATTTTTCAATAATCTTTTTGCTCTCGCGTCCCTACTTTGTATTGGCGTTGTGTGAAGATTTTTGAAGACGTTACCACAATTAAATATTCAATGAACCTCCAGTTCCTTCTTAATTTCCATTGATTTCCCTTGCCGTCGTCAGTTGGCATGATTAATGTGGCATCCCATCGGTCATTTTCGACATTGAATTCCACTAACCTTCATCACTTGGTGCTTCTTTTTCCATAGACACCTTTCCCTCTTGTTTTTTCTTTGAACTGACCATTGGCCTTGTCTCCATCAGGTTCGTATTTTCGAGTGTGCATGCTCCTTCTCCTTTCGATGCACTATGCTTCTGTTGGTATCGTTTTATATCGTGCTTTTTTTTCCAAAACTTGCGTGGTGACTTTCAAGTTGCAGGTGGCCTACTGTCCTTGTATATCTTCATTCAAATCCCATTGATAATTCCTCTGAGTTATGTGCCTACTAATTCCTTCAACTTTACATCTCCCCCATCTATGATAGTTTTTACTTTATATGGTCCTAACTAGCGCATTCTTAGTTTTTTTAGATTTTGAATGGATTTACTGTCATACATCAACACTAAGTCTCCCGCCTTGAAATTTTTCCTCTTGATATGTCTGTCATGCCAAGCTTTGTCCCTTTCTTTCTGAACTTCTTGGTGGAACCCTGCTAGGATCCTATCTTCCTCCATGATCATCAATTGATATATCCTATCTTGTATTGCACCTCATTCTGTCATGTTCATAATTTCTACTACACGTAGACTGGGTACCAGAATTTCTAATGGTACCATTGCTTCTTGTCCATATACCAGTCTGAATGGCGTGTGTCCTGTCAAATTATTTCATGTGGTCCTGTATGCCCACAATAATGCAGGTATTTTTATGTCCCAATCATCCCTATTCACATTATAGATCTTTGTCAGTTCATTTTCAAGGATTTTGTTAAAGGCTTCTACTGTTCTGTTTGCTTGTGGATGATATGGTGTACTCTTTTGATGATGAAATTCAAATTCCTTATTCATAGCCATGATAGTACTGTTAATGAAGTGAGTGCCTTGGTCACTCATAAAAATTCTTGGGCAACTAAATATAGTGATCACATGTTCAAATAGGAAGTGTGTTGTTGTTTCTATGCTGCAATCTTTGACTAGTGTTGATTACGTCCATCTTGTCAGGTATTTTATTGCAATGATAATGTATCTTTCTCCTGTCCTCTTGGCGGGTGGCTTAATTGGTCCCACAAAATCTATTTCCCATTTGTTGAATACCTGGAAAGTTACATGTGGTCGCAATGGCATCTCATCCCTTCTATTAGGTTTACCAACTCTCTGACATACATCACATCTTTGGCAGTACTCTTTCGAGTCTTTGTGAATGTTCGACCACCATAGTCTTGCACACAATACCTTATTCATGATAGATTTTCTTGTGTAATGTCCTCATGTTATTCCCTCATGGGATTCTGTTAAAATCATTGGTCTTTCATTCTCTATCACATATCTTTGCAAGATGCTATCTGGACCCATTTTTTATTAGTGTCATGCAATCAGCTGATAATCTGCAGCCTAGACGACCTATTTTTTTTTCTGCACGGTGTTATATTCCTATGGTGTAGTCCCAGTACTCAAGTACTGGATGATGTTTGCAAAGTATTCATCAGTGATCTGAATTGAAAATAATTGTGCGTATGGAAATTTGTCCTCTAAATTTGTAGGTTCCTCTCTGTTCGTGACCCTTGATAGGTCGTCAGGTCCTGCGCTTAGCTTCCCTGGCTTAACTATTACTTCAAAATCAAATTCTTGAAACAGTTGTAACCATCGACATATTCTCCCGCCCAAGTACATCGGCTTGTTTACTAGGTACTTAAGGGTTGAGTGATCCATGAACATCTTAAAATGTTTCCCCAGTAAGTGATGTATGAACTTCTGAAGTGCGTAGACCATAGCTAGGCCTTCCCTGTCTGTAGTGTTATAGTTCTATTATGATTCTAACAGTTTTCTGCTAGCAAATGCTATCGGATGATCCGCATCTCCTACTTCTGGCTATACCAAAATAGTTCCAAGTGCTATGGTTGATGTATATACATGTACGTGGAATGTCTTCTCCCAATATGGAAATACTAGTATCAGCGCGATGACCATTTTTTCTTTCAGTGTATCCAGATCATGTTGACAATCCTTATTCCACTGAAACTTTGTATCTTTCCTTAACATTTTCTCCATTAGCGTGATGATATGTGCAATACCCTTTGATAATTTTTTTGTAGTATCATGTGTGTCCCAATGTTTCTCTTAGTTGGAGATCTGTTTTTGGTGGTGGTAGATTAACGATTACTTCAATTTTGGTAGGATATACTAGTAAACCTTTCTTTCATACTATATGGCCCAATAGTATCCCAAACGGTGTTCTGAAGATGCCCTTCTTGATTTTTAATGATATCTGGAACTGCCTGCATCTTTCTAACATTAGATGCAAGACATCTACATGGTCTTTCAACAGGCTATAGGTTGTCCAATTGTCCAAGTATACCTCTAGAAACTGGTGGATAAATTCCTTAAATGTAGATATGACTACTCTAGAAAATATTGTTGGTGCATTCTTAAGTCCAAACAGCATGACTGTGTACTGGTAGGATCCCCATTCCATTAAAAAAGTGGTTGTGTATCTGTCTTCTGGTGCTATATTGATCTGATGATATCCTGAAAATCCATCAGTGAATGAGTAAAATTCTTGTCCTCCTACATTCTCCAACACTTCATCTGTGAAGGGTGTAGGGAACGGGTCATGTAGGCATGCATCACTCAACTTCCTCAATTCGATGCATATTCTTATCCTGCCTTTTTTTCTTCTCTTGAACTACCATCAGGCTTATCCATTCTGATTCTTCCACGGGTTCTATGGTGACGGCTTCGAGCATCCTATCGATCTCAACTTTGAATTTTTTCTTATATATCGGGTTTAGTCTGTATGGTCATTGTATGATCGGTCTTGTCTTAGCTCTGAGTGGTATCTTCATTTCACCTTGTTGGATCATGTTGTCATTGATGCCAATTGTTTGATTGATTGATGTCAAAGGATTGACTGATTGATGATTGATGTAATATAATATGTATTATCCTTAATGAGAATGCATAGATGAAGATGGATCAATGAGTTGTCATTGATACATGATGAAGATGGATCAATGTGGTTTCATT
>JZKD02S1999896.1:3453296-3481533 GCA_000966675.3 Picea glauca
GTCCTGGGGCATCATGAATTGTCCATACAAGTATTCCATGGAATTGAAATTCCTTCTGCCTTATTGGTTTACAAACGTCATACATAGTGATGTCAGCCCATAACTTTAGTAACTCATCGATGAGAGGCTCGATATATACATTCATATCTTTAACTTGGTACTTACCTAATTTTTTGAAATTACACATAATTACTAACGTAATGTGCATATATAATTAAATAAATAAATACAAGATATTACGCAATAAGAAATACAAATGAAATCTTACATTCGAAAAATTAATGATAAGATTACATACCTAGAACAATCATTGTCAACATTATGTGCTCCCTCTTTATTGACATCCAAGGAGGAATGTTATTGTTGATAACAAAAATTAGCCACAATGAGTAAATAGACCAGAGCTCCCCAAATGGATTAACACCGTCAACAACCATTGAAATCCTAACATTACGAGGTTCATCTTTAAAAACTGGCCATTTTTCCTCAATTTCCTTAAATGCATAACCATCTGCATGAATTCGAAGAACACTATCTCCACTTCTATTACATGCATGGTAATCCATAAACCGTGCTATGCTTTCGCACCGGAACAGTCGTTGCAAACATGGAATTATATGAATATGATGAAGAACCTTACGAGGCACCTTTTTTGTTAGTTGATCGGTTCGATATCTACTGGTCTGACATTGTGGGCATTATGTTTTCAATGCATGTTGTCCATAGTATATAATATGTTCATTGGGACATGCATCTATAGCTTGATACTCCATTCCAATTTCTTTCATAATGGCATTTAAATCTTGGTATGTGCGAGGTAAAATATTTGATGATGGTAAAAAAAATTCACCTAACAATCTACGATATAAAAAATAAGTAATTAGTGTAAAGAATGTTATAATTTGTAAATATTTAATTCTTATTTCAAACATTAATTAAAACTAAAAACAAGCAAAAAAAATCAACCTTTATGTATACATGATGATGAACCATATTACATACCTTAGGATCTGTGTCATACAACTATTTGACAAACCATTCAAAACCTTTAAATTCCCCAACAATAATGTAGCAGAAAGAACATTTACTTTTGAACATTCATAAAGTGGTTTTTCTTCCTTCTCTAGCAGAGGTACGTCAAGATCACCAATGTCCTCATCATCATCCTCGTCCGATCGAGCAAACAAGTCTTGGATCAATTCATTTGTCCCATCATCTTCAACTATATTTTTATTATTGTCATCTTCTTCCATAGGATCATTAACTTGATCTTCAATATTCGACACTCCAAATTCCTTGGCACCTTGTAGTACAACATCATTTCTGCTAGTACTTGGTGCGTTCGGATGCTTAGGGGGGTAGCCTAACTTTATAATTACAACCCGTCATGCAAAATTAGTGTACTGCATAAGAAATATTTAAACAATATAAAATTTTATAAATATAATTAATATAAATATATAATAATGAATATATAGTTTACCAAGGGATGATATTCGTTCGGTCCACCTTCAACGTGCCCATGCATTCTACAATGTCTTACAACTATTTGTATTAAAACTCTTCTAACTTTTGTGCTCCCACATTTAGTGCAAGGGCAATAACATCTCTCGTCACCTTGTCCATAATATCTCCACATTCTTCACCACAACCAAAACATTGAGACGATTATGTTATAAAGTCCAGTGATGATGTGCTAGATCTATTCGATTCTTGAAATGCAATAGACCAAACCATACAATATATTTTACCACATAAGATTCAAAACTTTACCATAACCAAGTAACATAATCAAACGACATAATAGAACTAGTGCAAGAGATCAAGTCACATATAAGCATGGAAAAATTAACATGTTCACAGATGACATAAAATCTACATAAATGTATAAGGTTATAAAATATTAAAGGAGAGAAAAGAAAAAAAATATTTAACTAACCTTCAAAGTCTAAAATCCTCTTGCACGCCTTGAACAATGATCACAAAACTAAGATCTGTAGATCAAAGATCAGTTCGATCTCTTAATCAACAAGCAAACATTCACATAAAAATGAAGACTAGCAGAGCTATCACACATAAAAGATGTCACAACTATAACAAATTAATCAAAATTCGGTTCGAATTAACTAATTTATACATTCGTCATCGTCGGAATTTTGACGACTATAACCCTAAATTAAGGTTGACCATTTCGAAGTCAATGACTGTTATTTTGACCTACAAACGACTATATTAAAGTGTCGGAAGTGGGCGTCGTACTTTCGATGACCTTAGAACATGTCAGAAATCTGATGTTATCGGGTCTAATTTAAAAAAAAACACAGTAAAATTTCATTTTTTTAAATTTTTTTTGACAAAAAAATTGATTTTATCACAATCGTCGTAATAGTTCGTCAATTTTTTAGCCGATATGTAATAGTGGTGGACCACTTTTGATGGTGGTCATTCTGAAATTTTCCCCGTGTTTGCATGAACTGCAGTGGATTATGATCAGTGTGGATGACTGTCTCCTTCCCAAGAATGTAATGTCTCCACTAGCGACATGCTTGTACAATCTAGTACATTTACTTGTCATAAGTAGGGTACTTACATATAGTATCTGACAGTGTCTCACTATGATAGGCCACGGGGTGGCCATGATGAGTAAGAACGACACCCACATCATAGTCTGAAGTATCTGTCTCAATTTCAAACCGATGTTGTAGGTCTGATAGTGAAAGTACTGGGGCTGAGCACAAGAGCTGCTTCAAATCATCGAATGCTTCTTGTTGCGACCGACCCTATGCAAATTTCTCCTTGCCACCACCCCTGTTTATTTGGCTGAGGGCCCATGCAATATGGGAGAATCCCAACACGAACTTGCGGTAGAAATTGGCAAGGCCCAAGAAGCTCCGAAGCTCAGTGAGTGTTGTTGGGGTTGGCCAATCATGGATGACTTGGATCTTGGTTGGATCCACATGACATGTGGATCCAATGATGTACATTTTACGCCATGTTGATCAATGATGTATCCCAGGTAATGGACCCTGTCCATGCCGAAGGAGCATTTTTCCAAGTTGGCATATATCTTGTGCTACCGCAGGGTGTGCAAAACCTATTGAATATGCTGCAAGTGTTCGACCCAAGTCTTGCTGTAAATTAGAATGTCATCCAGATACACCACTACAAAAGTATTGGTGAATGGTCATAGGATATCGTCCATCATCCTCATGAAAGTGGATGGATCATATGTGTCTATATAACCTTCAAATATGGGAATATCAAAGTTTATTTGTACCTTGAAGGGGACGATGTCTCCGTTCAAAGAAGATGTGTCGCCTGTTGGTAGCCGCTGAAAAATTTGTGCGAAACTATCCATCATCTTGTTCCTCTGTTGCATGAGTGATTCCTCAATAAATAGTTTGAAAGGATCTCCTGTCCTATCATCTTCCTTTTCTCCTTCCATGAGAGGTCACTTGGGTGTGCGAGAGCTTTTGTCCTCAAGAGAAACAAGCTCGAGAGCCAACTCTTTGTAGTCCGACCTCGTTGGGGACATGCATTAAGATGACAAGGAGCAGACCGCTTTGATACCACTGATCCATATTTTATGAGAAGAACAAAATGAATACAGATTATTAACAGGTTCTTAATAGAAAATAACATAGAGATAGTAAAACTGGTTTTCTATTCAATAACGAAATAAGATGCAACTATAAAATGCAGCAGAAACAAGCTTGCCGGAATGGTGGTAGCTTATCTTTGAGAAGAAATGTGAAGGATGCATGCATTCACCAGAATAATATTACAATGAAGCTCTAAAGGCATTTTTACAATAAACCAAAATTCCCAAAACCCTAGACATCCAAAAAACTAACCCTAGGAGATGAAGCACCAAAAGTCATGTGGGCCCCGTTTGGGTAAGTTAGTACATCAACTTCTCGGGGTCGTAACGTTTGCATACGATCTCCATTTTAGGCATGTGATAGCCCGTTGGAAAGGTATCATCGAGGATATTCATTTCAAAGGCTCAATCATGCCTTCATTTATCATTGAGGAACTCGATCCTGAAAAACCTTCATTTAGGCCCTCAAAATGGCCCCAGAAGTTAAAACTACTAAAAATAGTGAATTGCCAAAATTGTTAGAAAACTATTTTAAGCTAGTTGGAAAAGGTGGGTGGCCACCGATATCCATTTGGATCAATCCTCCCTCCTTAGGAAGCAATGGTCTCCATTGCATTGAGGTCCCCCATCATATGAGGAAATGTCTTCTCAATTTGGCCCCGGGTGAGCCACTTGCCTTGGTGCAGGAGTTGCCCTGCTTTCACGACTCGATAAAGTTGGATCCTTTGTTGTCAATTCCCTTGATCTATGTGTCCACAATCTGATCATTGGATGCTTTTTGTATGAAGTCAGGGTTGAGCTCTATTGGTGGCAGTTGTTCTGCTACTTCTGAGGTGTCCAATAATGGTGGGAAATAAGGGCAAAGGAGATCCACGTTGAACATTGGGTGTAGGCCAAGGAAGGGAGGAATGTTGAGCTCAAAAGAATTTTCCCCCATGGCCTTGGTTATAGTGTATGGCCCATAATGGAGTGGGAAAAGCTTCTGATGGGGTCCTATAAGGCGTTATTTCTGCAAGTGCAACCAAACTTTGTCACCCACCTAAAACTTATGTGGCACCCGATGTTGATCATGGCATTGTTTGTACTTGTCATTGGACTTTTGTAGGGTATCTTGAACCTATTGGAGGATGTGTTGGATATGCTCAATGAAACAGGTGGCTTTGCCAGCTTCAGTTGGAGCAGTAGATGAGTCAGTCGAGGTGACTACAAGGGGAAGTGCAACATCTATGGGACACAATGGTTGGAATCCCAACCCCACCTGAAAGGGGCTATGGCCGGTTGAGCTATGAAGGGATTGGTTGTAGCTATGATAGACATAGGGAAGGCTCTCATCCCATGTTTGAGGGTTCTTTGAATTATACATGTGAAGGATATGCACAATCATTCAATTTACAACCTCGGTTTGGCCATCTGTCTGGGGCTGGAAGGTCATGGATTTGGTCAGCTTGGTGTCTAGCAGTGACTAGAGGAATGACCAGAATGTGCTGAGAAATCGACTATCCTGATCTGAGAAAATGGTTTGTGGGATTCCAAAATGTACCTATACTCGTTCAAAGAAGATCTTGGCGGTGGCCTCTGTTGTGATGCTCTTCTTCCAGGCAACGAGAATCACCAGCATAGAAAAGAGATCAAAAACCACAAAAAAACAGTCATTTCCCTAGTTGGTGGATGGGAGGCTAGACATGTAGTCCATTGAGATGGATTCCCATGGCCTGTCAGGAGTAGGAAGAGGGGTGTACAGGCCCTGTTTCTTAGTGGTCAGTTTGGAAATAGCATAGGCAATGCATGAATTGATATAGTTGTTGACCTCCTGTCGAAGTTTCATCTAGTAGAAATGTTTATGTAGCATTGTCACTGTATTTTCGATGCCAAAGTGTCTTGCCACCCAAATTTAGTGGGTTTCTCAGATCATCTTCTCTCGCTCACTTGATGGAACACAAATATGGCCCAGATGACACAACAACCCATCCCAAAGATGAAAATTATCGACAACTTCATTTGTACCCAACATTTGGTAGGTGATGGAAAATTCAGAGTCTATCTCATAGAGTTGAGGCCATCCAGATGTTTCATGGCTACAAGATTCTAGCACCGTGGTGAGTGCTACGACTAGCGATCTGCTAAGGCAATCATCGATGTGATTGGTGTTTCCTATTTTATACTTGATGTTGAGGTGGAATTATTGCATGTGGACCAATTTTAATGTTGGTCATTATGTAATTTTCCCTGTGTCTGCATGAACTATAGTGGCTTATGATCAATTTCGATGACTGTCTCCTTCCCAAGAATGTAATGTCTCCATTGGCGACAATCTTGTACAATGGAGTACATTTCCTTGTCATAAGTAGGGTACTTATGGACAATATCTAATAGTGTCTCACTATGATAGGCCATGGGGTGGCCGTGCTAAGTAAGAATGATGCCCACATCATAGTCTGAAGCATATGTCTCAATTTCAAAGGGATGTTGTAAGACTGGTAGTGAAAGTACTGGGGATGAGCACAAGCATTTCTTCAAATCATCAAATGCTTGTTGTTGGGACCGGCCTCATGCAGATTTCACTTTACCACCACCCCTGTTTATTTAGCTGAGGGCCCATGCAATATGGGAGAATCCCAACATGAACCTGTGGTAGAAATTGGCAAGGCCCAAGAAGCTCTGAAGCTCAGTGAGTGTTGTTGGGGCTGGCCAGCCACAAATGACTTGGATCTTGGCTGGATCCACATGTAGAACATGTTGATCAATGGTGTATCCTAGGTAATGGACCCTGTCCATGATGAAGGATCATTGTTCCAAGTTGGTGTATAGCTTGTGCTACCATAGGGTGTGCAAAACCTGCTAGATATGCTGCAAGTGTTCGACCGAAGTCTTGTTGTAAATTAGAATGTCATACAGATACACCACTACAAAAGTATTCATGAATGATCATAGGATATCATCCATCATTCTCATGAATGTGGTTAGAGCATATATGTCTATCTGACATTCAAATATGGGAATATCGAAGTTTATTTGTACCTTGAAGGGGGCGGGGCCTCCGTTCAAAGAAGATGCATCACATGTTGGTAGCCGTCGAAGGATTTGTGCGAAACTATCCATCATCTCGTTCCTCTGTTGCATGAGGGATTCCTTAATCAATAGTTTGAAAGGATCTCCTATCCTATCATATTTATTTTCTCCTACCATGAGAGGTCTCTTGGGTGTGTTAGAGCTTCTGTCCTCAAGAGAAACAAGCTCGAGACCCAACTCTTTGTACTCCGACCTTGTCGGGGACATGCATTAAGATGATAAGGAGCAGACCGCTCTGATACCAATGATCCAGATTTTATTAGAAGTAAAAAATGAATACAGATTATTAATAGGTGCTTAACAAAAAATAATAGAGATCCAGTAAAACTAGTTTTCTATTCAATAATGAAATAAGCTGAAACTATAAACTGCAGCGGAAACAAGCTTGCTAGAATGGTGGTGGTTTATCTTGGAGAAGAGATGTGAAGGCTACGCGCATTCACCGGAAGAAGATTACAATGAGGATATAAAGGAATTTTTATAATAAACTAGAATGCCAAAAACCCTAGACATCCAAAAACCTAACCCTAGGAGATGAAGTGCCAAAAGTCATGTGGGCCCCGTTTGGGTAAGTTAGTACATCAACTTCCCGGGGTGGTAACTTTTGCATACGATCTCTGTTTTAGGCGTGTGATAGCCCGTTGGAAAGGTATCGTCGAGGAGATTAATTTTGGGGGATAAATAATGCCTTCATATATCATTGAGGAACTTGATCCCGAAAAACCTTCATTTAGGCCCTCAAAATGGCCACGAAAGTTAAAACTGCTAAAAATAGTAAATTGCCAAAATTGTCAGAAAACTATTTTGAGCTAGTTGGAAAAGGTGGGTGGCCATTGATTTGGATCAAGTAATTAGTTAAAATGAGGTGTGATTTTCCTAGTCATCATTTCTTCCTACACCCTCTATGCATATGATGTCCTCTCTCTCATCAAGTCCATAGTTCTACAGTCTTTGTCATCATGGCCCACTAACTTGCAAAAGTTGCAATATGAACTCTTTGGGACTGTATGGTATTTTTACATCATTGAAAAATGATATGGATCGTGGACTCATTTCTTACATATTTTTCACCATAGTCCTCCTATTGGTAATGGATTTGGCATCCCTGCTGCCATATACTGTACGAATGTTGGACATTCGTTCTTATGGTGTCCCTTCGTCCTAAGTGTGGTACACCAAACGACTTCTCGTTTGTCCTTACTTTTGTTCTGGTTTAGCTGGAAGTTAAGTTCTTCATGGCTAGATTCATCTTCTAGTATTGGTTTTATTTCATTTGTAGGGTTGCATGCAGAGCCTCTGCCTGTGTCTGAAACTTCTATTGTCGCAGTGGATATTTCAAGTGTGGTAATAGTGAATTGACGAACAAGTTCCTGTGTTTCATATATGTGCTGAGGTATTTCAACTTTCCTTTTATTCTCTTGAATCTCTGGTCAATATCCCATACATATTCTTCTTGTTTCTGTCTAATTTCTATGATCTTGTTCATGTACTGATCCTCTGAACTTGGCTTCTGAAACTCATTTATCAACAATTTCTTGATATCCACAGTCGTCCTGGTTGTCCCTGGTGGGTTGTTTATGGATAAATCATATACCAATCCAGTGCATGATCCCTTAGTGTAATTGCTAGTTGTGCAAATTTATTGTTCTCGTCTATGATCTGTTTTTCTTCCCATATATTCTCACAGATAAACAAGTGCTTCTCCAGGTCCTCCGATGCTTCTCCTTTGAATTCTGGTAACCTGATGGTGGGATCGTGTCCTGCCATCCTGAATGTTGAACTACTACCTCCGTGCGGTGTAGATAATTAACTAATGCTTCCTGAACTGTCTCCTCTAGTTGTTTTTCCCTATGTTTATGTACTTCTTGTTGTCTTTCTTCTTGCGAAATTCGATTATCTAAATGGTGGTGTTCTTTTGGGTGTGTTAGTCACACATGGGTTTATGGGTTCCACACTAACATTAATATGGATAGTATTTATGTCTTCTATTCCCTTTATTGGACCTCTCATCTTTCTCTCATATGTTTCACACATGATTTCCTCAATCTACTCCGTAGCTAAGAGATCCTTTAGCTCTTGTTCATCACTTTCCAAGCCTTCCCTCGCGACTACGACCCTCTTCTTAGTGTTCACCTTGTATTGGTAGGGTACTCCCTTGCGCATCTTTCCAACAGTCTCCATGATTCGCTTGATCTGGTCATTGTCCATCATGATTAGGTCCAAGGCTTCCTCATTCTTTCCTTTATCCACTTCTCCTTCCATTTCTCCTTTTCTTGTCAGTGCTTCCCCCCTTCCCCCATGCATGCAGGGAAGTTTAGATGTATGATTCCATTGTCATTACACCTTTCTTATAGAGTAGTATCTTAACAGAAGTATACAATGATCTAATATACCTTCCTTGCGGCCCTCATAGAAACTGTTGCTCTACTGTGTTGTACGACTTCACGGTATCTACTGCAAATTCTGTTATAAAGCTTGCTACAATATTGTCAAGTCAAATTTATACTACGCGAGTGAATTTGTTATTCACCTGTTATAACTACTCAATCTGAATTGAGGTCCACTCTAACTTTCGAATCCAGTTTGTTGCATGGTTATCCTTCAACCTCAATATCCACTCTTGCAATAAATGTGGAAACTCACAGAAAAATACTTCATGCAGATCAGTAGATACATACTTCTCAAAGTATTTGCATAGTGTTACTCTAGGCTTTATGTTATCTTTCTACGCAAACTCCATCTCCTTTGTATTCAACCTGATTTCGATCTCTTCTTTTGTGGGATCCCACAGTCTCAACATCCCCTTCTAGCAGTGCGTTATCACTATTTTGTCATTCGATCTCTTCTTTTGTGGGATTCCATAGTCTCAACCTTTAACATGCTTGACCCAGGTTCAAGTCTATTGGGGTTCCAACAAATCCTCTAAAACAATTGGCCTAGCACACAAAGTGCACTGTGCAGTCTCAACAGAGATAGTATTAATGGGTGACTGCAATAATCAAGTGTTTGCAGTCTAGGATTGAGTGGAGATATGAGAAGTGTACACCCCTCTCGGGCTATGTCCAAAAAGATCTGGCTCCTAAGCTCTTCTATTATGGTAGTTCCAAAACTACAATGTTGTGTGCTTTACAACTCATCCTCAGTTGGGTTGAGATATATTATGAGGTATACTAGATCACACCACAATCCTCAGCCTATGATCTAACCCTCAAGATCTACCCTCCTGACCCCTCTACAGCTCAACAACTTACAAAAGGGTATCGAATTACAGTAGTGTTACTCCAAAACTCCCTAAAAGGTCTCTCTATCTCCGCTCCATCGAATCTCTCTAAAGCATCCCTAAGCATCTATATATATGTTTTTGTCTCATCATCCATTACAATGTATTACAAATACCCTAACCCTAACTTCATTAGGTTTTCCATGCATGCACGCGTGTTGATCTTCCTTCCAGTTGTCACTTTCCTCGTGCATGCCTTTCTTCCCAAAATATCCTTTCTTTCTGCTTTGGCCTGCTTCCAACAAGGAGTCATAGATCTCATACCAGAAAGGAAGAATCCAAGAGTGTTGGTAGACAATATCACCACTCCCCAATACACTCAATTAGAAGAGTAAGAAGTATCCCAAGTTCATCTCATGCCAGGAAGCATAGGAGAAGGTTTGGAGAGGATGAATTGCAGGGAGAGTTCAATAATATTGAACCTCCTATGTTTGATGGTGAGCATGAGAAGGATGAGGATGCAGAGACCTAGTTGTTGGGCATGAGAAAGTACTTTCAATTGCACAATTATTCCTCACAGATGGAAGGAAGAATTACAGTCTATCAGTTGAAGGGATAAGCATCGATATGGTGGGACTATATTGTGGAATTACAACACATTGATGAGGAAAGAGTCACTTGGAGGTAGTTCAAGAATTATTTTTAGAAGAAATACTTGTCCAAGAATTATTATGATAGGAATATGAAGGAGTTCTTTGAAATCAAGCTTTGGAATATGACCATGGATGAGTATGAAAGGAAATGTTTGAAGTGTTCAATGTAGCTAGCATGTTTTTAGGGTGTATTTTATCTATTAGAATTTTTCGCCCTTCGATATTGGCATGACATTTTATATTGTTTTTTCCCATCATTTAAATCAAAACTAAATCACTTAACAAAATTCAATCAATACCTGTTGTATTAAATTACTCCCTTCCAATTATGAGTTTCATTCGATTCGAAATTGGTTAAGTTTATGGTGTCATTCTTTCTTCTGTCTATGGAGATGAGGATATCACTGTGTTGTGAGAAGATTCATACAAACAAAGAGGCATGGAAGGATAGACCCAAGAAGAAGATGCCTGCCTCATCACCCACATTCAAGCCCAATGCAAAGGTCATTGGAACTACAAAGGTCATTGGCATTCCCTTCCTAGATCCGCAAGTTTCTTGCCTCGCCTTTACTTTTTCAATGAACTACTAGCTTCTATTAAATAAAAAGAAGAGATTATACTATATAACTTTGTATTATTTCTAGACTGCAGGGTTGTTGCAATGTTGTAAAAACTATAGGCTCTGAATCACAAGAACCGATGCTTATTATTATTATCATGAAGACATATAAAAACAAAGGTGGGAAGGTATTTAACATGTGGATTCTGGAAAACCAAACTTAGTGAGAAAATAGGTGTGAAATAAGATGTTTTTTAAATTGACATAGCCATGTAGATTCAGTCAAACAAATATAATTTTCATCCTCATACAATAAAAATTTTCAAAAATTCAAACAATAAAAGTGAGCATGACAATGTTCTTTGCAACTGAAATTTAATACTAAATTTTTATAAGCCTTACCTCTCTCCTTTGTTGTATGCAGGTTCTGGGTAGTATTCTTCAATCCTTGATATTTTCTTCCCTCTTAACCTTCACTTTTCAACCTGTCGCATGTGATACGGTCCAAAGAGTCCTCATGAATTGTGAGCGAGGAGGTGTTGCACAGCCTGTGTTACAAAATTTATAACTTGTGTTATCCATGTAGCCTCTTTTATAGAATTTATAACTTGTGCTATGCATGTAAACTCTACTATAGAATTTATAACATGTGTTATGCATGTTGGCTATGCCATAGAATTTATAACTTTTACTATGCATGCTTGTTAGGGACCTAACCTCCCTAACCCCTCACATAGTTAGAATAATATATTTCCATGTAATCAAGGCCAATATTAATAAGACCTAGAAATAAGGAAGAATAAGTCAAATGTAATAAGACCTAATAGAAGCTTCCACTTCTGGAAAAATCTTCCTCTAGATTGCTCTTTTGGATAGATAAATTTAGTATAAATAGGAGTAGAGGGTATGAGAAGTTTTGTATTCATAATTGTTGTAATAGGGCGTTTCTCTGCTGGAGGTTTCCCCCTCGAAGAGACAAGTGAACATTTTTTCCTATCAATATATGTATTATTTGGTGTTGTGATTTCATATAATGTTTTGTTCCATTGCTATTCTCTGCAATATTTCTATTTCATGCTATTATAATAGATCTGGTACCCTACAAGTGGTATCATAACACTTTCCTTGGTAGAAAATTATGGATTAATTTTTTTCAGGGTAGAGACGTATTTCGACACCTTAAAGATAAAAATATTTTCCGTTCAACGCACAACTCCATGGTCAGGGAAACATACACACATGAAATACAAGTGGTACTCAAGCGCACATTATTGGCCACCCTTGTAACCCCTGTTGGTACCCCTTAGAGTGGTAGCACATAAGACAACGCCTGTATACGGATCGACCTAGATATTCTGAATCCCTTCGTAGATAAACCAATCAACCACCTTACTGCTATCATTCCACTGAGAACAACACTCATGAAGATACCCTCTAGTACCGAGGTAGTCATGTAGTACGGCTAAGGGCACGGTCTAGCCTCCTTAGTTGTTGCACTGAGATATTAGTTCGAGTACCACTATTGGACCCCACACATATCTCAGAGAGCTATAACACAGGGAAAACCCTTATCTGTAGAAACCATGAATACCTTAAGCTTTGGGACATAAACATAAACAAAACATACAAGATCTATTGTCGTGCAATTGTACCTTTTGCATTCTAGTTGCGAAATTCCTACACATTTTTTCATGCTAAACATTTGGTCATTTTGTCACTATAGTGTTATTTAGATCAGAGTATAACTCCGCAGGAGTATAAAGAAAGAAAATTTGGATCCCGCGGGAACAATTATTTGAGACATATCCCATTGGATTCCTCTCTTCACCCTGATTGCAATCATACCTACCATTATTCAACAATTGTTTTTTTCATGGACTCGAACCCTTCCCAGCACTTGATGCAGAAGCATCCCTCATGAAAAGCAAAAAAGAAACGACGTGGAAGCATAAAGTCAGCTGGAAGACATCCAACACAAGCTTTTGAATTTTTAAATTATCTCTTGAAGTTGATGCGCTGAATATAAATGAGATCATTTAATTTAAGTGCCTTGGTAGAAATGTACTCAGACCTAGAGCCATACGCTCTCGTCTGAGTTAGACAGAGGCATTTATAGTAGTAGTTGAAGGTAGATAGAATTGAATTCTTAGATTAGATAGTTCTCGAAAAAAAAGAGGGAAAATCGAATATAGACACCCTCATTTTGTATCATTGTAAGTGAGTTCATTAAGCAACAGGAAGAAGAAGAGTCTAGAGCATAGGAGAATAACAGAAGAGTTGCAGAAGAACACCCATGTACAGATCTTGAATTAATAGAAGAAATTGATTCAGATTCATGGCTGTTGTATTATTCTCTGTGTATGTGTGCTGAATGATCTGCTTATGAATATTACTTCCTGTTATGCATTTGTTATTATGCTGTGTGAATGATTTCATGTGTTAAGACTGAAATCTGAGAGGAAGTGAGGTGATTTACAATTGTTTCTCTTTGAGCAAGGATTCCTGCAAGGAGTGCAGTTGAGTCGTCTGCAAGGAGTGTGTTGACAAAAGGCTTGGGAGTTAAACTCTTGTTCTCAATTCGCTTAGAAGTGAACGCAAGTTGTTAGAGCCGTGCAAGGAGTACATAGGCTAAAGAGAGTCTCAATCATGACACTGAGCAGAAGTATTGAAGGATTGCTGCTAGGGCATACACAGAGTCAAAGGAAGCTCAAATAGTTGAAGTGTTCGTAGGCTTGCCGCAAGGAGTGCGCGCAAAGAACCTCGTTGAGGTTGGAGTAATTTAGCAAAGCTCAGGAGGGATAGACCTCGGAGTTGCTGAAGATTCAACATAGATAAGTGTGACTTGAAGTCGGGGAGAAACGTCACAGGTTGGTGAAGCGACAAAAGAATCTCGTGGAGAGATACTCTTTTCCATTTCGTGGGTTAACCAAGGAAAAACGGAGGGCCGAAATCTTCTGAAGATATTTCGCGAGGGGCCGAGGATCGTCAGATATTGCAAAGGTGCAAGGAGGTTACGACGAGAAGATTCCGAAGGGTTTGAAGCTCAAGGGAGGTAGAGCCGTTGATTCCGAGTCACAGGAGCCGTAGGATCTACAAGTGATATCGTGTATCGGGGACTCAGGAGTTGAAGCCTGAAGGTCGTGCAGCCAGAGCGCTGAGATCACGAGACGCGATAAGATCAGAACCATTCATGTGGAGGAAGCGTGTAAGGAGATCCTCATCTCGTAGACTTAGGCATTGGAGGAGAGAAAGGGAATTCATTCAGCTTCACGAGTAGCGAAGTGACGAGAAGGATTTGTAGATGTCCATCTGAAGGGACAGGTGTTAAGGATCGAAACCTCTCGCTAACTCGGAACTCGCAGGGTGAATGACCAAGTGCTTGGGGTTAAAATCTGCGAGATGCGAGGTTACGAGATGCGAAGTGGCGAAATATTGTAGCTTTCCATCTGAGGAAGACAGGTGGCGAGAGATCGACGGATCTCGCAAGCTCGGGAGCTCGCAGGTTTAGAGTCCAACATTTGGGTACTCCAAGTCGCGAGGTCTCAAGGAAGTGAGAGGAAGATAGCCGTTGGATCCATAGCATAGGAGGGTCGTTGGATCTAAGTGAGGGATCGTGTCTCAGGGACCTCGCAAGAAAAGGTTCGAGAATTCGGTCACGGGGATCGCGAGGTTGCGAGATAGTGATATCCCGATAGCTGGAGAGCAGTGTGGGCCATAGAGGAGCGTGAGTGGAGTACATGTGGCACCAAGGGATGCCGAGTCACAAAGAACTGAGGAGCCAAGACTCGTGTGGATTCTGAGCCGCGAAGTGCTGAGGAACTGATATTCTTTTGGACACGTGGTAGAGCATAAGGTGGGACTGCGCATCTCGGGGACTCGTAGACTAGTAGGGTAAAAACTCGACAGTTCAAGCAGCGAGGTCACGAGGTCGTGAAGTTGCAAAAGGTGCTAATAGTTAAGCCTAGCCCACAGTTGTATGTGGAAGGAGCTATACCCGTATCGCCAACTCGGGTATCACAAGATTTGAAAGGAAAAAGTTGGAGGCTTGAGTTACGAACTCGTGAGACGCGAGATTTAGCAGATCTCCCAGTGGTAAGGTGGAGACCTCAGAACATATTTCTGTGGGTGCAGATATCTCGATAGCGAGATAGAAGAACCTTCAATTTCTTTAGGCCGAGAAGAAGAAGGTCCTATGCAAGGACGTGCCCGTGGGTGGCACGCCCCTGTGTCAAGCGATATCAGAGCCCAGAATAGTTTCTTTGCTTTCTATAGCAGAGAGAAGAAAAATTTCACCATGCCACCGAGAAGGGAAAGACAATCACATGATCCAGAGGACAGGGATGTGAGAAGAAGAGGGAGACAAACACATAATCCAGAAATGGAAAGGGAGATATGTGATCTTCGAGCGAGATTAGAAGATATGGAACCAGCGTAGAGATGCACAACAAATGTTGGAGATATGAGTGACTCTGAAGGCGAAGTTGAAGTTGAACAACAGGAAGAAGTTGTAGACGAAGATGCAACCAATGAGCGGTTAATTAAGGATATCTCTCGGATGAGTTCGAAAACAAAAATGGACATTCCATCATATGAAGGGAGTTTGGATGCAGAAGAGATGCTAGACTGGATCAGAGCTCTTGATACTTACTTCGATTATGAAGATATCGAGGATGATAAGAAGGTCAAACATGTTGTCACGAGATTAAAAGGACATGTAGCCTTGTGGTGGGATGAACTGCAAGCTGGCAGGCATTGTCAAGGCAAGCAGAAGATAAAGAGCTGGGACAGGATGATTGCAAAGATGAAGGCAAAATTCATTCCCAGAGATTATCAAATTTCTCTTTTTAGGAGGATGTAGAACCTAAGACAGAAGATGATGGCAGTAAAGGAGTATACTGAGGAATTTTATAGGTTGAATATCAGGGCAGTTCATCACGAAAGCATTGACAAAAAGGTGGCCAGGTATATGAATGGCTTGAGGTATGAAATTTAGGATGAACTAAATTTGGCGACCATCCGAACTGTGGAGGATGCGTACCAATTGGCTCTAAAAGCTGAGGAGAAGTTGAGCCGTAAAAAAAGTTAGAGAGGCTGAGGCAGAAGTCAACCCAAAGGTAAATCGGTTTCCCAAGACAAATACCAGAATCCCAAGGAGGAATGGAAGAAACCTCAGGAAAAGGTTGAAAGAGGTGGAACCTCACAGAGAAGGCCATATGCTGAGCAGCGAGGACAACAAATTGAACAAAGAGGTGGATATGCTGATAATAATAAGTTTCCTCGTACCAGAGGTAGAGGAAGAGGAAGAGGTGGAGTAATTACATGCTTCACGTGTGGAAAGAATGGACACAAGTCATTCGAATGTCCAGAGAAAAAGAAAGAAACTGGAGAGACTCACATCGCGGAGGCATAGAGGCAAGATGTTGAGACAAAGTACACTGATGGCGGAAGATCGTTGGTGATGTGAAAGGTCCTTTTGATGCCAGAGAAAGAGATGGAGAACTCAGTGCAGAGAAACAATCTTTTTAGGACTACTTGCAAGACCAAGGATAGAGTGTGGAAAGTCATCGTGGACAGTGGAAGCACAGAAAATCTCGTTTCAACCGAGATGGTAGAAAAACTGGAGCTGGAGAAAACTGATCACCCGAATCCATACAAAGTTTCATGGCTACAGAAGGGACATCAAGTAAATGTCACTAAACAATTCTTAGTTGACATCAAGATAGGCGGATATAATGATAAAATTATATGTGATGTTATTCCTATGGATGTATGTCATTTATTGTTGGGTAGACCATGGAAATATGATAGAAATGTAGTTCATGATGGGAGGATGAATACATATACCCTGAAGAAGAATGGAAGAACTCATATGTTGTCTCCAATTAAGGGTAAAGAGGTGAAGCCAGAAGAAAGCAATAGAGTACTTCTCATGAGTGGGAAGGAACTTCTTACAGAAGTTAAGAAGAAGGAGGATCCATAATTCGTTGTGGTCAGAAAACCGAGAATTGTTCTGACTAGCACAAGAGTGGATGATTTGTCAGGGGAAGTTCAGGAACTGCTGGAAGAGTTCGTTGATATTATGGTGGATGAATTACCTCTTTCATTGCCACCGATGAGGAGTGTGAGTCATCATATTGATCTCATACCAGGAGCTAGTTTTCCAAACAAAGACGCATACAGATTGACATCGCAGGAGAATGAAGAAGTTAAAAGACAGGTCCAGGAGTTGTTGGACAAAGGTTTGGTCAGGGAAAGCTTGAGTCTGTGTGTTGTTCCAACAGTACACAGACTGAAGAAAAATGGAGGCTAGAGGATGTGCACTAATTCAAGGGCGATAAACAAGATAACTATCAGATATAGATTCCCATTGCCAAGGATGGATGATCTGATGGATTGCTTAAGTGGGGCAAATTTTTTTTCAAAGATAGATTTGAAGAGTGGATATCATCAGATTCGTATGAGAGAAGGTGACGAATGGAAAACAACATTCAAGACAAACAAAGGTTTGTATGAATGGTTTGTCATGCCATTTGGCTTGATGAATGCACCAAGTACCTTTATGAGGTTGATGAATGAAGTCCTAAAGGATTTCATTGGGAAATTTGTCATCGTGTATCTGGATGACATATTGGTTTTCAGCAAGACAAAGGCTGAACATATGAAGAATTTGTCTATTATGATGAAGAGGTTACAGCAGGAGAAGCTATTGATAAACATGAAGAAGTCCTCATTCATGAAGACATAACTTATTTATTTGGGGTTTGTTATATCTACAAATGAGTTGAGGATGGATCCAGGTAAGGTAGAGGTGATCAAGAATTGGCCATCACCAAGGAACATATTTGAGGTGAGGAGCTTTCATGGTTTGGCTAGTTTCTACCGGAAATTCATCAGGAATTTCAGTGGGATTAGTGCAACAATGATGGATACAGTGAATAAAAGACATAAATATTTTCACTGGATGGAAGAGGCTGAGAAAAGTTTCAATTTTTTGAAACGAAAGCTTACAGAGCAACCAATTTTGGTGTTGCCAAATTTTCAGAAGACATTTCAGGTGAAATGTGATGCAAGCGGGTTTGCGATAGGAGCGGTCTTGAGTCAGGAAGACAGGCCGATTGCATATTTCAGCGAGAAGCTAAATGAGGCAAAAGAAAAGTACATCACATATGATAAAGAATTATATGCCATCATACAGGCATTGAAGAAATGGAGGCACTATTTGATTCCAAGGGAATTTATTCTATATAGTGATAACCATGCATTACAATTTGTAACTCAGTAGGAAAAGTTGAACCAGAGGCATGTTAAATGGGTTGAATACATGCAAAATTTCACTTTTGTGACTAAGCATATTTTTGGTACTGCTAACAAAGTCGCTGATGCTTTGAGCAGGAAGTGTTTGTTGTTGCAGGAGTTCAGAGTCAGGACGTTAGGCTTTGATGATCTTAAGGACATGTATGCAGATGATCCAGATTTTAAGGAGGCTTATGAAGCAGCTGAGAATCCAGTTCTCAGAGACAGAAGCCAGTGGATAGAGTATGTGATCTAGGATGGATTACTATTCAAGGGTAATCAATTGAGTATTCTGAATTGCTCCATGAGGGAGAAATTGTTGAAGAAAAGCACAGTGGCGGATTGGCAGGACATTTTGGCCATGATACGACATTTGCAAAGCTGAGTGAGTCATACTTTTGGCCAGGGATGCAGTCAGAAGTCAAGAATTTTGTTGACAGGTGCAGGATTTGCCAGCATTCAAAAGGAAGAAAGAAGAATACAAGATTTTATCAGCCATTACCCATACCTGAGAGGCCATGGGATGAAATTAGCATGGATTTTATGTTGGGATTGCCGAGGACACAAAGAGGTGTTGATTCAATCTTTCTGGTAGTTGATAGGTTTTCTAATATGGCACACTTCATTCCATGCCAGAAGACCAGTGATGCGACTCACATCGCAAACTTTTTTTTAAAAGAGATTGTAAGACTTCATGGATTGCCGAAAAGCATAGTTTCGGACAGAGACACAAAATTCATAGGGCATTTCTGGAGAACATTATGGAAGAAGCTGGGGACTAATTTGGTGTTTAGTTCTACTTACCATCCTCAAACGAATGGGCAAACAAAGGTGGTAAATAGGAGTCTGGGAGACTTGTTGAGAAGCTTGGTGACAGAGCACCATAGCAGTTGGGATAGCATATTGCCACAGGCAGAGTTTTCTTATAATGATTTAGTGAATAGGAGCATAGGAAAATGTCCATTCTAGATTGTATATGGAATGCATCCAAGAGGAGTTTCTGAATTGAGGGATTCATAACAGACTGGTACTAGCAGTGCTAGTGCAGGAGAATTCGTTGAAGCAATGAAGGAACTTCACAACCAGGTGAAGGAGCGACTATTGAAGTCAAGTCAGGAGTACAAACGCAAATCAGATCAACATCGGAGACAAATTCAGTTTGAGGTTGGTGATCTAGTTTTGGCACATTTGAGGAAGGAAAGGTTCAAAGGGGAACATACAACAAAATAAAAATGAAGAAAATCGGGCCATGCAAGGTCTTGAAGAAAATGGGACAGAATGCTTATGAGATCGAGTTACCAGAGGGCATTGGAATATCTCCGACATTTAATGTTTCGGATTTATATCCATATAAAGCTGATGAAGTAGAAGCAGGAGGTGATGATCAACCAAAGATCCAGTGGCAGAAGAAAATGCTAGTTGCAGAGAACCCACAGATGGAGCAGATACTGAATAAAAGAGTGGGCAAGAAAACTAGAAGGAAATAATATTTTGAGTATTTGGTCAAATGGAAGGGACACCCAGTTGAAGATGCCAGCTGGGAGACTGAAGCTAAGATTCAGAAGCATGGACATACCGTGCAGGAGCTCATGGACAGGAGCCATCAAAATTCTTAAGCGAGGGAGTATGATGCAGGAGCATCCATCACGACAAGCAAAAAAGAACCGACGTGGAAGCAGAAAGTTAGCTGGAAGACGTCCAACACAAGATTTTGAATTTTTAAATTATCGCTTGAATTTGATGCGCTAAATATAAATGAGATCATTTAATTTAAGTGCCTTGGTAGAAATGTACTCAGACCTCGATCCATATGCTCTCGTCTGAGTTAGACAGAGGCATTTATAGTAGTAGTTGAAGGTAGATAGAATTGAATTCTTAGATTAGATAGTTCTCGAAAAAAAAGAGGGAAAACCGAATATAGACACCCTCATTTTGTATCATTGTAAGTGAGTTCATTAAGCAACAGGAAGAAGAAGAGTCTAGATCATAGGAGAATAGCAGAAGAGTTGCAGAAGAAGACCCATGTACAGATCTTGAATTAATAGAAGAAATTGATTTAGATTCATGGCTATTGTATTATTCTCTGTGTATGTGTGTTGAACGCTCTGCTTATGAATATTACTTCTTGTTATGAATTTTTTATTATGCTGTGTGAATGATTTCATGTGTTAAGACTAAAATCTGAGAGGAAGTGAGGTGAGTTACAATTGTTTCTCATTGAGCAAGGATTCCTGCAAGGAGCGCAGTTGAGTCGTCTGCAAGGAGTGCATTGACAGAAGGCTCGGGAGTTAAACCCTTGTTCTCAATTCGCTCAGAAGTGACCACAAGTTGTTAGAGCCGTGCAAGGAGTGCGCAATCTAAAGAGAGTCTCAGTCATGACACTGAGAAGAAGTATTGAAGGACTGCTGCTAGGGTATACGCAGAGTCAAAGGAAGCTCAAACAGTTGAAGTGTTTGCAGGCTTACCGCAAGGAGTGCACGCAAAGAACCTCGTTGAGGTTGGAGTAATTTAGCAAATCTCAGGAGGGATAGACCTCGGAGTCACTGAAGATTCAGCGTAGACAAGTGTGACTTGAAGTCGGGGAGAAATGTCACAGGTTGGTGAAGCGGCAAAAGAATCTTGCGGAGAGATACTCTTTTCCATTTCGTGGGTTAACCAAGGAAAACCAAATGGTCGAAATCTTCTGAAGAGATTTCGCGATGGGTCGAGGATCGTCAGATCTTGCAAAGGTGCAAGGAGGTTACAGTGAGAAGATTCTGAAGGGTTTGAAGCTCAAGGTCGGTAGAGCCGTTGATTCCAAGTCACAGGAGCCGTAGGATCTACACGTGATATCGTGTATCAGGGACTCGGGAGTTGAAGCCCAAAGGTCGTGCATCCAGAGCACCGAGATCGCGAGACGTGATAAGATCATAACCGTTCATGTGGAGGACACGTGTAAGGAGATCCTCATCTCACAGACTCGGGCATTGGAGGAGCAAAAAGGAAGTCATTTAGCTTCGCGAGTAGCGAAGTGGTG
Source organism: Picea glauca (assembly GCA_000966675.3). Lineage (NCBI taxonomy): Eukaryota > Viridiplantae > Streptophyta > Pinopsida > Pinales > Pinaceae > Picea > Picea glauca. Next base: position 3,474,708 of record JZKD02S1999896.1, read on the forward strand.
AGAAGGATTTGTAGCCATCCATCTGAAGGGATAGGTGTCAAGGATTGATACCTCTCACTAACTCGGAACTCACAGGTTGAACACCCAAGTGCTTGGGGTTAAAATCCGTGAGACACGAGGTTATGATTACGTGAAGTGGCAAAAGATTGTAGCTATGCATCTGAGGAAGATAGGTGGTGAGAGATCGACGGATCTCGCAAGCTCGGGAGCTCGCAGGTTTAGAGTCCAACATTTGGGTACTCCAAGTCGCGAGGTCGCGAGGAAGAGAGAGGAATATAGTTGTTGGATTTGTAGCATAGGAGGGTCGTTGGATCTGAGAGAGGGATCGTGTCTCGGGACCTCACAAGAAAAGGTTTGAGAATTTGGGCACGGGGATCGCGAGGTTGTGAGATAGTGATATCCCGACAGCTGGAGAGCAGTGTGGACCATAGCAGAGTGTGAGTGGAGTACAAGTGGCACCAAGGGACGCCGAGTCACAAAGCACCGAGGAGATGAGACTTGTGTGGATGCCGAGCCGTGAAGTGCCGAGGAGCCAAGATTCTTGTGGACGCGTGGTATATCATAAGGTGGGACCGTGCATCTCGGGGACTCACAGACTAGGAGGGTAAAAACTTGACAGTTCAACTAGCGAGGCCGCGAGGTCGCGAAGTTACGAAAGACACTCACAGATAAGCCTAGCCCACAGTTGTATGTGGAAGGAGATATACCTATATTGCCAACTCGAGTATCGCAATATTTGAAAGGAAAAAGTTGAAGGCTTGAGTTATGAACTCGCGAGATGCAAGATTTATCGGATCTCCCGGTGGTAAGGGGGAGACCTCAGAACAGATTTCTATGGGTGCAGATCTCCCGATAGGGATCTAGAAGAACCTTCGAGTTGTTCGGGCCGAGAAGAAGAAGGTCCTGTGCAAGGACATGCCCGTGGGTGGCATGCCCCTGCGTCAACACCCCTATTGGGAATCTATCCCATTGACCTCCTCTCTTTACACTGATCGTAGTGTTACCAATCACCAATAACTCATTTCTGTGCGGTCCCATTTTTTCCCTGGTACCATCCCCATGGCCCACACTCGCAACCAATATTGGGAACAACGTATCATCGCCTTGGCCAAATATCATGACCTAACCCAAAGTGATATCTCTTCCATCATGTCCAATATTGGTAACATAAACTCCAGGTTTACTCCACTCGAATCACTTCTCAGAACCATCACTCAATTGAATGCCACCTGTCAGTAATGTCAAGACGTAGTGAACAATTTGACTAGCTTGTTTAAACACACCCCAGATCCTTTGTCTTCTTCCAGACCTTATAACCATGATGGTATTAAATCCTCCCACTACACCTCTTTTCCTCCCCATAACTTTCAGCAGGACCTACGTCCCCCTCACGTGGAGGTAAAAAAATATTATGGCTTAGATCCCACAAGCTGGTTCACTCAAATGGAACACTATTTCTCTTTGTATGACATTAATAATGAGTTGGCCAAACGAAGGTATGGTGTTCTCTGTCTAGATTTGGAACGTTGGCAATGGTGGAAACGAAGAAAAAATGGCACAAAGGGTATGTTGCTTGGACACATTTTTTTGTTGAACTTTATGAACACTTTGACAATGACACCCACCATTTAGGTCGTTTGACAAAGTTGAAGTAGTCTGACACAATGGAAGACTTTATAGTTGCTTTTGAGCAATTGGATTTCTTCATAGAGGGTAGGTCTGATGCTTTTTTTCGAGAATGTTTTATCAGTTGCCTCAAGGACGAGATATGTGCCCATGTCCTCATGGCTCGACCTCAGAGTTGGGTGGAAGCTATTGAAAGAGCTAAGGAAGCACAACAGGTTGTCTCTTCTCAAACCAAAAAACCCTCTTTTATTCCTCTCCCTAAACTAGTCACCTCCAATCCTCCTTCCACTCCCCTAAAGAGACATAAATTGACCATGGAAGAAATGGTTGAAAACCAACTCAAGGGCCTTTGTTATAATTTTAATGAAAAATATTTTCCTGGGCACAAGTGTAAGGAACAAAATATTTTTATGGCCATCTCCGAGGATGTTGTTGAAGAAGATGTTGAGGCTCTCCCTATGGCCAAGTCACCTGAACCCACTGACATGAATCCACCTTCTGACCCTCTCGAAGTTGAACTAGTCATTTCCTTGAATTCTCTCACTGGATTCTTTGCTCCCCAAGCCCTCAATATAATTGGTTACATTAAGCATCAGAAGGTCATCATCCTTTTTTACAGTGGAAGCACCCATAATTTTGTTCATCGTTGCATTTCCCAAGAAACTAATTGTTATATCTGTGTAGTCAATAATTTTCAAATCATGATTTCCAATGGCGGATCCATGAAATGTGGGGGGCGTTGTGAAAATGTGTGTTTCCAAATTGGTCAGTACCATATGAAATATCATATGTTTTCTATCGACATGGGTTGTTGTGACATTGTGTTTAGTGTCAAATAGCTTAGGACTCTCGGTCCCATTCTCATGGATTTTAAGGAATTAACCATGCAATTCAACAAAGAGGGCCACCAATATAAGTTCCAAGGAATCACAATAGGTTCCTCTGAGATCATCAGTTCCCATTGCATGAAAAATCTCGTCAAAAAAGGTCATTCAGACATTATTGCACAACTCCATTCCATTCACACCACTGAGACACCCTCTGTGTCACCGAACCTCCAATCATCAAGTTGTTTTTTCCACTCTCGAGAGACTCCCTCCTTCCCATGGTGTTCATGATCATTCCATCCCCCTTGTCCTTGACAACCTTCCTCCCATTGTTCGTCCCTATCTTCATCCCTTTTCCTAGAAAAATGAAATTAAGAAAATTGTTCAAGAATTTCTCACCATAGGCGTTATCCATCCTAGTTCAAGCCCCTATTATTATCCTTTGGTCATGGTACTAGGGGATTGTACTCAATTATTCTCCTAACTTTCGTGCCCTCAACAAACTCACCATCAAAGAAAAATTTCCCATTCCTTTAATTTATGATCTCTTGGATGAATTGAGTGGTGCCTAGTTCTTTACTAAACTTGATATTTGTTCTAGCTACCACCAGATAGGTATGAAAGAGGCATACATTCCCAAAACTACATTTCGAACTCATGAGGGCCACTATGAGTTTTTGGTCATGCCCTTTGGCTTGTTTAATGCTTCCTCCACTTTGAAAAGCCTCATGAATCATGCCTTCCATCATTTTCTCCGTCATTTTGTCTTAGTTTTCTTTGATGATATTCTCATCTATAATAAAGCCTGGACAACCGCTATTTCTCATGTGGATCGAGTTCTACATCTACTCTCTCAGCACCAACTCTTCCTAAAATAATCTAAATGTTCTTTTGGAGCCTCGGAAGTCAAGTACTTGGGTCATATTGTTGGAAAGGAAGGTCTCAGGGTGGATTCTAAGAAGATTGAATTTATGCATGACTGGCCTCACCGCAAGACTCTCAATATCTTGCATGGTTTTCTGGGGTTAAGAGGCTATTATCTCAAGTTTGTTAAGAATTATGGAAATATTATGGAACCTCTCACTGCTCTCCTTAAAGATCATTATTTCACTTGGACTCCTGCAAGTAATCAGGCTTTCAAGCCTTGAAGGCAACTATGTGCACCACTCTGGTCCTGGCCCTTCCTGATTTCACAAAGACTTTTATACTAGAATGTGATGCTTCTGGGAGAGGAATTGGAGCAGTCCTTATGGAAGATGGCCGACCTTTGGCCTTTACCAACAAAAAACTGTCAGAGCGACATTTTGGCCAATCAATCTATGAAAATAAAATTTTGGCTATTCTGCATGCAATAGATATCCGACGCTCTTATCTATTGGGGAAACACATCCAAATTAAGACAGATCATCAAAGCCTCAAGTATTTTTTGGAGCAACAACCTTCCTCCACGGAGCAACAAAAATGGGTGATTAAGCTCTTTAGATATGATTATGAGATCATTTACAAGAAATGCAAAGAAAATGTGGTTGCCGATGCTCTTTCAAGAAAATATGAAGATGAATGGTCCCTTTTTTCTCTCTCTTTCATTGTACCATATTGGCTCCAAGTTGATCGCTAGGAATGGCTACAAGATCCCAAAATTTTGCATCTGATCCAACAATTGCAAGACACTTCTCCAGTTTCCCCCAACTACTCTTGGCACAATGATGAGTTTCACTACAAAGGTTGTTTGTATTTAAGTAAATAGTCACAACTTAAATCCATGGTACTTTATGAGCTTCATGCTACACCCACAACTAGGCACTCAGGGTTTACCAAAACCTATGACTGAGTCAAACATTCTTTTTTTTGGGATGGTATGAAACATGACATTCACAATTTTTTGATATAATGTGATGTTTGTCAATGCAACAAGGGAGAAACAATCAAATCTCTTGGCACACTACAACTGATTCTAATTCCACTCACTATTTGGAGGGAAATCTCTATGGATTTTATTATGGGCTTACCTAAATTGGGCAATAAGTTAGTCGTCATGGTGGTCGTTGATCGTCTTTCCATGTATGCTCATTTCTGTGCTCTTCAACAACCATTTACTACCTCCACTGTGGCTCAACTTTTCATGGATCATGTCTTCAAGCTTCATTGCAGGCCTCATTCCATTGTTTCTGATCAAGATCCCAATTTCACCAGCAAGTTTTGGTAAGAACTGTTCAGGCTACAAGGCATCCAATTGTATCTCAGCACAACCTATCATCCCTAGACTGATGGTGAAACTAAAGTTGTCAAAAAGTGGTTGGAGACATATTTGAGGTGTTTTGCATCTGAAAGGAAAAAATAGTGGGCTCGATGGCTACCACTAGTTGAATGGTGGTACAACACTTCTTACCATACAACTACTCACGTGACTCCTTTTGAAGCAATATATAGACAAAATCCACCTTCAATTCTCTCATAAATGCCAGGTGTTTAGAAGTTACAGGTGGTTGACCAAACACTTAAAGTTAGAGAGGATATTCTCCGTATCCTCAAAAATAATTTGGTCATGGCTCAGAATCACATGAAGCAACAAGAAGATCAAGGTCACTCCAAAAGTTAATTTGTTGAAGGAGACCGAGTGTTTCTTAGACTACAAACTTATAAGAAAACTTCGTTCAAGGGCGACCATTGTCAGAAAATGGCTCCCAAAATTTATGGTCCTTATACAATTCTCAAGCGCATGGGACATGTGGCCTATTAGTTAGCTTTGCCCAGTCATTCTACGATCCATCCTATTTTTCATGTCTCCTTCTTAAAGAAGGTGATTGGAACTAAGTGCCAAACTTAAACCATCCTTCCTGAATTGGATGAAGAAGACTCCATCTAGTTTCAGTGACAAGTAGTTTTGGACTAGAGTGAGCATCATCTTCATCAACGCACCATCAAGGAAGTGTTAGTCCAGTGGAAAGATACAAGTTGAGCACATGCCACCTGGGAGCTAGCTATCATTTTGCAACAATTTCCTCATCTCAAGCCTTGAGGACAAGGATGTTTTTAAGGGGGAGGGAATGTTAGGGAACTAACCTCCCTAACCCCTCACATAGGTAGAATAATATATCTCCAGCTAATAAATTTGCAATATTAATAAGACCTAGAAATAAGGGAGAATAAGTCAAATGTAAGAAGACCTAATAGAAGCTTCCGCTTCTAGAAGGATCTTCCTCTAGATTGTTCCTTTGGATAGATAGATTTAGTATAAATAGGACTATATGGTTTGAGAAGTTTAGTCTTGAGAATTATTGTAATAGAGCATTGCTTTGCTGGAGGTTGCCCCCTCGAAGAGGTAAGTGAACATCGTTTCCTATCAATAAAGGTATTATTTGGTGTCGTGGTTTCATCTATTGTGTTGGTCCATTGTTATTCTCTACAATATTTCTATTTCATGCTATTATAATAGATCAAGTACCCTACAATTCTTTACAAAAAAATAAACATTCAAATTTCAAAAATTGTTACTTATGTCGAAGTTGGAACTAGCAGTAGGGATTGCAAATTTGCATGATGCTATTCACAAGAAATTTTTTCTAGTAGGTGACATGTCCAAAGAGTCAAGACTTGTCACACAACCTGTTACTTATCTTTGATACAACCTGTTATTTAAATATATTATATATAAATATATGGATACTGACAAAGTTTTGACCTTCCCATTAAATTGATAGTTTAAAAATTAAGTGGACATCGTTAATGATTGTAAATTTAAAAATTTCCCGTGAAATTTAACCAGTGCCTATGGATAAGGTTGACTTGGTTCGCCATCCATTTGAGCATATGGTGTACTTGGTCATGCATATCGTGCACCCATGCCATATATATGAATCATAGTGTTATGTGATAGCCTATTAAGCATCCATGCACCATACCATGTACTTGAATTTCATAATAAGTGACAAACCTAAATTTGAATCTACACCTTGTTCAAGATACTTAAATTTGAATCTTCCCCCTACTCAAGATGTGATTTAAATTTATCCCTGCCTTTGGAACTCCATATATTGGAAGAGGAATTAGGACAAGTTGATACCACCAAGAAAATGCACAAGGCGCCACTGCCTAACCGCTCTGAGGGTGACATCACACTTTATCGTTTTGGCTAATTTTTTTTTTTTTTAAAACACTGTATGATTGTTGTTCTTGTTTTCAAGTCGTCATTGTTTAATGATCTGAATGGTTAACTATGTTGTGATAAAATGTAAAGCCCTCTCTAAAGGATCAAACTATGGGAAGGATCAAAATCATTTTCAATTTTAAATATAATTTTTTTTTTTTTAAATGTGCTTATTGTTAATTTATTTTTATATAAAAATATATTGCACTTAATATAATTTAATTTA
>JZKD02S1999896.1:3486248-3511465 GCA_000966675.3 Picea glauca
TTCTAGTAGCCATAGCCATATTTTTACTTTCAACATTTCTTGCCACCTTAAATGCATTATCCAATGATTTGGGTTCCCAAAGGCAAACCTCATGTTGAATGTTATCCTTTAAAGTGCCTATGAACACATAATCAAGTGCTCATCTGGAATATCTGTTACCTTTCTATTCAGTCTTTGGAAGTTCTCAATGTGCTTGGTAACTGAACCTGTTTGCTTGAGATTTATCAATTGGCTAAAGAAGGTATTGTTCCTTGTATCCTCATAGTGTTCCATCATTTCTTCTGTGAAAATTGTCCAAGTGATGAGTGATTTGTGAGAACAAATCCATCGATACCATACAAATTGCTTGGGTTCTAAATATAAAGAAGCAATTCGTACCTTTTGTTTATGTGGCACATTATGTAGATCTAGGAATTGCTCCATATGAAGTATCCATGTGATTGGGTCCTTGCCATCAAACTTCCTCATATTGATCTTAGGAGCATGGTTGGTCTTCAACCCAAATTTGGAGTTTCTCTATTCTTGATTCACCTTATTTGCGTTCTCATCATGAATTTTCATGGGATACATTTTCACTTTCGGGTGTCCTCTCTATTAGGAAACTTTTCAATCCTTCCATGATATCCCCTTTTAAACCATCCATCTTAGTATCCAACTTAGCTTCCATTGAATCCATCATATCTTGTAGTTCATCTTTGGTTATTGTCTTCTTTTGTAAATCATTTATGTCCCTACACATTTCTTCACCTTCATCAAGAGCCCAAGTAGGATTGTCTAGAAGCTTATTTGGTGTAGAAGTTCCCTTTTTTGGTGGCATGTTGGCCAAGTATCACTTTAAACCTTGATTTTGAGGTGGTTCTACTCGACAATATTACTTTTATTGTATCTCCAAAATTTTGACCCTTCTGAGTATGAAATTTTATCTTTTGTAGGTCTTTGATATTTCTTTTCTTCAATGCCATAGGTCTGATAAACATTGGATGTGCCAAGTAAAATTTATGATAACTTCCCTGCAACTTGTTTATTTTTGTCCTTTCTAGAAGATCTCACTTGTATAGTGTGCCACACACAAAATAATTGATATAAAATTATGAAACTTGTACCAGAACTAATACGGTCTATCCACTATCCAATGAAACTAGTCTCACTCAATTCGGATACTCTAGGAATAATTTATGTTTGTTTTACCCGAAACACCTTCTTGAGACTAGTCAATAGGACTAGTTAGATACCCTATCTTCTACAGGGTGTATCTACAAATTTAATATGACCAAGAAGCTGAAATTGATACCACAGATACCTTACTAATTTCTGAGAATATCCTCCAGATTTCAGGGTCTGAAACATTACATAAAAACTTTTATAGCAAAAATTACACAATGACTCAATTCAAGATGATTCCAGAACCCTATATGACAAAGGTTGTATCTTTGAAAGTATAAGGCCTCAGGAGCATAAATTGTAACCCAACATACCTTGATTTGTCTACTAAAGACACTCCAATTCATTCCTTCTAAATCGTTGTATAAAATAAGTTATAGAAAAAATTTCCCAGTGTCTCAGATGTAGCAGCCAAACCCCAAGACCTTGAGCTCTGATACCATATGTTAAGAACCAAATATCAATATAGCATAGAAAAACCTCAGACTAAGTACTCAACGCCTTGAAAAAAAGATAATTTCAAATAATAAGCCTCTTTGACAGGGAAACCTCCTCTTACCCCACATAAATGTTCAAGTATAAGATGATTCCAAATGAAAATGTCTCCTTGGTATATATAGGAGACTAGGAGGTATAATTACAACTAATGAAATAAATACGACATAAATAAAATAACATTACTAATGTAATATGCACCAATTAAGGGGTAATGAGACAATATTAGGGATTAACACATTCTTTCGGTAGCATCATCATATCCACACATGCTATCTCATGATCACATAGATCAAGTCATGAGCATCATCATTAAGTTATAATTATCGTTTGATATCATCTTGGCATCAACATGCATCATCGTTTTCATAATATCTTGAGGCCATACTCCATCTCAGTAATCAGGAATTATGATGAATAAGTCATTTGTTGAACTCAATGCACTCAACATAGTGTCTCGCATGAGTCACCCACTCAATAGAGTGATAATGGAACCATTCATGTAATCTAGACATATGTCTTAGAATAATAGTTTTCCCAACAGATGTTGAAACCCCCGAAATGGGATACAAGGAACATTCTTCTAATCCAAACCTATGTCCTAGAAGAATGTCAGTCCCCCTAGATGTTGAAAGCCATGCCATGGGCTATAGAGACCATTCCTATAGGAATGGAAATCTAGGACTATTTTCTAATCGGGTCATATGCACCATAGAGATCAATCTCTACCCATATGACTTATAAAATATTGGTCCCATATCAATCACCTTAATTGGGACATCATGTCCTTAGGGGGTGGACTATTCAACCTGATTGGGCCAATAATTATGCCTCAAGAGAATATCGTTCCTAAAGCATTTTCCTAATCGAGCCACAATCTATGCCTTAGGAAAATATCATTCCATGATACATCAACAATCTATCAACCTGGACCATTCTCCACAAGGAGAATGTCTGGCCACCAACAATCTATTTTTCCTGGACCATTCTTCGCCTAGAGAATGTCTTTCCACCAACACACTGACTATCCATCTAGCTAGAAATCATCTCCAACACTAGTGGTAGTCTCCATGACAATTAGATAATAGAATACAACTGCTACAATGCCATCCAATAGAACACAATTGTGTCTATCCATAATAATATGCAATTATTGCCTAGTTCTACACAACCACTCCTAGTAGCACATGGCTAATCAGTGACACACAATCACTACCAGTGGAACAAATCCACCATAGTAGAATACATCTAATTTCTAGAGACATACAGTCTCCACAACAATCAAATCATATCATATGATATCATCTTGCATCAACAATGTCATCACCTGCATCACCTATAAGTTGTACTATCATGATGTGAATACATCATATCTAAGTTGCACTGGCGTTATATGAAGCATCATATACGTGATCTCTAAGTTGTGCTAGCATGACATATTTAGCAAGATGTCAGTGCATCATATCTAAGTTGTATGTCCACCTCTAAGTTATACTCGCATGATGTAGATCAATGCTTCTCTGTGTCACCTCTAAGTTATACTCGCATGATGTAGATCGATGCTTCTCTGTGTCACCTCTAAGTTGTATGATCATCTCTATTCTGTACTAGCATGACATATCTAGCATGATGCTAATGCATCATATCTAAGTTGTATGCCACATCTAATATGTACTTGCATTATCATATCTAGTGTGACATGAGCCCCCTGCATCATCTCTAAGTTGTATGGTCATCTCTAAGAAGCACTAGCATGACATATCTAGCTTGATGTCAATACACCATATCTAAGTTGTATGTCACATCTAAGATGTACTCACATGTCCATATCTAGCATGATGCGGCTCATCAACATCGTCTCTAAGTTGTACTAGCATGTCATATCCAACATGATACGAATGCACCATATTTAAGCTGTATGCCATCTCTAAGTTCTACTAGCACGATGCTCCTCAATCCATTGTATCAACAAATCTAGCCATCTGTATCATATCAGAGTTGTAATAGCATGATCACAACTAGCATGATGCAAGCATCATCTCTAAGTTGTATGACCATCTCTACGTTGTACTAGCATGATACAGATCCGCAACTCACTAACATTCCATGACGCCACGTATCAATGCTCCCTTCCAATCAAGGAATCCATCTCCTCCCTCTCAACCAAGGATGAAATATCCACAAGTCCCATCTTGTCCCTCAAGTATGCAAACTTTATCTTGGATAGAGACTTTGTCAAAATATATGTTGTCTGCTCATCAATGGAGATATATTGGAAAATAACTTCTCCCTAATGTGAAAATCGATCTGATTTTGACATAGTATCATGATCTAAGTGTTGATTCATGTTAATTGGAAAACAAAGAAAGAAAGTGAGGGTATAGAAGTGTTAAGTCATTTTAATTTAGAAACAAATGAAAGAAAATAATATAAGATTTTTATTATGTAAAACTTTCTAATTAAAATAGAAGTGTGACATTGATTTTTTTTTTTAATTTTTTTTTTTTAAATTAAGTACATTTAATTTATTTTTATATTATTAAAAATATATTGTACTCAATATTATTTAATTTATTGATCTCAATTTTAAATGTAATTTTAAAGGAAATGTAACTTTTTTTTTTTAATGTTAGTTTTTATATATTTAAAGATCTTCATATATAATAAAGATATCTATAATATAATAAAGATCTTTATAATATTTGTTATATTTATTTATTTATGATTTATTTAATAATTAGTTATAAATTTTATTACAATTTTTTTAACGTGGTAAAGTATTATAATTTAGTTGATCTTTATAACATTTGTTTTTTTCTTTAAACTAGTAAAAAAAAATGGTTTCATCTTATCTTCTATGCTAGGGTTAATGATTTCTTTGTAGTGAATCATCTTTTTCACTATTTTAAGAGTGTTGATTACCTTTCCATTATTGATTTCACATTTACAAATTCTTTTTTAAGGTGTTTTAGGTCTATATTTATGATATTTTTTTTCTTTTTAAATTAGAAACAAAAAAATATGTTTCATCTTCTATCATAGGGTTAATGATTTCTTTGTAGTAAATCATCCTTTTCTTATTCCAATTTCACTATCACTCCAAGGTTTCTCATTAAATTTAGTTATGATAGTGTTTTTAATAATATTGATATTTGAATGGGAACTCCCTTCACTATCCTTAGTGGTGAAGCTAATAAATTGTATCTCTAGTTCAACTCTAGTCGAACCCTTTCGAGCCGTGAGTGTCTTTAATTGAAAAACATAACCACTAGTCCTACTAGTATAAATCCTATAGCACTCTTGTTAAATCAAAACTGATTTACAATAGGGTGAGTGCACAAAGTTCATGGACGAAAAACGTAGCAAGAGGGTCAGCAGGAATGCGCACTCGTAGGAACACGTGCACATTCTCGGGAACACACATGGGTTCACAATCCTATAGGTTTGCAAAGACATGAATCTCTAGTCAATATTCCACATATGTTCATCGGTAAGATCATCCAGATGTTCTTAAGATAACGTGCATGTTCCCGAGAACTCGTGTGTGTTCCTAGGAACGTGCATGTGTTCATGTTGTGCTCGATTTTTAAGGGACCACGCGAATTGTTTTTGCTCATTGCACACTGCACCTCATGATTTTCCCAATTGGAGCAAGCAAACAAGACTAATAGAGGAGGATAAAAACCCGAGATATTGCGGCCATGTCCATTGCAAGAAAGGTATGGTTGATTTTTTTTCATTTCATATTGGCTTTGCAAAAAATACAAAACAATTAGTCCTAGGTTATGGATGTCAATCTCAATGATGTTGAACAGTTATTATCTAGGTTCACTACACATAATTAATACTTGAATGTAAATCTCTCAACAATTCACTAATGTTCTCTAGGTTGTTTTCAATTTCATTGTAAAGACTGTTGGTTGTGGAGCCTGATTATCTTCCTGATTCAAAGGTCTTTGCTTTCAGCCGTGTTTATACCCCATGAAGTATTTACACCCCAGAAGTATGTACACTCTTCCATGCGAGGGAGTGCAGAGGGGGGTTACCCCCTCTATGGGGTCCGGGGGGGCTATCCCCCTGGATGGGGGTTTTGGGGGAAAGCAGACCCCTAGTGGGGGTTCGGGGGCGAAGTCCCCGAAGCAAAAATTGCCTTGTAAAAGTATATTGTAATTTCATTGTAAATCTGGACCGTTCATTATAAGGTCGCAGATCTAACGGTAGAGATTATGTTAGGGTTTTTTTCCCTAGAAGGCAACCCTCTTTTATGAAGGAAATGTATCATGGCTATGGATGGTGGTGAATATTGTATTCTGAGTGAGGAGACTATGAGAGAAAGAAGAGGAAGTTACAACGGGTTTTGTTGTAGGTTGTATCCCTTCATTTGCTGGATAATAATAAAGGACCCGACACTTTCTTTGGTGGATGTATCCCACACTGGGTGAACCACGCAAATATGTGTCTCTCTTGTATTGTGTGTCTTCTGTGTTTTGTTTCTGCATTTGTTTTATTTTATTGCTCCACGGTCCTATTTGTTCTAATAAAGACAACACATAGTTTTTCTTTGTTTTACACAAAATTGTGTTAATGATTTTGTTGCGATAAAATGAAAATGTTTTTTGTAATACCTTTGTCATAAGTCCACTTATTAAATTGACTTTTTAAAATGCAACATATATTACAAAATATAACCCGAAGACAATGTAAACCGTCAACCAATAGACCAAGGTGAGGAAAACCCCAACCCACCACAACCACCCAACTTAAACACCCAAATTAATGAGGAGTTGGAAAGATTAAGAACCCTTGTAAATCAATTAAGGAGAATGAGAGAACCAAGTAGAGAGTCCTTGGCCACTTATTTGAACATCATTGTGAGGTCCACTGCAAGTGCCCAAGGGAAATTGACTTCTATTTCTCAATAAAGGGCAAGAATGTTTGAGTATTACAACATTGGATTGGATAGAAATAAATTTGGAGACTTGGGTATATCAAAACAACAAATGATTTCTATTTTTATTGATCCCTGATCTCAACAACAACCACCCATGACCGAGAAATGCATTTTCATTGACTAGCATGTCCAACCAAAAATTAGTCAAAATTGGAAGGATAGGTGGTACATGGTAATTGATAAACCTCCCTGTAATAACACGGAGGTTCCTTTGTATTTTTTTTGAAAATTGTGGGATGAATTTATTTTAGGTCAGCATGTCAACTACTTTGACATTGCTGACTTCTAGGGGGTGGGTTGAGGGTCCACACAGAACCGAGAGCATGCTAGGCACTATCCCATGTTAGGTCATCGTTCCCTAGGCAAAGGCCTAACCCCCTTTCCAAGAATCCTCTTGTTGCAAAGAGATTGTAACATGTACAATTAGTTATATAATCATTGACTTAGAGCCTAGTGCAACATGTTATCTTTGTTGCACTATCTTGACAGGAGGTTTGTGTCAGTGATATTGATAGAGGGGTTGGAGCTTCACCCCATACAATAGAGTGGAGTGTGGAGAGGGAACATGGACATAGAAGTCATCCATGTGAACCTCACATATGCTCGAGTTGCAGACATACCTGCTATGGGCCTATGGAGGCTAGTTGATAGCAGCGATTCATGGAGAAGGTTAGTATCTTAACCCTCTCTATGTTATTCATTGTTATATATTTATATGGTATTCTGTGTATTTATATCATTATATTGTTATGTTGTTTGTCATTTGTTACGTTCATGCAGCAGACCCTCTATGTCCATGGATGCATCAATGCATGTATCCACCACTGATGAAGTAGTAGAGGCAACCTGCTCATCTGGCATACCTCATACAGAAGTATGTGTCACATTTGACAAATTGATAAATTCACCATGGTCATTTCTTTATGGTATGGCATCCTCTAATTTTTAATGTTCTTGTGTTTATACAGGTTGTGGAACTAGATGATGTCAAGGAATGTCCATCTAGGATGGACAAGTCACCTACATCACATGTATAATGTGTAGAGTTAAATATCATTTAAATATAATTTTTTTTTTATTTATCTTGCTGAATTTCACTATTTTGTACTAATAGTTCTATATTAGTAATATGTATTTCGGTTGTTTACATATTCGCTAGTTATAGTAATAGTCCATTCCTTGGTCACCTAGCCTCTACTCATGAGTTACCTTACTCTAGACCAAGGGAGTTTCCATCACTTGTACAACCTATGGGGGTCCATTGTCTCCCAGCCCCAACATATTTCTTATTTGGTTCATCCTTAGTTGATGCACCCATAGGCTACCCATATGCACCACCTCTTCCATCGCATCCATCCATAGTGGATGCACCCATATGCCACCCACCCCCACCATTGTTTCCATCGCCCCCATCCACCAATTATACCGTAGTATATGTTTACTCATTGCATGTTGTACAACCGAGTGTGCCACTTGCAAGTGAGTCTCCACAAAGGCCCGAGATATTCACGAAGAGATAATTTGTTGATGATAATTTTTTTATGTATCTTGAATTTGATTTTATGCATATTTGTTTAACTTTGATGATTTGATCCTTGTAACTGACGTAGGGTAGAATCACTGAGCAATTAGGGTTTTGAAGGAGGTTAACACCCTCACGATTGTCAGACCCATATGCAGTGAGTTGTCTTATGTTAAATTACAAAGTGTCATTTTATAATTCTTTTAATTCATTGTGGAAAAAAATTTATAACAATGTTTTTTCTTTGTTCAGTATCTAGAACGATGAGGCACGCCCAAGCCCAAATCCACTCGAGGTGCTTCTTCAAGAAAGAGAAGAAAGATAGATTTCTAGGATGCTCCTGAGGGTGGTGAGAGTGGCAGTGGTGAATGATTGACCATTTACTGCCATTTTGTATCTAGGCCACCATATGGTTGTTTTTTTATGTTAGGGCAGTTGTTGTCATTTTCTATATTGGTCACGAGGTGCCATTATGTAGAAAATGTACAATTTAGATGATGTTGAATACACACACACACACACACACACACACACACACACACACACACACACACATACATTTCATGGCACGTTTTTTATGAATCTCATTGTTTCTACATTTTATGTTGTTGAATGTATGAATTTCAAAGTGTATGAATGTATGATTTTTTTCTAAAGTGATTATAAATACTCACTTTACACATTAAAAAATCTCTTATGGTGGAAAATATTTCTGAGTGTTAAATTCATAAGCAATAAATGGTTCTCATTACCTAAATTAACAAAAGGTTGAAGTCCCATCCTAGTTAAGACTCCAAGAACCAATAATAACAATCATGTAGGATAAGATAATCACAATAGAAATAAGAAAGTTGAAACCTCACATTAAACTATCCAAAATGAAGCATGGTTCATTATAATTGCAATCACAACATGTTACAAGGGTTTCTTAATACAAAATCAACACATAAAATATGAGTGCACAATRAAGCCTCACATCAAATTAAAATATACCTCAAWTTYTCCATTAATCTTGCCAAAAGTTTCTAAAATGTATCCCAWRAGGAGAGCTCCTAAATTCCCGAATTCTCCACCCTTTACAATGGA
Organism: Picea glauca; assembly: GCA_000966675.3. Taxonomy (NCBI): domain Eukaryota; kingdom Viridiplantae; phylum Streptophyta; class Pinopsida; order Pinales; family Pinaceae; genus Picea; species Picea glauca. The sequence continues at coordinate 3,495,464 of JZKD02S1999896.1, forward strand.
GAGAAAGAATTCTTCTTTATAGAGTGAGTCTTTTCTCTTATATAATAAAATATTATTATTTTCTAACTCCATGACAAGTCAAATACATATTATAATAATGAATTAGTTAGATCTATCCTCAATCCATGGTTGACCATGTTACAACATGTGGACATTAGCCTCTCCAAATCAATTCACCTCATCCAAAAATAGTAGTAGTATACACCAAATAATGCTCATGAAGGGGACACACCACTACAAAAGGCATCAAGCCAATTCAAATGCCAAGTGTCCACATGGAATGTTTCCTACAAGAATGTGCATGCATGGAACCACTCCACATGTGCGAACTCCAAGGTAGCCAACTCCATGGATGAATGTGAAATATTCCAAGTTTATGGAGTGTCCACAAAAAAGTATGTGATCAATGTCTAGCCTTGCCTTTCCTTTCCTTTCCTTGCCTAGCCTTGCCTTTCCTTTGATTGCCTTGCTTTCCTACCCCTTCCTTTCCTTTTCTTGCATGGCTTTCCTAGAATTGCCTTTCCTTTTCCTTGCCTTGATGATCTAGGTAGAAATTAGTGGCCACCCACCTATTTCACTGGCTCAAAACATGGGTTTCCACCTTGGAAGTTTTTCTACGATTTTTCGGGTCCCGAACTTCCAAGGACATTTTAAGACCCTAAACGACGTTTTTTGGGAACAACAACACACAAGTGATTTTGAAAGGCATGGTCTAGGACTAACAAAATATGTAATCCTTGGATAAACCTTTTCAATGAGGTATAGAATTCCCCAAACGAAGATCATATGAAAAATTTACGCCCTTGGGAAGTTGAGGTACCAACTACCCCCATCGGGGCCCACAAACCTTTTGGCATTTCATCTTCCGGGGTTAGGGTTTTGTATTTTATTTATGTTAAAATTTCCTCTAGATCCTCATTGTAAACATCATAATCTTCTTTTGAATGAGTGTAGCCATCACATCTCTTCTCAGAGATAAGATGCCACCATTAGAGTGAGTCATTCACTCTATAATTTTACAGTTTATGTACATTATCTCATTAATACAAATTGTGCATTACTGTATTTTTGTTTTTATTGCAATATCTTTGTATATTTCATTGTTATATCTCTACCTTCATTTTGTTCTCAAAATAATATGGATTAGTGGTATCAGAGCAGGCTACCCCTTTTCGTTTCTTAGTGCATGTCCTCGACGATGTTAGGGTATAGAGAGTTGGGTCTCAAGCTAGTTTCTCTTGAGGAAAACCTCTCTCGCCAGCCCAAGCAGCCTCCCATATTAGAAGAGAAGAGGAATGATGGATCAAAAGATCCCATCAAGTTGTTTCTAGCAGAATCCCTTGCGCAACATAGGAATGAGATGTTGGAGATTGTTTCCTAAATTCTTCAACGATTGTCGACAATAACAAGTGCATCTTTGTCAAGAAGACACTTTGGATATGATACCCCATCCAAGGTACAAGTCAATTTTTATATTCCCATATTTGAAGGTTAGATTGATGTGGATGCTTTGGAAAAATGGTTAAATTTTCTAGAAGGTTATTTCTCTATTCACAATTTTTATAACAGAGAAGAGATCACCTTTTCAATCCTTAAATATCTCCCCCATGTCAAACATTGGTCGAAAACTTACTGGGAGAAAAATTCCACAAAGGATTTTAGAATATTTGGGGTCGACCCCTATTGGTATTTTTTATGGATGCATCCAAGGAAAAATATTACCCTATGGGAAACTATGATGACCAGTACATGAGATGGACCACGCTGCATCAAAAGTGAGACCAAACAATGTCATAGTTCATAAATACCTTCTATACCTTGCGCACCAAGATGGGTATCAAAGACCCTGAGCAACATCTGGTTCTGAAATACCATAGGGCTTTACATAGGTAAATCCAGATTGTAATGGAGTTTATGGACTACTCATCACTAGGATCCTCTTATAGATATGTTGCCAAAATCAAGAAGAAATTTAATCAGAAAAACAAGCGGGAATTTGGGTCTACAAATCTGCGACAACCAAATTTTGGTAAGGGAAGCCCTAACTCATAGAACAATCAACCTCAAGAAAACTAGTCCAAGCCATAGGAAAATAAGGGCAACATGAATATGAAGAAGGACATTGGGAAGTGGTGCAACTTCAAAAAAATCCCTTGGCACAACACTGATGAATGTCGCTCGAAACAGTTATTTGTAGTTGATCTCAAAGAAACACAGTCAAGCCCCGACTCAAACTATGATTCAGAAAATAATAAAAGGAGATAGAAGATTGATGTAGAACCCAATACTATTGTTGTAATTGAAACAATCCAACTAGAAGAACCAAAGGATCCTGAGTAGGGGGAGTTCCTTTTCCATTCATAGATGTGGGTGAATGGGGCCTCATTGCATTTTATTGTTGAAAGTGGAAGCTAGAAGAACCTCATCTCAATAGAGGTCATCAAGCTGTTGGATTTGTTGAAAACACCACACTCGCAACCATACAACATCAGATGGCTCCACCAGGGATGAGATCTTCATGTCAGCCAACAGTGTCACCTATCATACGACATCAAGCCCTTTAAGGATGAGGTACCCTATGATGTTTCCCCCCTAGAAGTCTGTGATGTTCTGTTAGGCCAGCCATATATGTGGAGGTTTCATGTTGTTTATGAGTCTCGATCTTGTAGAATCATTGCTACTCTCAAGGTTCATCCCTACAGGATACCATAGGTAGTTCCTACTACTGTACTAAAAAAATAGTGCCACAAAGTAATCTCTCATACCACAAATTTTAGCCTCTTCACAACCTATTCAAAAGAGAAGGACACTAAAACCACTACAACCTCAAACCAAAACCCTTTATCCAATAGAAGAAGATGAAAAAGATTGTAGAATACCACCAAGAGATTCCTACTGCACCTACGAGGGTGCCTCCACATTGTCTAGTCAAACCAAGTTATGATTAATCCCTTCATGTTCTTCATGTTGTGTCTTCACCAATAGAGTCCTCCGACACTCAGGAAGATCATGCAACCAGATTCGTTAAATAGATCCAACTTCTTGTTGAGTCCCATTTGTTCTTCCCCTTTCTTTCTATCTTCCCTTTTCTTTTCTTACCTTTTTGCTTCCCCTTCTATAAAATTATTCTGCAAACCTTCCACATACCATTTTCCCTTTATTTTTTGTATCAATATTACCACACTTAGCCATTTTATCCATGTTCATGGATTGGTATATGCACTGACTCTCGGACTTGTATTATGTTCCCTTTACCTATACATCAGTCTGACTCAACAATTAGTTTATTTTTGTATCGTAGACTCGGAGACTTACATGTTATTATTTCACTCCTCTCACAACTCACCCGATGTATCTCAACACTTGTAGAATTTCAAACTCATGGACTTTACCTTCCATTCTAATCACTCACTCTAACTCTCCATCGTCACATGTCCCTTCTTTCACTTTTATCGAGTCACATTTAATGCTATATTTATGGACTCAAATACTAAATTCATTTATAAAAGGGTCATTAATTGTTGGTATTTATATCGAGGAAAAACAGATTTATTTCAACTTAATGCTTTTTTTGAAAGAAATCTAACTTAAAATCATTTTATTGTGAAAAGTAATATTACAAGAAAAGATCTCCAACTCAATGAAGTTAGTCATGAGAAAACAACAGTTCTGTGGAAATACCTTGAACCTCTTCTCTGGAGAAGATTAGAACTATCATTGGTCCCAGTCATAAATAAAATAACAAGGTCTAGACTTCAGGGATATTTCTCACAGGTTGTGTCCTCGAGGTCTAAAAATGAAAATATATTGTCACCTGGTGCATTGAAAATTTCATCCAAAACAGAAGGGCCATCCCATTGTAGAGTCGTTGTCCTATTTCCTTGGTGGCTTCAATACTTACGAATATGTTGAAATTGTTGGAGCCAAACCTGGTTACAAGGGGGAAGAAGCTAGGAATTTTATAAAAATAAAAAATAATGGAATCAAACTTCTTCAAGAGTATTTACAGGATCCTGCATCAATACCAGAAGATATATCCAGGATTTAAGTGAGTTCTTTAAAAAATACCTAGAAAGAAATTGCATGTTTATTTTCTTGAATTGCTAGCCAAGATTCTACAGAAACCATTCCTCGACTGGCATTGTATATATTGCATTTCACGTTTCATGAAAACATAATCTTCGACTGGGAGAAGATTATTTCAAATGATATTACTGCACAACTGACAAATCTCAAGACTGAGAAGAAATTGTATATGTATATGATAAGTTTTTCATTAATCCCAGACTTACATGTTATGCTTTCACTCCTCTCATATCCCTCCTAACATATCTCAACACTTAACCATTTCACCTGTTTCAAACTTCTTTACTCGTAGACTTTCCCTTCCATTCTAATCACTCACTCCGGCTCTCCATCATCACTTGTCCCTTCTTTCACTTTTCTCGAATCACATTTAATGTTATCTTTATGGAATCAAATATTAAATTTATTTATTAAAAGGTCATTAATTAATGGTGTTTATATCGAGGAAAATCACATTTATTTCAACTTAATGATTTCTTCGAAATAAATCTAACTTAAAATCATTTTACTATGCAAATGAATATTACAAGAAAAGATCACCAAAGCAATGAAGTTAGTCATGAGAAAATAACAGTTATGTGGAGATACCTTGAACCTCTTCGCCAGAGAATATCAAAACTATCATTGGTCTCGGTCATATTGGTACTATTCAAATCTATTGGGTAAAGAAAATAACAAGGTGTGGTTTTCAAGGATAGTTCTCACAGGTTGTGTCCCAGAGGTCTTCGAATGCAAAGATATCGTCTCCTAGTGCATCGACAAATTCATCCAAAATAGAAGGGCCATCCCATTGAAGAGTAGTTCTCCTATTTCCTTGGAGAATTCAATATTTAAGAAGACAATGAATTTGTTGGAGCCAAACTTGGTTTACAAAGGGGAAGAAGCCAGGAATTTTCTTAAAAGATCCTGCATCAATTCGAGAAGCTACATCCAGGATTCGAGTAAGTTATTTGAAAAATCCCTATAAATAAATTGTCTGGTTATTTTCTCGAATTGCTAGCCAAGATTCTACAGAAACCATTCCTCGATTTGGATTGTATATATTGCATTTGACGGTTCACGAAAATGCAATATTTGACTGGGCAAAGATTATTTCAAATGAGATCACTGCACAGTTGACAAATTTCAAGACTGAGAATAAATTTTATATGTCATCTTATTTGGTATTTTCTATCATCTATTGTCATGCTTTTAATGGTTTAAATATTGCCAAAGGGTAAACACAAAGGTGGACCCTGTGACCATGTGGTATCAAGATTTGTGGAGGTAGAAGTTTGGCTACCATTTCTATGAAATATATAATGATTTTCTGTCTAAATTTAAGAAACTATTATATTGGGAATATGCTTCTCGAGTCTCATTGGAGGCATCAAATTTTTTGAACAGGAAATGAATTCTTGAAAAATGGATGATTACAATATCATCATGTTTTTTGTTCTAACGAAAAACCCATTTTGCTTCCATACTATGTATCCAAGAAGTTGTTGAATATTGAAATGGATAGACAATACAAATTATGGTTTCACACCTTTTCTGATAAAAGAAAAAAGAAGTTCACACCTCTTCCATGGAAAGTTGGTGAAATTATTCTCATAGGAATTTCCAAGATTGATGAATATGCTTGTTATTTCGACCATTCCAACTTGCGATATGCAGAAGAAATCAAGGGATTTGACCCCAACCATATTTTTTACACTCATTTGATTTTAGTTGGGCTCATCCCTACACTCATAAAATAATTTGTAAGCAGAGAAGAGGAGAATGATACCGATGAACCTAGTATTCAAGAAGTTGAGAGAGATTCCGGAAATACAGAAACTATCATAAGTACCACATAACATAACAAGGAAATAGGTAAACCTTCAAATGAGAATAATGCTCAGTCACTAGCTATTTCTCGAAGAAGTGTTCTACCCAAGATAAACCCTCATCCCGAGACATCATAGAAAAGAAAAATACAGAGTAATAATTCAGGGGATAATGAAGAAAGAAACCCTCCGGAAGGGAACCTAGAAAACCCCCACAAGTTAAAGATTAAAAGAAAAATAACTAATGTAGAGAAAGAGGGAGGAGAAACACATGCACTTGAACATCATTTATTGGTGGATAATATGGACCTAGATGTGGATATAGAGAATATCACTTTCCCATACGAAGAAGAAATTTCTAGAGAAGATGTACAACATATTTCTACACTTATGGTCTAGGATGAGATATTTTCTGATGAAGAAACTTTTGTTGTACAAAATGCCTGTTTTGACAAAGATTCTAAGCAATTGGTGTTTGAAAGAACCATGAAGAGTAAAAGTGGAAATTTGGGGTCTACAATTGATACATGAAACAAGTTTCCTTCTATATTGTCGTCCATTCAAAAAGTTACAGGGGATGCACTAGATTTTTCAATTCCTAATATGGAGGAAGAAAATGCTCGTTTGAAAGAGAAAATTAAGAAGTTGGAAGCAACTCTCATGCCTCCACCTATTATGGCTTCCCTCATTTCCATGATTCAACCGAAGAAAAATTTTCAAGAAACCCTAAATTCAAGTCAAATTTTTTTTGACGAGAACATAAAGAAAACAATGTTTTTGATTATACAGTTATGGGATTTATCAAAAAGATTTTCCTCTATAGGCCTAAAAATTCAGAACACTAGAGAATATTTGAATACAGATATGAAAAATGATGAAGGTTTTTATACAGATGGAGTTGTGATGTTTTTAGTAAAGGTTTAAGAAATAAAGGAGTAGATGAGTAACCAAGAAGATTTACCTTCCCAGAGCCACATCAACAAACTAAAGGCCTATTGGATTGAAAGAATCAATGTATTGAAGTGATTGTTAAATCAATTGATTGATTTTTCAAGAAGGAAGACAAAAGCATACTCAAAACTTCTTAATTTAGATATCGATGGTACGACTATTGAAGTCTCGGACCCTAAGTTTATCTCAAATTCAATTCTCATGACTCGACAACAATTCGAAGAGAAAATTGAAGAATTAAAAAAGGCATCTGCTGAAAAATTTGATACATGATTGAGTTCACACATGTTGATATTGACAATTGGCTTGTTTGAGTATACTAATAAAAAACAATGTTGAGAATACTTTGAAAATTTTATCTATTGATCATAGAGAAATCAAACATGAGTTGTTTAATATTAAAGGAAAAAAAAGAAGTGATTGTTTCCCCGTTAAGGAATTATATTCAAGAATGGTTAAGCAACTCAATTGCCAAGATTTTCGAAATACCAGCAGAAGCAGTTACAACAGGAAATCTAACATCAACAAGCAAGGGTAAAAAACAAAAAACAACAAGAAAGTAAATGGAGAGATTCCATCATAGTAAGTCTATGTTGATCACATATTTGTTCCCTTATCAATTTTTCATCCAGTTATTCTTCTTCTTTAACTAGAAAGGTATAACTGAATCCTGATAAACTTCTTCTTTGTCTTCTTTCTAGATTTTGTTGTTCAAAATATGCCCATGCAACTCTTTCTATTTCATACTTTCTTGTACATGTTTTCTTTATGGTCCAGGGTATCCCTAATCCCAGTGCATTCGACAAACGCTTGAATTTCATGCACTATAATAGACATTATTATTTTTTAGAAATCCTAGAGAACTAATTCGGGATCAATTTTGACTGTATTTTATAAATATGATTTTTCAGTATAAATTATTTAAAATTGATCTATCATAATCTTCTTTTGAGCTCCATAAGTATTATGTTGGGTACGTGTTATATTCTTTGGATGTGTGTGTGTGGGTATGTTGGATTGGATGTGTGTCGTGTGTGTCTGACGCTTTCCTAGGGGGGATCCCAACCCCCCCTTGGTTACGCACAACATTCGGGGAAGCGCCCCAAAATTTGTTTTTGGGTGGTTTTTTCAATTTTAGCGCATTTTGTTATTTTTAGTGGTTTTCTAAATTAATCCCGGATTAAGGGATTATGGTTTTGGTAGGTATGGAATACACAAAATACTGTATATATTGTATTGTGAATGGTGAAATTAATACAATGAAGAGTTTAAAAGTGCAACACCAAGGAAGTATGGTTTTCTCTCGATTAAGGGTTTCCAGCGTAAATCTTTCTGTGTTGTGTGTATGGTCCATTGATTAATTTATGTTTTTCTTAAGAATTTGTATGCATTTCTTTACTTCATAGGTTTAAAACTTAAATATTACTCCATAAAATTTCTCTCATGTGAACGAGCCATCTTCCTTTATTTTGAATGTGATCAGAATATTTATTTCTGCTATGATGGATGTGAGGACATTTTCATTGTACATAATGTGTGATGTTTGAGATTCCTGGTCCACTTCTTGGGAATTATCTTTTATAAATATACTTTTACTTTTTAATGCTTCAATTTTTCTTAAGCATTAAAGATTGGACTATATTATGTGATATGACCCTGTATTATTCTTGATTTGAAATTACAAAGAAAAATCATAATCCAAAGAGGAGTACCACCTCTCTAAAAATGTAGGATGATCCATATCCTTGAGAGGTTTATGTTTTGGTCCCGACGGATTCAAGAATCAACACCACTCCAACAAGAGGTTCATAAAAACCTTCAACAAGCTAAGCAGGGCAACTTATTCAGCAAGGCAAGTAACTCACCAAGGTTCAGATTCAACAAAATCTTCTTTGGGGACTTGATGAAATGGAGACGATTGATTCCTAAGGGGGGAGGATTGATCCAGGTGGAAATCGGTGGCCACCCACCTATTCCACTAGCTCAAAACATGGGTTTACACCTTGGCAGTTTTTAAATAGTTTTTCAGGTACTGAACTTCCAGGGTCATTTTGAGGCTCTAAAAGATGATTTTTGGGCACAAAAGTGCCCAAACAATAGCCAAAGGCATGGTTTGGTACGAACGAAATATGTACTCCTCAGCTAGACATTTCCAATGAGGTATAGAATGGCCCAAATGGAGATTGTATCAAAATGTTACACCCTTGGGAAGTTGATGTACCAACTACCCCCATCGGGGCCCACAAACCTTTTTGTGTTTCATCTTTCGGGGTTAGGGTTTTGGATTTTATTTATGTTAAAAATGCCTCTAGAGCCTCATTCTAAACATCATCATCTTCTTGCAAATGAGAATAGCCATCAAATCTCTTCTCAGAGATAAGATGCCACCATTCTAGCGAGTCATTCACTTTGTAATTTTACAGTTTCTCTAGATTCTCTCATTAATAAAAATTGTGCATTAATCTATATATATGTTTATTGTAGTATCTATGTATATTTCATCATTATATCTCTTCCTTCATTTTGTTCTCAAAATAATCTAGATCAGTGGTATCAAGGCAGACTACTCCTTGTTGTTTCTTAGTGCATGTCCCCGGCGAGGTCAAGGTATAGAGAGTTGGGTCTCGAGCTAGTTTCTCTCGAGGAAATTTTTTCTCACCAACCCAAGAAACCTCCCATGGAGGAAGAGAAGAGGAACTATTGAGCATAATATCCCATCAAGTTGTTACTTGTGGAGACCCTTGCGCAACAGAGGAACGATATGTTGGAGAATTTTTCCCAAATCCTTCAATGATTGTCGACAATAATAGACATTTATTCATCAAGTAGTCACTTTGGAGACACTACCCCATTCAAGGAACAATTTTATTTTGATATTCTCATATTTGAAGGTCAGATCAATGTGGATGCTTTGAAAAAATGGCTAAATTTTCTAGAATTTCATTTCTTTGTTCACAATTTTTTCAACAGAGAAAAGATCACCATTGCACTCCTTAAAGCTCTCCCCCATGTCAAAAATTGGTGGGAAACTTTCTCGGAGAAAAAATCCACAAAGGAGTCTAGAATATTTGGGGTTTCTTCCACTTGGGACCAGTATATGAGATGGACCAATCTACATCAAAAGCGGGACCAAACAATGTCAGAGTTCACAAATACCTTACATTCCTTGTGCACCAAGCTAGCTATCAAAGACTATGAGCAACATATGGTTCTTCAATACTGTGAGTCTCTACATAGTTACATCCAAACCAAAATGGAGTTTTTGGAAATATCATCAATGATATCTGCTTATAGATATGTTGTCAAAATTGAACATAAATTTAAGCAGCAGAATAAGACGGAATTTGGGTCTGCAAATTTGCAATAACCAAAGTATGGTAAAGGAAACCCTAACTCATAGAACAATCAACCTCAATGCAACCAGTCCAAGACACAGGAAAATAAGGGAAACATGAAGTTGAAGAAAGACACTAGGAAGCGATGAAATTTCCACAAAATTCGTTGGCACAACATCGATGAATGTCGTTTGAAATAGTCATTGGTAGCCGAGCTCAAAGAAACAGATACAAGCCTTGACTCGGCCTCTGATTCAAACAATAATAAGATGAGATAGGCAATTGATGCATATAACATTGATATGTTGTGACCCCAACAATCCAACCAGAAGAACCATAGGATCTTGAGGAGGCAGAGGGCCTTTTACATACACATATGTGGTTTAAGGGGACCCCATTTCATTTTATTGTTTACAGTGGAATCCAAAAGAACCTCATCTCAGCAGAGGTCGTCAAGTAGTTGGATTTAATTACAACACCACACCCGCAACCATACAACGTCAGATGGCTTCACTAGGGATGAGATATTTGTGTCATCCAGTAGTGCCACCTATCATGTGGCTTCAAGCCCTTTAAGGATGAGGTAGTGTGTGATGTTTCCCCACTGGAAGTCTATAATGTTATGTTAGGCCAACCATATATGTGGAGGTGTCATGTTTTTTATGAGGATCGAACCCATAGCATTATTGTTACTCTGGGGGGTTATCCCTACAGGATACTAGAGGTAGTTTCGACTATTGTACCGATAAAAAAGTGCTGCAAATTAATCTCTCATACTGCAAATTTTAACCTCTTTACAACCTGGTCGAAAGAGAAGGACACTGCAACCACTGTGGTCTCAACCCAAGACCCTTCTATCTAGTAGAAGTATATCAAGAACATTGTAAAAGAGAACCAATATATTCCTACTGTACCTTTGGGGGTGCCTCCACACTACCCATTCAAACCAAGTTATGATAAATCCCTTCATGTTCTTCAAGCTACATCTTCACCAACAGATTCCTCCCAGATTCAGGAAGATCATGCAGCCATATTAGTTAAACAGATCCATCCCCTCTAACAAAAGGTTTGTGGCTAGAGGGTTCTCCTAAAAGGATGGATAAGACTATGATGAGATCTTTTCTCCAGTTGCCAGATACACCTCTATTAGAGCCATCCTATCTCTAGCAGCATCCATGGGTTGGAGTTTATATCAGATGAATGTAAAGACCTCTTTTTCTCAATGGAGTAATTGAGGAAGAGGTATACATAGAGTAACCTCAAGGTTTTGAGGTACACCATAGAGAAACCCATGTATGCTAATTAAAGAATGACTTCTATGGATTCAAGAAAGCTCCAAGAGCTTGGTGTAGAGCCTCTCATTATTCAAGGTAAGAAATACCTAGCCTTAGAATTTGATATGAAGGATCTTAGTCTCATGCACTATTAATTGGGACTAGAAGTATGGAAAAAGCATGGAGAAATCTTCCTAGGGTAAGGGAAGTATGCTGTAAATATCTTTCATAATTTTGTGATGATGGATTGCAAATCCATGATAACTCCTATGGTGATAGATCTGAGGAAGTTGAGAGACTCTGATTTTGATCTAGTAGACTCGTCCCTATACTGGTAGTTTATTAGCTCCTTAGTCTATTTTGTAAATACCAGACCGAATATTTTCTTTGCTATGAACATGTTGAGCCAGTTCCAGGTGGAACCTAGACATGAGAATTGGATAGTTGCAAAGCATATCTTGAGATATCTCTATGGGGAGATAACTTATGGTTTGATATATGTATCAAACAATGAAGAAAAATTGTTTGGATCTACCAATTCATATTGGGAAATGAGTGAAAATGACAGAAAGAGTACTTCTAGTATGTGTTTCAATTTGGGATCTACTATGATATTATGGGCTAGTAGGAAACAAAAATATGTTGCACTCAACACTACAGAAACATAATATATTGCAACTTGTGATGCTTGTGCGGAAGCAATATGGCTCCATAAATTGGTTTTTGGACTTTTTGATCAAGTGTTGGATTCGACTGTGATATATTGTGATAATCATCGCTATGTGAAACTCTCAGAGAACTCGGTGTTCCATGATAGGTTGAAGCACATTCATATCAATTACTATTTTCTCCATGATAAATCCCATAAGGGAGAAGTGATTCCCCAATATATCTCCAATGATGAGCAAACAACATATATTTTGACAAAGACTCTATCCAAGATAAAGTTTGCATACTTGAGGGACAAGTTGGGACTTGTGGATATTTCTCCCTTGGTTGAGATGAAGGAGATGGATTCCTCGGTTGGAAGGGAGCACTGATACGGGGCATCATGGAATGTCAGTGAGCTATGAATATGTATCATGCTAGTACAACTTAGATATGGTAATACATCTTATAGATGATGATTGCATCATGCTAGATGTGATCATTCTATTAAAACTCATATATGATATAAATGGTTGGAGTTGTTGATACAGTGGCTTGAGGAGCATCATGCTAGTACAACTTAGAGGTGGCATACAACTTAGATATGATGCATTGGTATCATGCTAGATATGCCATTCTAGTACAACTTAGAGATGATGTTGGTGAGACACATCATGATAGATATGGCCATGCGAGTACAACTTAGATGTGACATAAAAATTAGATATGGTGTATTAACATCAAGCTAGATATGTCATGCTAGTGGGGCTTAGAGATGACCATACAACTTAGAGATGATGCAGGGGGCTCATGTCATGCTATATATGATAATTAAAGTACATATTAGATGTTGCATAAAACTTAGATATGATGCATTGGCATCATGCTAGATATGTCATGCTAGTATGGCTTAGAGATGATCATACAACTTAGAGGTGACACGGAGAGGCATTGATCTACATCATGCGAGTATAAATTAGAGGTGGACATACAACTTAGATATGATGCACTGGTATCATGCTAAATATTTCATGCTAGTACAACTTAGATATGATGTAGATGATACTCCATATCACGCAAGTACAACTTAGATATGATGTATTCACATCATGCTAGTACGAATTATAGGTTATGCAGGTGATGACATTGTTTATACAAGATGATATCAGATGATATGATTTGATTGTTGTGGATACTATATGTCTATGGACAGTATATGTATTCTACTGTGGTGGTTGTGCTCCACTGGTAGTGACTATGTGTCACTGGTTAATAGTCATGTGCTACTAGGAGTGGTTGTGTACAACTACGTAGTAGTTGTGTACTATTATGGATAGACACGGTTGTGTTCAATTGGATGGCATTGCAATAGTTGTATGCTACTATCTAATTGTCATGGAGACTACCACTATTGTTGGAGATGATTGCCAACTAGAGGGATAGTAAGTGTGTTGGTGGACAAACATTCTCCAAGCAGAGAATGGTCCAGGAAGAACAAATTGTTGGTGGACAGACATTTCCCTATGGAGAATGGTCTAGGTTGACATATTGTTGACTTATCATGGATTGGTATTATCCTAAGGCTAAGATTGTGGCCCAATTAGGAAAATGATTCAGGACTGATATTCTTTTGAGGCATAGTTATTGGCCCAATTAGGTTGAATAGTCCACCCCCTAAGGACATGACGTCCTGATTAGGGTGGTTGATATGGGACTGATATTTTCTAAGGCATATGGGTAGAGATTGATCTCTATGGTGCATATGACCCAATTAGAAAATAGTCATAGATTGACATTCCTATAGGAATGGTCTTTATAGACCATGGTGTGGCTTCCAACATATGGGAGGACTGACATTATTCTAGGATGTAGGTTTAGATTAGAACAATGTTCCTTATAGCCCATTGCGGGGCTTTCAATGTCTGTTAGGGAAATTATTATTCTAAGACATATGTATGGATTACAAGAATGGTTCATGTATAACTCTATTGATTGGGTCACTCATTTGAGACACTCTGTTGAGTGTTGTGAGTTCAACACATGACTTATTCATCATCATGCCCGATTACTCAGATGGAGTATGGCCTCGAGAGATGATGCAAACGATGGTGTATGTTGATTCTAGGATGCTATCAAATGATAATGATAGTAATGATGATGCCTATGAATTGATCTGCATGATCAAGAGATAGCATGTGTGGCTATGATGATGCTACTGACATAGTGGTTTGTGTGTGCTCAAGACCATTATTGTTAATACCTCCCTACCTAGGAGGGAGTGTTTATGTTACGGTAGTTGCAGGAGGTATTAACCTCCGCATGTAACCTTTGACTAGAATGGAATATTTTAGAAGAAAGGGAAACACTAAACAGATGTGGGAAAAAACTAGAAGACAATTCAACCTAGTAGAATAAATAATATTAGAATATCATCTTCCAGAAATACACGTCAGATCCACAAGAAAAAGATAAACATAAAATATAATTACCAGAAATTCATGTTGGCCCAGCTAGAAAAATTCACTGGACAGATTAATATAAATAGAGTATGGTTTTGGCTCATCTGTACACTAGTTAGAGTGCAAGTCTTATGGAGAGTTGAAGTTGCAGTTGCAAGGAGGAATAAGCGTGTATTGTCATCTCTTGGTCTTGGTCGCTTTCTAGTGCTATCAAGTGATATTCTTAGTGATTCTCTTGGTGATTCTCTTGGTGATATTATTGGTGATGTACTAGCTAAGTATGATGCACATTTGAGGGAGTAGTGTAGCTGCAGCTGCTGCAATTGTGTATGGTACTTGTTCTATGGATATGGAGACTCTCTCTTGTGTCCTAACCTTGGAGAAGGAGTGATCTACTTGTCTTGAGTTGTTGATGCAATTAGCAACTAGATTTTATTTGCTGGTTCTAGTATGGCTTTCTAGAATAATTATGTCAAAGGTTAATGGTGCTCGAGGGTGGTTGCGTGCCTATGGTTGGGTGAAAATATTATTATATTGTCTATGGTAAAATGAGCACATCAATATTTTAACATGGAGTACATGAAATTGAGAGAGGGGGGAGAGGGAGATAAGGGGATGGAGGGAAAGAGCTAACCAGAGTATAAGAGAGCTTGAGAGTGAGATGGAGAGATAGAGGGAGTAGGGAAAGAAGGGGAGGGAGAGAGAGAGATCCAGGAAGATAATAATAGAGGTCAATATTTATATGGAGAGATATAGAGAGGGAGGTAGAATGAGAAAGAGAGAAAGAGGGGCAGAGAGAGAGTGAGAATGATAGTGATATTAACAACAAGGAGAGAGTGAGAGAGAGAGAGGGGGGGGGTGGGGAGTATAGGGGAGTGGAGGGACAAAGGGGAAGAGGGAGGGGGAGAGATATAGAGAGAGAAGGAAGGAAGGAGGGGGAAAGAGAGAGGTGGGGAGAGGGAGGGATGGAGGGAGAGAGTGAGAGGGAGAGAATCAAAGAGGAGGGATATAGAGAGGTAGTGGATGTGAGACCGTGAGGCATGAAGAGGCAAGGTCTAGGTCTAGATCATGGTCTATGTCTAGGTATAGTTCTATGTCTAGGTCTTTACATGACTTTCTAGTTCTAGGTCAAGGGAATTTCTCACCTTACCATGGATTTACTTGCAAACTACCAAACTCTATAGGTTGTGAGAGTGTTAGAGGAAAAGAGAGAAAGACAAAGAGGGGAGGTAGAGGGTGAGTGTGTTATATTGTGGGAGGTATATAGAGGAAGAATTACAGGGGGATATAAAGTGTGTGTGAAAGAGTGTGGGAGGGAGAGAAAGGAAGATAAAGAGGGGAGATATAAAGTGAGTGTGTTAGAGTGTGGGAGGGAGAGAGAGATGAAGACATAGAGGGGGGATAGAAAGTGTGTGTGCGAGAGTGTGGGAGGGAGAAAGAG
>JZKD02S1999896.1:3515333-3529070 GCA_000966675.3 Picea glauca
TGCACATTCCTATAGCGTGTTCATGCTATTAGGAATATGTGTGCATTCCTAGAGTATGTGGGCATCATTAAGAATGGGTGCATGTTATTTTGAATTCAATTTTTTTGGGGTGGGATTGAAAATGCGTATGCTAACTTGGCGGTCTCAGATTTAGGTTTGGGATGACAAACCTAGTGGTTCGGTCTACAAATTGATAAAAACCTCCATTTTTGTGATTACCTCTCTATATCTATATGTTTGATGTTATTTTTATATAGAATAAACAATTCAGTTGTTGACGCAACTATAGACATAGATAGAGTCGGTTATGCAGATTCAAATATATATATGTTTTTAAAAATTAATATTGTTTACTATTTTTAATCTATTTTTGTCTTAGCATATGTCAAAATCCTAGAATACATACCTCTCTTATTTATTCTATAACTTCTTGTTGGTTTAACCATTTCTCAAATGAGTTATATGTGGCACTAGAGGAGACTGAAATATGAAATCTGAAAAAAAAAATGTTTTGATCATGCTAAAACCCTCTTAACCTGCAAAAACAAAAGATGTTGGAATTTCACAGATATCTTGACTTTGATAATTAAAAAAAATATAAAATTAATATTATAAATTTCCAAAAAATACAAGGCATAAGAAAAAAAGGTTCTCTATAAGTATACAAGTTTTTGGAATTAAATTCCATCGTTAAGGTACTCAACACCTGCATGAACAAAAAGATAAACCTTATATTTTGTTGGAAAAATAAGATACCATTGTTATAAAAAATCAAATTTGACATAATTATTCACAATTTCCATGATTAGAAGTTGTATATTTAGAAAGACAATTCAATTTACTATGTTTCATCTTCTTACACCATATTCAAATTCATTGTAAAAGTACCTTGAATAATCCCTCCAAGTTAACAAATTGTTGGTTTTCCAGGTTTGCATTGGCACTAACGCGTCATGAAAGACCATCATTAGCTTGCACATAGCCAATACATAGATGAACCTAAAATCAAATAAAGGCATGCCTATTTTGGGCTTTGTGCATCTATTTTTTACATGAAACACATGGATTAGAGATCCTATGGCATGCCCAGTGTGGGCTTCCTGCATCTATTTTTTGCATAGAACTCATGGATTAGAGCTCCATAATAATCCCACATTGGGTATTCCTTTATTCGATTTTAGGTTCATCTATGTTCATCTATGTTTTATAGTGGGAAGGAAACAACTATTTGATACAAATTTTAACCATAAAAAACATTAAGAATGAGAGGATTCATGTCGTTGCTTCAAACATTACTAAAAGTTACTCAAGCCTCAACCATCAATAAAAGGCACTCAGGGTTCAAAAGGGTTGGACTAGAGTTGAAATAGAGATAGAATTTATTAGCTTCAACACTAGGGATAGTGAAGGAGGTTCTCGTTCAAATATGGATATTATTAAACATACTATTATAACTAAAGTTAATGAGAAACCTTGGAGATATAGTGAAATTAGAATAAGAAAAAGATGAGTTACTGCAAAGAACTCATTAACCCTAGAATAGAAGTTGAAACATTTTTTTTTGTTACTAGTTTAAAGAAGAAAAAAATAGTGTAAAAATAAACCTAAAACACCTTAACAAATAATTTGTAAATGTGAGATCGATAATGGATAGGTAATAAGAACTCTTAAAAAATATGATTTACTACAAAGAAATCATTAACCCTACCATAGAAGTTGAAACAAATTTTTTTGTTACTAATTTAAAGAAGAAAACAAATATTATCAAGATAGACCTAAAACACCTTAACAAAGAATTTGTAAATGTGAGATCATAATGGAGAGGTAATAAACACTCTTAAAATACCACTTACATAAGCATTAGGTATATTTTATCAAAACATTTCTAATACAAATGGACTTTTCTAATACAAATGGACACCCAAGGAATTATTGATCATATCTCTAAGTTGTTTGCTAAAAAGAACATTAAAACTCTTTTGAAACCCTACAAAACCCTTAAACAATTGTTTATCGGCTAAGGACAAATCTGATCCCATGCTTGACCAAGGCCTTTACTAGATTCCCTGCTCCTATGGCAAATCATACATAGGCCAAATAGGAAGATCCTTCAAAGATTTCCTTAAGGAGCATATCGCCGACACTCACCACAATTTCATCTCTAAGTCAGCTATCGTTGAACACTCTCAAAAATCAAGGCACCTCATCTGCTTTGACAAAACCAAGATCCTTGCATCTTCCCCCTTCTACCCATCACGTATCATTTGATAAATTATTGAAATTGAAAAACATCCAAACAATTTCAATCGTGAAGATGGCTACAAACTTAGTCAATCTTGGAAACCAACTATTCATCACATATTTTGGTAGTGGTTTCCTACTTTACCTTTGTTCTTTTTATCTCCTCTCAATAAACCTGCCCCCCCCAAGATTTCTTACCTTCAAATTGTGTCTCATGTTATCTTCTCTTTTATCTTTAATGCTTTTAGTAATTACTTTTCAATTATCCTTCTAACCATCCCTGAATCTTTTTCACATTTTCTCCAGTTTATTTGACTAGAATTATTTTGACAAAAAAATATTTCCTTTTAATTCTATTTATTTCCCATACTCATACCTTATCCATTGAATTGTCAAATTAATTTAAAATTTAATTTAATTATTATTTTTAACATTTTTATATCTTATCATTTCCCAGTAGCCAATTCCTTAATCCTCACATTAATTATTTATCAGTTAATTTTCATATTAATCTTCTCGTTTCCAAATATCTTCTTAATTTTCATCCAATTATTAATTAATTCTCTTCTTAATCTTCTTATTTCTAATTATCCCCTTAATCCTCACCTAATTATTCTCTTAATTAATCTAATTTCTTGATCTTATTATTATACTATTTCTTAACAGTCCTTTATAACGATCATTGAAATACATTAATTATTTCTAATTACCTCCTTAATCCTCACCTAATTATTTATTAACTCTCTTACTTAACCTAATTAATTATTAATTCTCTTATTTAACCTAATCTCTCAATCTTATCCATTGGATGTAGCTTGGATGGTTGGGAGGAATGATTGTTACCCTCCCTACCCAAGTTCAATTCCTTGTTAGTGACATGTTGTGCCTTTAAATGAGTTTATAAGATGTTCTTGTTGTTGATCCTCCAATATTCCTAAAATACTCAAATCAATCATAAAAATATATATAATAAATTTTATAAACATAATTAAAAGGTTATATGATATTTATAACCATATTTATAAAATAAATAATATTTTAAAATCTCTATTGTATATAAAAATAATTAAATCACAACATAGTTAACCATTCACATCATTAAACAATTAAGACTTGAAAACAAGAACAACAATCATATAGTCATTTAAAAAAATGAATTTGCCAAAATGGTAAAGTGTGATGTCACCCTCACAACAGTTAGCCAGTGACGTCCTGTGCATTTCCGTGGTGGTGTCAACTTGTCCTACTTCCTCTTCCAATATATGGAGTGGATAAATTTAAATCACATCTTGAGTAGGGAGAAGATTCAAATTTAAGTATTTTGATCACGGTGTAGATTCAAATTTACATTTTGTCAGAGATTAATCATTTCACCACCTAGATAGAGGCGGATTCGGTGGACATCTTGACCCTTCAAGACTTGAAGATTTAATTACTCTAAATGGTGGTTGCCTCAACCTTTGAAGGCAATGAAATTCTATCACTGCCTTCATTAAATTTTAAAGTTTCTAAAATCATAGGGGCAATTGGTGTTAGTATAAATAAATGCACAATGGATTGTAATTTGGTTGTGATCTGAAGAATCACATTTTTTAATAGAAGTAATTTTTGAATTATCTCGATGGATTCTGCGTTTATGATTTCCTGTTATTGAGTTTGTAAACTAATTTCATTCCTTGATAGAATTAGTTATATTGCTTTCAATTTGATTTAATGCAGTAATTATTTTGATTTTACCGATTGTGAACCCGGTTTTATATTTATTCAGAGTTTACCTGTTAAATTCCCGTGGAGTTGTTTTTGTTTTACCAAAAACTCTGAACCCAAAAGTGGTGGGCCCCAAAGTCTGTACATATTTCGCAATTCAACACTTCTTGTTTCATTTTTCTTTTGCATCAGGTGTTGGCAAACCCCGAACTCCGATTTGCCTGGGTCCATGGCTTGATTGCATTTCGCGAATCGACAATTCTCTTTGCATTTTGTTTTTTTATTGAGCATTTGTAAACGTCGATACTCGAAACCCGAAAGATCTGGGCCCACAGTCTTCTTGCGATTTCGTGATTCGACAAATTCTTTGGGTATTTTGTTTTTGCGTCGAGCGCTTGTAAACTCTGAACCTTGAGTGTCGATGTGCCTCTATTTTTCACATTTAGTATCAGAGCCTGCTTATTTCATCCTGCAAGCACTTAATTGATTGTAGATTGTTCCTGTTGGTGCAAAATTTTACTGAGCTTGAGTTTATTTGATTTCCTTCATTTTTTATAAATGGCTACATCTGGTAGCAATGCTTCTCAGATTCAGGTTCTTATCGTGAGCGAGAAGTCATATGATTCCTGGTATATTCGGATGAGGATGATTTTGCGTTCTCGGGATTTGTGGACTTATGTTATTGATGGTTATGCCAAGCCAGCTGATGCTGCAACAAAATTGACTCTGTCTAAAGTTGACTGTGTTTTGCTGAAAGAAAACAAGAAGGATAACAAAGCTCTTGGATTAATCCAACAAGGATTAAATGAAGCCATTTTTATGAAGATTGCGAGTGCTGCATCTTCGAAGATGGCTTGGGACATTCTTGAAACAAGTTATCAAGGTGTGTCCAAGGTGAAGACAGTCAAACTGCAGAACTTAAGAAGGGACTTCAAAAATCTAAAGATGAAGGATAATGAAAGTGTTGATACTTTCATGAATTAGGTGATGAGTATTGTAAACTAGCTTAGGCAATATGGAGATGATATTGAGAATAAAAGAGTTATAGATAAAGTGCTGAGAAGTTTGCCCAAGAAGTTTGAACCTGTTGTTGTACCCATAAAGGAATTTAAGGATTTAAGTCAAATGCAAATTGATGAGTTAAATGGTTCTCTTGTTGCTCATGAATCTAGGATATCTAGATATGAAGAAGGATCATTTGAGCGTGCCTTCAAATTATAACTGCATATTACCAGAGGCAAAGGCAGAGGAAGGTTTTATACTCGTGGAAGAGGAGGTCGATTTTCTGGTCGAAGGGACAACAGAACTGAATCAGAGTCTGAGGAGAAATCCTAGCAGAATCCTCCTAATTTAAGACGGAGCGGCAGCAAACCCTGGCAGCAAGAAAATCAGAGGTATGATAAATCCAAAGTACAATGTTATTATTATAAAAAGTTTGGGTGTTTTGCTAACAAATGTTGGAAGAAGCAGGCAGATGTTGGAAAGCAGTCTGCACATATTACAAACGAGTTTGTGGATGATCAAAATCCCGTGTTCTTGACTTGTAATGTCACTCAGGAAATTGATAATGATATTTGTGTTTTGGATAGTCGTTGCAGTAACCACATGACTGGTAATAAGGATTTATTTTCTTCTATTGATACTAGTATTCAATCTAAAGTCAAGATGGGAAATGACTGTAAGGTTATAGTCAATGGTAAAGGTATAGTACCAATTTACACTAAGAACAATCAAAGAATAAATATTGATGATATTTACTTTGTTCTTGGTTTAAAATGCAATCTTATGAGTGTTGGCAGTTGTTGGAGAAAAAGTACAGAGTGTTCTTCAACAACAAGGTATGTACAATCTATGATCAGTTACCCAATAAACAGTTGATTGCAAGAGTAGAAATGACAAAGAATAGAATGTTTCCACTTGTTATGAGAAATGATTTGAGTGGTTCTTTGGATGCTTATAAAGATGGAAGTTTAGATGAATCTTGGTTATGGAGTTTGAGATATGGTCATTTACATTTTGGTGTCTTAGATCTGTTACAGAAGAAACAGATGGTAAAGGGGTTACCTTGTATTCAGCAACCTGCAAGCTCTTGTGAGAGTTGCATACTTGGAAAACATCATAGAGAAAAATTTGTTTCAAGTGTTTCCTACAAAGCAAAAGATCCATTAGAAATAGTTCACACAGATTTATGTGGACCTATGCAAACACCTTCTTTGAATGGTTGTTTTTATTGTATGACTTTCATTGATGATTTCAATAGGAAGATTCGGTTGTATTTGTTGAAACATAAATCTGAAGCCTTTGAAGTTTTCAAGAGGTTTAATTCTATGGTTGAGAAAGAGAGTGGTTGAACCATTAAAATCTTAAGGTCTGACAGAGGAGGTGAATATAAACTGAATGAATTCATTTAATTTTTTGATCTTCATGGAATTAAAAGGCAGTTTACTGCTCAATATACTCCACAGCAGAATGGAGTGGCTGAAAGGAAGAATCAGACCATCATGGACATGGCTCAAAGCCGATTGAAAGAAAAGCATATTTCAAATGAATATTTGGGAGATGCAGTTCTTTGATATGCTTTTATATTGAATAGAAGTCTGACCAAGACCATGAGGGATCGTGTACCTCAAGAAGCCTGGGATGTAAGCCTTGCAATGTTTCTCATTTCAGAATTTTTGGATGTGTTGCATTTGTGCATGTACCTACAAAAATGAGGAGGAAGTTGGATGACAGAAGCGAGAGATGTATATTTTTTGGAAATAGTGAAGAGTCTAGGGAATATAAACTATACAATCCCATCACCCAGAAATATGTAATCAATAGAGATGTTCAATTTAAAGAAGATGGATCATGGCATGGAAGTATTGACAAATCAATTTCAGAGGGAGCTGTGTTACCCCGTGAAGATGATGATGGAGCTGAGCAGGATGAAGGAGATGGACAGATGGTTCTACATACACATACGTCTGCAACAAGAAGTCCAACAAGGCAAGCACCATATTGCATCCTATCTCAATTTAGAACACCAAGAACCCATGAGCATGGTGAGCCATCTGGATATGGTGGACATCAATCAAATTCATAGGTAAGTAGTGAATCAAATCCCATTTTAGCTTCATTGAAAAACATATTTAAAGGTCAGAAGACTAGAATCTTAAGAGAATTGTATGATCAGAATGAAGATGTAGATCAGATTTCAAATTTTGCATTAATGGCATGTGATCCTTTAAGTTTTGATGAAGCTACTAAAGAAGATGTTTGGATAAAAGAAATGGATGAGGAGATTGATTCCATTGAAATAAATAACACTTGGGATCTTATAGACTTACCTGAAGGTAAGAATAGTATTGGTGTTAAGTGGGTTTACAAGACTAAGCTGAATGTAGATTGTGAAGTTGAAAAGTACAATGCAAGACTTGTAGCTCAGGGGTTTATTCAACAACCCGGTATTGATTACAATGAAACATTTTCTCCTGTGGCAAGAATTGACACTGTGAGGATGGTCTTAGCTATTGCAGCTCAGAATAGATGGATCATGCATCATATGGACGTTAAGTTTTCATTTGTAAATGGATATTTGGAAGAAGAGGTTTATGTTAGACAACCTTCGGGTTATGAGATTGATAAGCATAGAGATAAAGTTTACAAGTTAAGGAAAGTTTTATATGGATTGAAGAATGCATCCATAGTTTGGTATAGTAGGATTGATGAATACCTGATCAGTGTTGGATTCAATAGAAATCCAAGTGAACCAACTCTGTATACAAAGGTAAATCAAAAAGGTAAAATTTTGATTGTTTGTTTGTATGTTGATGACCTGATTTTTACTAGAGATCTATCTGTAGATGATTTTAAGGATTCCATAAAAACAAAGTTTGAGATGACTGATTTAGGATTGATGAAGTATTTTCTTGGAATTGAAGTCGATCAATTTGATGATGGCATTTTTGTTTGTCAAACTAACTGTGCAAATGAAGTGTTGAAAAGGTTTAGAATGTTGAATTGTAAACCAATAACAACACCTATGGAAACTAGTATTAAACTGAGAAAGTATTATGAAGGATCATATGTTGATCCAACTCTATATAAGAGGATGGTTGGAAGCCTTATGTACTTAACAACAACTAGACCTGATATTATGTTTGTTGTAAGTTTGATTTCCAGGTTCATGGAGACTTCGAAGAGTACTCATTGGCAAGCAAGAAAGAGGACCCTGAGATATGTTGTTGGAACAACTGACTTTGGTATTCGATACACATCAAACTTGAACTTTGAGATGATCGGATATACTGATATTGATTTTGCATGTTCCATTGATGACAGGAAAAGCACATCTAGATATGTGTTCAGTCTTGGATCTGGAGCAGTGGCATGGGCATCAAAGTAACATCTCATTGTGACTCTATCTTCTATTGAAGCAGAGTATGTTGCAACCGCTGCAGCTACATGTCAAACTATGTGGATGAGAAGGGTCTTGAATGAATTGTTGCATGACCAGAATGATGCAACGCAAATTGTCTGTGACAATAAATCTACCATTGCATTGTCAAAGAATCACGTTTTTCACAAACAAAGTAAGCAGATTGATATAAGATATCATTTCATTCGAGAGCTGGTAAATGGAAAATAAATTTATGTTCATTTCTGCAGATCTGAAGAACAATTTGCAGAGATATTTACGAAACCTTTGGGAAATGAATTGTTCAAAATTCATAGAAAAAATATTGGGGTCTGTAAGTTGTAATTCATTATTTACAACAATTTTTTTTCTGTTTTTGAAATGATTAAGAGGGAGTATGTCAGAGATTAATCATTCACTGCTTGGATAGCGGCAGATCGGTGGCCATCTTGACCCTTCAAGACTTGAAGATTTAATTACTCTAAATGGTGGCCACCTTAACCTTTGAAGGAAACGAAATTCTATCACCACCTTCATTAAATTTTATCATTTCTAAAATCGTAGGGGCAATTGGTGTTAGTATAAATAAATGCAGAACGGATTGTTATTTGGTTGTGATCTAAAGAATCACATTTTTTAATAGAAGTAATTTTTGAATTCTCTCTATGGATTCTGTATTTCTGATTTCTTGTTATTGAGTTTGTAAAATAATTTCATTCCTTGATCAAATTAGTTATATTGCTTTCAATTTGATTTAATGCAGTAATTATTTTGATTCGAACCCGGTTTTATATTTATTTGGAGTTTACCTATTAAATTCCCACAGAGTTCTTTTTTTTTTACCAAAAACTCCAAACCCAAAAGTGGTGGGCCCCAAAGTCTATATGTATTTCGCAATTCGGCACTTCCTGTTTTGTTTTTATTTTGCATCGGGTGTTGGCAAACCTCGAACTCCGATTTGCCTGGGCCCATGGCTTGATTTCATTTCACGAATCAACAATTCTCTTTTCATTTTTTTTTTTGTATCGAGCATTTGTAAACGCTGATACCAGAAACCCCGAAAGAGCTTGGCCCACAGCCTTCTCGCGATTTCACGATTCGACAAATTCTCTGGGTATTTTGTTTTAGCGTCGAGCACCTGTAAACACCAAACCTCGAGTGTCTATGTGCCTCTGTTTTTCACAGGTTTGTCACTTATTATGAAATTCAAATACTATGATCCATATATATCGCTATCGCATGGATGCCTAATAGGCTATCACATAGCACTATGATCCATAACCGATTAATATTATATATATATATATATATATATATATATATATATATATATTTTATTCAGTTATTCATCATAGTGTTATGCATTAGACGATTAGGCATCCATACGATTATATTAATCGGTGATTGATCATAGTGCTATGCGGTAGTGTTATAATCGATCACTATCGCATAGCACTATGATCCATAACCGATTAATATGATCACAGGGATGCCTAATAGGCTATCGCATAGCACTATGATGCATAATTGATTACTATTATATATATAGATACATACTTTAAGCATGATTGATATTATATATCGATTGATATTATATATATACATAATAACCATGCCGTCCAATATCAATAACCATGCCGTCTAATTCTTGATAAGGAAATTCAAACTGTAACACTCGCTGGGTGAAAAACTAACTTATCATACAATCCATACCTTTGTATTTCTGCGATCGTCGTGAGAGACACGGACCCTGTCATCTTTGATTGGACCACTTCTCATAGAATTCACACAAAAGTGTCAATAACACTGCCGTCCAATCCTTGAAAAAGAAATTCAAACTGTGACACTCGCTGGGTGATGCCTTCAGCGATCTACAGGCTTGTAGGCTTGGTGTGGACTTGTAGGTTTCGTGCCAAGTTGAAGGCTTTATGCTGAGTTGTAGGCTTTCGTGTCGAGTTGTAGGCCTTTGTATCGAGTTGTAGGCTTCATGCTGAGTTTTAGGCCTTGTGCCGAGTTGTAGGCTTCATGTTGAGTTATAGGCTACTCCAGTGAGATGGTACGGTATGCCGAGTTGTTTCTACACCAATGAGACAGTCGGATATGCTAGTGGCACAGTGGAGAACCTATATGGCTATGATGGTGTTGCTCATAATATGATCTGGGTGATCATGAGATAGGCTGCGTAGCTCTGGTGATGCTATCGGTCTCCAAGACCATGTAGGTATTTCCCATTCCATGTGAGATGGATGGATAATGATGATAGTAATGATGATACTCACGACATGGGTGTAGCCATGGGTGAGCATGTCATGCAGGTGCAACCCATGACGATGATGGTGACACACACTATGAGGTGTATCTCTAGTGTTCTCTAACGAGTTGTGGCCCCTAGACAAGATTGACAGGTCCACATGGGTGTATTCATTTGTGACGTATTGACGCTACTAATAGCATGGTATGCATAACCATGACGAGAGGATCATGACATAGTGATCAAGGCTATGAAGACCAGAAGGGAACATCATGGTTAAATACCTCCCTATCTAAGAAGGAGTGTTGATTTTTTGGTAGTTGTGCGAGGTATTAACCTCCATGGATAAACCTTTGACTAGAATAGAATATTCTGGAAGAAAGAGAAAACCTAAACAGATCTGTGAAAACCCTGGAAGATAAGTCAACTCAGCAAAATAAGCAATATTGAAGTATTATATGCAGAAAAGAACAAGTTGACCATGCTTGAAGAGACAACTCTTCACCAGGCCAGATTAGTATGAATAGAAGTCGCTTTGTCTCAGTTGGTAAAAACACACACTCACTCAGGTGGTGCACATATTTTAGAAGTGCATTAGCAGCAGACATAGTGCGCAAGTCTGGAAGAGGAGCAACAACAACAGTGGTGCAATACACTCTTGTTCACCCTTTTTGGTACTCTTACTTGTGCACTACCTTGAAAAAGGTATGCTCTATTGTTTTTTCTGTTGGTTCTAGTGTGGCTTTCCAAAATCATTCTATCTAGAAAAGGTTAAGGTGCTTGGGGGTGGCTTTGTTCCTATGTTTGGGTGACAATGGTGTAGCATTGTCTATGGTGAAAGGAACACAATATTCTAGCATATTTCACATATTTGGAAGCATGTTCTACCCTTGGGATCATTGTTTTTTTAGTTGAAATAATTTTTGTAGAAGGGTAGTCTTGGTCCAATAAGATGATATTTGGGTTGAGGTGAAACCCTTCCTAACTATTGATGTAACATTGGATAAATTGAAGAAGTTAGTTGGTGTAATTTCCTAGTTATGGTAGTCCACTCCATATACGAGGTTTGCTTTAGCTAAGCAAGAAGATTAAGTGTGGCATGCTTTTGCTCTTTTAATGTTTTGGTGAAATCGTATTGAAGAATTGATGTGTTATTGGTTGTTCGTTCTATTAAAAGGTTGTCCTACCTTATGTACTTTATTTGTGGTTTCATATGTGACTATTTCTTTAATTGTTCATGGTTGTGCATTATTACATGGTTGTGATTTCATGTTTGTGATGGTGCATCTTGTATAACAATTGTCACTTATTCTTGCATAATATGAAAACCTATTTTGGAATTATTACAACACATAAGTGAATGGATTGATTTAGTCTTCTTCTTGCATAATATGAAAACCTAATTTGGAATTATTACAACACTTAAATGAATGGATTGATTTAGTCTTCTTCATAATATTCAAATCCTCTTGCTCTTTGATCTTGAATTTATGGCCCCATTGGATAGACAATGGTCTTTATAATCCACCTTCCCTTTATTTCTAAAGTTTATCATAAACTTTTTTTTCTAGGTTTCCCTTTTGTGTTAAAAAAATGGCCTAAAGTAAAATAAATGAAAAAAGAACAAGTCTAAAGTGAAATAAAAGTAACGATTATCTTGGTGACAATGGAAAAATGATAATGCAAAACCTTCTTAAATACCTCTAAGGTTACAATTCATTCATAGACTTAAATATCTTTGAGTGTAAATATTAAAGATCACAATGATTGAATGAAAAGTGAACCCCAATCCAAATTCGAATAAGATTATTAAATCAAAAACCCAAATAAATCACTATGACATGGGATAAGAGGAACTCGTTCCACCCCTCTTCCCAAACACATTTCTAGCATAAATCTAAAAATTATTTATGTATGAAAAATCAAATATTATTGATGCCCCTAATATTATCACTTTGAAAGGTCGATGCACAAACACTACTTTCTGAAAATAGAAAATCCTTCCTAGTTAGCAATATTACTGATCCATGCCCTGGTCTCTGTTGGGTGAAGTAAGCATCGCTGAAGTTCTTAGTAGCTTCTAATATTACTGATGGAGGCCCTGGTCTCTGTCGGATGCCGGATGTGCCAGATCCGACGACGTAATCATCGCTGAAGTTCTCAGTAGCTTCTACTATATCTCTGTATTTCATTATACCTTGTACTCCTCCAGAAGAAATAGCCATTTTAGCATGCTCGTTCTGTCTTTTAATCTTCGCCCTTGACATTTTTATCATGTATGTCAGCGCAAGGATGAATATGGTTATGGTCCCAATACAAGCGACGGTAATCCCTGCCCTCCGACTGAACTTAATTTTTTCTTTTTACGTCCCACTTCTGAATCGGAGCAATTCATCGTTATCGGAGGTCCGCAAAGGCCTGGATTTCCCTCAAATGCATTCTGCGGGCCTTGTAAAAATGGCCTCAATGAAAAAATTTCCCCTGTGAATAAGTTGAAAGAGAAGTTGAAATAATCCAGGCTTATCATCCCAATGAGAGATTGAAGAATATTACCCGAGAGGTTGTGATGGGAGACGTCCTACGATACAAGGAACATCAAGCTGCCTATCTGAGGAGGAAGAGATCCTGATAGAGTGTTCCAGATTAGATCTAACCCATATCTGAGACTGGCTGCAAGCTTTCCCAACTCCAGGGGAATGGTCATGCTCAGTATAGTTTGCTTAATTGTCTGCAATACCCCAGGGAACCGGGGATCCTTCCTGTTAATGAGTTTACACTCAAGTTTAATGTTAACAGATTCAGAAGATGGCCCAAAGCTGCCGGTATGCTGCCTTCCAACGAGTTTCCGCTGAAATCTAAAACCTGCAAATTAATTAAATTGCCTACCTCTGCAGGAATCGTTCCTTTGAGATTATTGCGGCTCAAATTGAGCTTTCCAAGATTTCTCAACTCTCCTATTTCGGGAGGAATGACACCGCTGAGATTGTTGTCGGCAAGGAGGATATTAGTAAGGTTCTGCATCCATCCCAGGGAAGAAGGTATACTTCCATGGATGTTGTTGTAAGAAATCTCAAGGTAATACAATGCGGAGAGCATAGAAATATTACTTGGTATGAAGCCCGTGAAGAAGTTGTTCTGC
>JZKD02S1999896.1:3529609-3546355 GCA_000966675.3 Picea glauca
TGACCCGCTCGCGTATCACAAACTTGACAATATTGTTGTGGTGTGTTTTTGGTGTCCGGGCATTGTAATCGCCGAAACCCAAGTGCCGATGTGCCTCCTATGTCTCCCACATTTTGGTATCAGAGCCTGTATTGTATCATGTCAGTTGCTCATTGTCCTTGTTTGTGCCCAATTTTACTGCGAGAGAATTTATTTTATTCCTTTCAAACTTTTATAAATGGTTGCGTCTAGTAGCAGTTCTTCTCAGATTCAGGTTCTCGTCCTGAGCGAGAAGTCATATGATTCCTGGTATATTTGGATGAGGACGATTTTGCGTTCTCAGGATTTGTGGACTTATGTTATTGATGGTTATGCCAAGCCAGCTGATGATGCAACATAATTGGCTCTGTCTAATGTTGACCATGTTTTGTTGAAGAAAAACAGGAAAAAGGATAATAAAGCTCTTGGATTAATCCAACAAGGATTAAATGAAGCCATTTTTATGAAGATTGCTAGTGTTGCATCTTCGAAGATGGCTTGGGACATTCTTGAAACTTGTTATCAAGGAGTTTCCAAGGTGAAGACAGTCAAGTTGCAGAACTTGAGAAGGGATTTCAAAAATCTAAAGATGAAGGATATTGAAAGTGTTGATACTTTCATGATTCAAGTAATGAGTGTTGTGAACCAACATAGGCAGTATGGAGATGATATTGAGAATAAGAGAGTTATTGAGAAAGTTCAGAGAAGTTTACCCAAGAATTTTGAACCTGTTGGTGTACCCATAGAGGAATTTAAGGGTTTAATTCAAATGCAAATTGATGAGTTAACAGGTTCCCTTGTTGCTCATGAATCTAGGATATCTAGATATGAAGAAGGATCATTGGAGCATGTTTTCAAATCCCAACTGCATGTTACCATAGGTAGAGGCAGAGGAAGGTTTCATACTCGTGGAAGAGGAGGTCGATTTTTCGGTCGAAGGGACAACAGAGCTGAATCACAGTCTGAGCAGAAATCCCAGCAAAATCCTCCTAATTTAAGAGGAAGCAGCAACAAACCCTAGCAACAAGAAAATCAAAGGTATGATAAAACTAAAGTACATTGTTATTATTGTAAGAAGTTTGAGCATTTTGCTAACAAATGTTGAAAGAAATAAGAAGATGCTGGAAAACAGTCTGCACATATTACAAATGAGTCTGAGGATCATCAAAATCCTGTGTTTTTGACCTGTAATGTCACTGAGGAAAGTGCAACTGATATTTTGTTTTTGGTTAGTGGTTGCAGTAACCACATGATTGGTAATAATGATTTATTTTCATTTATTGACAATAGTATCCAGTCTGAAGTAAAACTGGAAATGACTATAAGGTTATAGTTAATGGTAAAGGTGTTGTTCCAATTTACACTAAGGATAATCAGAAAAGAAATATTGATGATGTTTATTTTGTGCCTGGTCTAAAATGCAATCTTATTAGTGTTGGACAACTCATGGAGAAAAAGTACAGAATGTTCTTCAAGAACAAGGTATGTACAATCTATGACAAATTTCCTAGCAAATAGTTGATTGCAAGAGTAGAGATGACCAAGAATAGAATGTTTCCACTTGTTATGAAAAATGATTTGAGTGGTTCTTTGAATTCTTATAAAGTTGGAAGCTTAGATGAATCTTGGTTATGGCATTTGAGATATGGTCATTTACATTTTGGTGGCTTAGATCTGTTACATGAGAAACATATGGTAAAGGAGTTACCTTGTATTCAACAACCTGCAAGCTCTTGTGAGAGCTTCATACTTAGAAAACATCACAAAGAGAAATTTGTTTCAGGTGTTTGCTACAGAGAAAAAGCTCCATTGGAAATTGTCCACATAGATTTATGTGGACCTATGCAAACACCTTCTTTAACTGGCTGTGTTTATTTTATGACTTTCATTGATGATTTCAATAGAAATACTTGGTTGTATTCGTTGAAATAGAAATCTGAAGCCTTTGATGTTTTTAAGAAGTTTAAGTCTATGGCTCAGAATGAGAGTGGTCAAACCATTAAAATCTTAAATTCTGACAGAGGAGGTGAATACAAATTTAATGAATTCATTGAATTTTTTGATCTTCATGGAATTAAAAGGTAGTTTACTACTCGATATACTCCAGAATAGAATGGAGTGGCTGAAAGGAAGAATCGGACCATCATGGATATGAATCAAAGCATGTTGAAAGAGAAGCATATTTCAAATGAATATTGGGGAGATGCAGGTCTTTGCTCTATTTTTATCTTGAATAGAAGTTCAACCAAGACCGTGAGGGATCGTGTACCTTAGGAAGCCTGGGATGGTAACCCTTGCAATGTTTCTCATTTCAGAATTTTTGGATGTGTTGCATTTGTGCATGTACCTATAGAAATGAGGAGGAAGTTGGATGAAAAAAGTGAGAGATGTATCTTTGTTGGATACAGTGAAGTGTCTAGGGCATATAAACTCTACAATCCCATCACCCAAAAATATGTAATCAACAGAGATGTTCAATTTAAAGAAGATGAAGCCTGGGACGGAAGTATTGACAAATCAATTTCAGAGGGAGTTGTGTTACCCCGTGAAGATGATGATGGAGCTGAGCAGGCTAAAGGAGATGGACAGATGGTTCCACATGCACATATGCCTGCAGCAAGAAGTCCAACAAGGCAAGCACCAGATTTCAACCCATCTCAATTTAGAACACCCAGAACTCATGAGCGTGGTAAGCCATCTGGACATGGTGAACATCAATCAGATTCACAGGTAAGTAGTGAATCAAATCCCACTTTAGCTTCATTAAGAAACAGATTTAAAGGACAGAAGACTAGAAGCTTAAGAGAATTGTATGATCAGAATGAAGAAGTAGATCAGATTTCAAATTTTGCATTAATGGCATGTGATCCTGTAAGTTTTGATGAAGCTGCTAAAGAGGATGTCTGAATAAAAGAAATGGATGAGGAGATTGATTCCATTGAAAGAAATAACACTTGGGATCTTGTAGATTTACCTGAAGGTAAGAACAATATTGGTCTTAAGTGGGTTTATAAGACTAAGTTGAATGCAGATGGTGAATTTGAAAAGTACAAGGCAAGACTTGTAGCTCAGGGGTTTAGTCAACAACCCGGTATTGATTACAATGAAACATTTGCTCCTGTAGCAAGAATTGACACCGTGAGGATGGTCTTAGATATTGTAGCTCAGAATAGATGGGTCATGCATAAAATGGATGTCAAATCTGCATTCTTGAATGGATAATTGGAAGAAGAGGTTTATGTAAGACAACCTCTGGGTTATGAGATTGATAAACACAGAGATAAAGTTTACAAGTTAAGGAAATCTTTATATGCATTGAAGTAGGCATCTAGAGCTTGGTATAGCAGGATTGATGAATACCTAATCAGTGTTGGATTCAAAAGAAGTCCAAGTGAACCAACTCTGTATAAAAAAGTAAACCAGAAAGGTAAAATTTTGATTGTTTGTTTGTATGTTGATGACCTGATTTTTACTAGAGATCTATTTGTAGATGATTTTTAAAATGCCATGAAAACAAAGTTTGAGATGATTGATTTAGGATTAATGAAGTATTTTCTTGGAATTGAAGTGGATCAATCTGATGATGGAATTTTCATTTGTCAAACTAACTATACAAATGAAGTATTGAAAAGGTTTAGAATGTTGAATTGTAAACTAGTTGCAACACCTATGGCAACTAGTATTAAACTTAGCAAGTATGATGAGGGATCACATGTTGATCCAACTCTGTATAATAGGTTGGTTGGAAGCCTTATGTACTTAAAAACAACCAGACATGATATCATGTTTGCTATAAGTTTGATTTCGAGATTCATGGAGACTCCGAAGAGTACTCATTTCCAAGAAGGAAAGAGGATCCTGAGATATGTTGCCGGAACAACTGACTTTGGTATTCGATACACATCAATTTTAAACTTTGAGCTGATCGGATATACTGATAGTGATTCTGAAGGTTCCATTGATGACAAGAAAAGGGCATTTGGGTATGTGTTCAGTCTTGGATCTGGAGCAGTGGTATGGACATCAAAGAAACAACCCATTGTGACTCTATCTTCTACTAAGGAAGAGTATGTTGCAACAGCTGCAGTTGCATGTCAATATTTATGGATGGGAAGGATCTTGAATGAATTGTTGCATGACCAAAATGATGCAACCCAATTTTTTTTTGACAATAAATCTGTCATTGCACTGTCAAAGAATCACGTCTTTCACAAACAGAGTAAGGACATTGATACAAGGTATCATTTCATTCAAGAGTTGGTAACTGGTAAGGAGATTTTTGTTCAGTTTTGCAGATCTGAAGAACAATTTACAGACATATTTACGAAGCCTTTGGGAAATGAATTGTTTAAAATCCATAGAAGAAATATTGGGGTCTGCAAGCTGTAATGCATTGTTTATAGAAATTTTGTTTTATATATTTTCAGTTAGTTATTCTCTGAAAGGATTGAGAAGGAGTATGTCAGGATGTAATCATTTCACCGCCTCTATGAAAAGGATTGAGACTTGAGGATTAACCACCGATTATAATTTTTGTCTTACATAGATTAAATGGTGGCCACCTTAACCTTTCAAGGAAACGAAACACCATCACCGCTTTGATTAAATTTTTTAGAGGATCGAAGGGGAATTTTTTTAGTGTTTAAAATACCACAATTGAACTGTAATGTTAGGACAGAGAAGAAGCTTGAATTTTTTTTTGAATAAATTTGTTATTATGTATTTGGAGTGCTTTACGTTTATCATTTTGAGTTATTGAGTTTGTAAACTCTATTTCCAGTTTTTTATTCTTCTGGTTAGCTGTCGGATCGTGAAATAAAGCCCTTCACCTTCCAACACGCAGATACTCAAAACCCCTAAGCGTTGAGTTCACAATCTGTTCGCAATATCGTGACTCAGGAGTATTCGTTTCATTTCATTTTCATGCTGGGTGCTTCAATCGTGGAACCTAGAAGTTACAGGCCCCACACCTTTCATGGATTCTTGCATCTCGCGACTTTGCAACCATTATCGCATTCTTGTCTCTCACCTCTCCAACCGCCAAGACTCAAAGTGATAGGTCCCACGACCCTCTCGCGTATCGTGAACTCGACAATATTGTTGTGGTGTGGTTTTGTTGTCCAGGAGTTGTAATCGCTAAGACCCGAGTGCTGATGTGCCTCCTACGTCACCCACAAAACATATGTAGAAGCCAACTACAATTACCAATTTCGGGCGGTAAAGAGCCATTGAAAGAATTGGAGAATGTCGAGATTGTTTTAACACTGCCAAGCTTTCCGAAAGAGGAAGGAATGGTACTAGTAAAATTAATCTTATGTAATAGGAGAGTAGTCAGGATTCCTAGATTACCCAGTTCAGGTGGAATAATACCGAAAATATTGTTGGTACTAATATTCAGAATAGTTAGAAGGTGATGTAGGAGCATGGCCAGCAAAGCACAAGCATGAGATTGTTGGGCGCACTAGCACGTATTTTGAAATGTTTTGAATTTAAAATATCAATGTATTAATGTAATATCTGACAAATCTTTTTGAGTTATGAACATCTTTAATGATCAAGGATGATCCATCTCGTAAGATCAATATGGAGATGTATTTTGTTTTAATGATACATATCGGACTCGATATTTATTGTAATAAATGATAAGTAGTTGATAGCATTTAATTCTGATAAGATAGCATAGAGTAGTTGGAGGGAAGAACTCAAGAGAGTCCCTTTGTATAAAAGCTTTGTATTGTTGCCAAGTAAAGGTTGTTGAAAGGCTCTTGAATCTAATGTATAGATTGTCATTGTAGTCAAGAGTTTGGAGATACAGAGAAATATTGTATGAATGTATGCAAGTTTCAGTTGAATGAATATAATAGAGGAATATTGTTCCAAGTGTGTGTTGTTATGCATATGTTTGAATGAGTGGCTTTCTATTTATTTTCAATTCCCTGTTATTTTTATGTTCTTGTATCCATGAATGCATTTGCATAGTTGAATGTATGAGAAACTATGAAGAGTGAATAATTTTCAATTGTTTCTCTTCATTGAGTGAGTGCAAGCCATGCATAGTGTCCGCAAGGAGTGTGTGACCGAGTCTGTTTCGACTCTAAGCTCAGATGAGATAGCAATAATTTGTTGTATGAAAGGAGTGCATTGTCGTCTGCAAGGAGTGTGTGACAGATTTTTCAGACTCGAAAGCTTAGGAGGAGTAGCGTGATTTTGGTCATGAGAGATAGAAGTGGGTGGAGAATAATTGCAAGGAGTACAAATTCATCTATAGAGGAGTCGAATGTGGAAGAGGATCTGTTGCAAGGTGTGCACAGATCAATATTTCGACTAAGTGTCGAAGAGGGTGTTAAGAGGAATGAGAGAATGTAGAAGAGGTAAAGTTTAGGAGGGAGAAGGATGGAAATTATTCAAGGAGAGAAGTCCCTAGAGTCTTCACTGAAATCAGTGAATGAGATTCGTTTTGGAGGGAGATGAACGATTCCAGACCGTCAGATCTGGGAGATTCATACGAAGGATAGCCGTAAGATGTTTTGGCACTTTGGAGTTCAGAAAATTTGGATACTTTCTGAAAGAAGAATCGCAAAATGTGATTCAACCTCAGTCGTTGATCGTGAAAGGAGCACGTGGCAATGGATTAAGGAATTCAAGAATCAGAACTCCAAATATTCATGGATGGGAGTGCTAGAGTTTCGCGAAGATGTGAAACCCGAACCATAGTGGGGCCGGTGGATCTGAGGAGACACATGGAAGAATTTTGGAAACTTGCAGAAGAGCGCTTCGAGAAAAGATGAGGGAAGAATTAGGGATATCCGCGAAGTCTGAATTTCAGAGAGACAAGCTCAGGGTCACAGCCATGGTCATTTGAGAAAAGGAACTGTGTGTCTGGCTATAGTGGTTGCAGGTGCCTGAAGGAACCCAAGGAGTCGCTCCAACTCAATATTTCAAACGATCCAAGACTGGGAGGTCGAGTAGCCTTTTGGAGGGAAGAGGGTTTGTGCCAAGAGTGGTATCAAGGTGAGTACATAATTGATTTCTGTAGAAAGAGTAGTAGGTTGATATCGGCAAGGGGTATCAGAAGAATAAACACAATGAGGCCTAGAAGATGTGATGAGCCACCTGTAGCCAACAGAGCTATGGAAAGGGAGATGAGAGAACTGTGTGTGAGGTTGGATGCCATGGAGACAAACCAAAGAAGAGTGCCTAATGTTGGAGACGTCAGCGAAGCAGCAATTGAAGAAGTAGAAGCTGAGGAAGTTGTAGTTGAGGATGCTATGGAAGAATGCTTATTGAAATCAATTTTCAAATTGGGAGCCAAAGCGAAGATTGACATCCCTATGTATGAAGGAAATTTAGACACAAAAGAATTGTTTGATTAGATACGAGAAATGGACAAGTATTTAGACTATGAGGATGTCAAAGAGGAGAAAAAGGTAAGACATGATGTCACTAGGTTGAAATGACATGCAACACTATGGTCTGATGAATTGTAGGTTAATAGAAGGAGCAAGGGAAAACAAAAGATCAAGAGTTGGGATCAAATGGTAGCGAAGTTAAAGTGAAAATTCATGCCCAAGGATTACTAGATAAATCTATTCAGGAGGATGCAGAACCTGAGATAGAGAGGATTGATCATGAAGGAGTACAAAGAGGAGATCTAGAAATTGAACATTAGGGTTGGACACAGAGAGAGAGACGAAGAGAAAGTTTCTAGATGCATTAATGGCCTGAGATATGATATTCAGGATGAAATCAATATGGCGACAGTCATAACAGTAGAGGATGCATATCAAATTACACTGAAAGCATAAGAGAAGTTGGCCAGGAAGCAGAGTCAACAAAACAAAGGTTGAAGCTTGAACAGAGGAAAAGGAGTTTCCCAGGAGAAATCACAAAAGCCCAAGGACGAGGTAGAGAAACCACCTAGTCACTCTGAGAGAGGAGGAATTTATCGAGGAAGGAAGAGTGGTGGTAGAAGTTCTTTTCCCAGAGGAAGAGGAAGAGGCAGAGGAGGAGAAGGTGTTATGCCTGTGGAAAAACATGGCATATGTCTTGGGATTGTTCCGAGAGGAAGAAAGGAGGTGAAACTCACATTTTGGAAGTGCATAAATGAGGTGTTGAGGCAGAAGGTGCAGAGGATGGGAAATACTTGATGGTGAAGAAGGTTCTCTTGAAGCAAGAGCCAGAGGCCGAAAAGCCAACACAAAGGAACAATTTGTTCAGGACGTCTTGCAAAAGGAAGGATAGGGTTTGCAAGGTGATAATTGACAGTGGGAGCACTGACAAGTTAGTATCCACAGAAATGGTGGAGAAGCTAGGGCTAGAGATGACTACACATCCGACATCATATAAGGTCTCATAGTTGTAGAAAGGTCATCAGGTAACAATTACTCAACAATGCCAGGTTGAATTTAAAATAGGTAGGTATAAGGATGCAATTTTGTGTGACATGATTCCCATGGATGTATGTCATGTTTTGTTGGGAAGACCATGGCAATATGATAGGAATTGTTGGATCATGTTGTCATTGATGCCAATGGTTTAATTATGTGGGATATTGTTGGATCAGACGTCACTGATGTAAATGGTTCGGTTTGATTGATGTCATTGATTGATGTCAAGTAATTGATTGATCAATGATTAATGAACAGTGAATATGCATTGATGATAATGATAGATGTCCAAGAGGAAACCAATTAATAAAGATGGATCATTGATACGATGCCCTTGATGAGAACGATAGATTTCCAAGTGGAAACCAAT
Organism: Picea glauca; assembly: GCA_000966675.3. Classification (NCBI taxonomy): domain Eukaryota; kingdom Viridiplantae; phylum Streptophyta; class Pinopsida; order Pinales; family Pinaceae; genus Picea; species Picea glauca. Next base: position 3,538,385 of record JZKD02S1999896.1, read on the forward strand.
CGATAAAGATGGATCATTGATATGATTCCCTTGATGAGAATGATAGATGTCCAAGTGGAAACCAATTGATAAAGATGGATCATTGATATGATGCATTGATGAAGATGGATCAATGAGTTGTCATTGATACACATGATGCATAGTTCATATATATGATGCAGTGGTGAATTGATGCAAAGATGAATCATTATTGTCTTATCATGGTTGATAAGATGCACAAATGGATGAACTCCAAAGTGATCCCCTTATGGTGAAATCCCTCATGGGAAGACGCTTTACGGATTGAGTTATCCTAGAAGAACGGTTGGAGGACCCATGCTTGCACATGGATTAATGACATGAATATAAATGAAGTTGTTGGTGAAACTATCCTAGATAGATAGTGCTTGACATGCCATTTCCGATGGTATGTGGAATGTCATATAACTCCTCACGGTTTGAGAGTTATGGCTCTACAATGTTGAAGGACCCCCACATGATGGCTTGAAGCCCCAAAAGGTCAAAGAAGTCAAAGTTCTTGAAAAGAAGAAATCATTATTTAAATGATAAAGTAAAGTGACAAAATCAAGAAAGATTATTTAAATGATAAAATGAAGTGACAAAATCAAGAAGGAATATTTAAATGATAAAGTATTTTAGAACTTTCTATTCATGGAAAGTGGTTAACCCTAAAATAAGGAAAATAGGTTAAGTGACCTAAAAATGGATTAAGTAACCTAAAATGGGTTAAGAGACCTAGAAGATGAAAGTATAAATAAGAAGCTAGGATCTCTTGTAAAATGCACATTTTTAGTAAGAATCCGTTTGTGGATCAATGGAGAGCTTCTTGTGAATATCTTGTGGAGTATGGATTGAGAGCTTATTATGAGAGCATCCTATTGGTGTGGATATATTGAGCATGATTGAAGATCTATTCTGAGGAAGAGAGCAAGAGAAGGATCTTATGGACGCATCAAAGTTTCGACAATGTCAGATATCTTGACGACAAAAGTCTCAGATTCATAGAAAACGTTATTTTCTGATGTCCACGTGGGTTGTCTGTGTATAGGGTGCATGTACATGGGGGCTGGCTATGTATAGGGTGAGTGTACACGTGAGCTCACTGTGTACATGGAGTGTGGAGTGGATAAAATTATGGAGATTTTTGTTTGAGCTGGTGCCAGGCTCTTGGATGATGAGGCAGGTTCCAGATCTGTATTCTATGGCCTCAGATCTATCATTGAGACACTGGTATGGTTACATTATTGTCTTGATTTATACTATTGTTTGATGTGTTTTGAATGCTTAGGGCATTCTTGGTATGGATTCTATGATGTGGCTTATTTTTGTTGATTTGGTTGATGGAGTGAACGACACTCTTTTGATTCAGTAGTGACATGATTGCTATGGTATACTAGTTATTTATGCATGATTGAAATAACATTCATATTTATTTTTTGTGGCGCATGAGCAAGCTATTGGAGAGCTTGGATGTGTTGTGACTGGTTGTGGGTCAGTTTGGACAGTGGAAGACATAAGAGAATGTGATGGCAGGTTGAAGAGGATCTGAGCATGTGAAGAAAAGAAAAACCCCATTTGCTTAGAAGCATACGCTTGTTGCATTATACACTAGATGTGTTCACATGCGGGATGTAGTGAGCCAGGGTGTGTGAACACGTGGGCTGCACTACTGACAGGTCGCATACATGTTGACAGATTGATATCTGTTGAGGATTGTTGCCTTATCTCAGTTGGTGCTGAGGATGTAAGCCGAGTCTTGCATTATAGAGATGATGCTCTTACAAAGTTTTACTCTATTCAGTTGTTGCTGATAAACCCCAAAGATTGTAGTCCGTAATAAAAAGAAAATTGTACATACATTTTGTGTTCTTTGTGTTCATTGTGATGATGACTTGTTGATGATATATTTTTGATATATGTTGATGATATGTGCTCACGTCTAACTGGTTATAAATGACAACAATGGGTAATGAATAAATGTTGAATGCTAATTGATGAGTTTTTGTGCAAGAGGGAAGTTTCGGGAAAAAGAGCCCCACACTCATTCACTGCCCCCCCCGGGCTAAGTGTGGTAGGTGTGTCCAACAATTGGTATCAGAGAAGGCCTTCACTACAAGCCTTAAGAAGCTTGAAGGAGATCCATAGACATAGAAATGGATGATGAAGTTCCAATCCTTGATGAGGAAAACTATTCTACTTGGAGAATAGAGACAAGAGTGTATTTGAAGACAATGGGAGCATCCATTTGGAAGGCAACCATCGGTGGATATGTTTTGTTCAAGAACAAGTCAAAATTTTCAGCTCAAAGGGAAGGAAAGAAGAATGATGCATTGGCTCTCAAGACCATTCGTAGTAGACTCTCAAGCCCTATCAAAGAGAGCATGGGACAATGCACTTCCACCAAAGATCTATGGCTAAATCTAGAGGAGACATATCAAAGCAAGGAAGAGAAAGAAGATATTGAAGAACACTCCATCAAGATCACTAAAGGTAACATTTCTCCAAAACCCCTTGATTGTATTATTTTTAAATGTGACTTTGAAAAAATTTCACGTGAAGATAAAGAATCAAGTGATGATAGAACAAAGGAAGATCTTGAGGACATTTCAAATGAAGGCAAAGAAGTATGTGTTGATGTTGGTAAAAAGGAAGATCATGAAGATAATTCAAATGAAGGTAAAGAACACTCTAAAGCCCTTGATTGCAATGATGATGATGATGAATTTTTCTCTACAAGTGAATAATAAGATGTAGAAACAGTTTGTTAAAGTTTGATTGTATTTATCCCATGAAAAGAATAGAAGTAAATATACTAAAACTTCAAAAGGATTTGGCCACAAATCTCGGGAGTGTTGGAACACAAGAAGAAAGTCCATGATGAGGACTTCACATAGCATGGCTAGAAGAAGGAATGAAGTAAGAAAGGGAGACATCTTTGAAAATATGGATACTCAGAGCTCAAGTCTTGAAGAGAAGGGTCATCTATAGAGGTGGCTGAAGAAGACAAAGCAGCCAGATCAAAATGAAAGATTGAAGGGAAGTTCAAAAGTGTCATTTAGTAATGCACACACAGGTAACAGTGGTGACAGTCACGTGTACATGTGTGTTGACCTTGAATAGGTCGCGTACACACGAGCTCAGGTGTGCAGTAGGTCATGCTTATGTTGAAAAGCCTTGGGAAAAGGGCAATGCACATGGCTTGGAGTTTGATGTGATGGTATAACTATGTATTCCAGTTTCTGACATTGTTTATTGCAGGTTATGACACTGTTTACTGGAGGTTTTCATGGTGAGATCATACAATGGTATAATAAAAATAAATATTAGGTGCATGGCACTAACCCAAGAGTATGGATTGATGCTGATCTATTGGGAGTAGTCATTTCATGATGATGGTGGTGTACATGGCTAGTATATCTTATGATGCATTATTGGAAGAATATGTTGATATCATGGTGCATGCATTTTTCATATGGATCGGGCTACATGTTGAGATATATGGTTGGATGATTGGCACATGTTTTATGGAGGACTTGGAATACATATATGGGACTCATCATTTTGTGGTATTGATGCATAGTAGTACACTCATATATGGTATTACTTGATTTTCACAACATTGATATTTGTTTGATACATGATTGTGGCACTTTTTTCATGATGGAGACATATCATGAGTGATATGATACATTGTTTGGCATGTTAGTAGATGCACATGGTTGACATATTGGTGGATGCACATGATTGGCATAATTGGTAGATGCACACGTTGGCATATGGTGGATACATTCAATGGATGATATCTTTTGTCACATTGTTGATGTACATGATTGATGTACATGGGTGTTGTGAATAGTGGGAACATTTTGATACATGATGCACTTGGTGGATATATTGTTCATGATTCTCTATTTCATTATTAACATATATTTTGTTTCATGATGAATGGTATAGCACAAGTTTGATGCATGAATAGGTCCAAGGATCATCATATGGTAGCATATTGTTCATCCTGTAGATAATATAGGGGGAGACATACCCTTAGGGGGAGTCATTCTTCTTCCCATTATTCTAGGAGGAGATATTTATCAGATACATACCTAGAAAAGAGACCTATATTTGAAGAAAGAGCACAGAGGCATAATTCTAGGGGGAGTGATGGTCACAGGGGGAGTATGTTCGATGTATTTTCAACATTACATCAAATTGATATCCCTTGTTCAAAAGGGGAGAGATTATAAAGCGACAACAAGACAGGGGGAGAAACCCCAAGAGGAGAATGGCTCTTTTCCATTGATTTCAAAGGGGGAGAGATAATCACATTAATGTGATTGATGTATATTGATGGGAGAGATTGATGTGGAGAGATAGTCACATTGACTATTGATGAAGAGAATGCCTTGTCTACATGTTGACATCAATAATTGGTAATTGAAGTCAACACCAATGTTGGTATTTCCATCAATGCCAAAGGGGGATATTGTTGGATCATGTTGTCATTGATGCCAATGGTTTGATTATGTGGGATATTGTTGGATCAGACGTCATTGATGTAAATGGTTTGGTTTGATTGATGTCATTGATTGATGTCAAGTAATTGATTGATCAATGATTGATGAACAATGAATATGCGTTAATGAGAATGATAGATGTCTAAGAGGAAACCAATTGATAAAGATGGATCATTGATATGATGCCCTTGATGAGAATGATAGATGTCCAAGTGGAAACCAATTGATAAAGATAGATCATTGATATGATTCCCTTGATGAGAATGATATATGTCCAAGTGGAAACCAATTGATAAAGATGGATCATTGATATGATGCATTGATGAAGAGGGATCAATGAGTTGTCATTGATACATGATGCATACTTTATATATATGATGCAGTGGTGAATTGATGGAAAGATGAATCATTATTGTCTTATCATGGTTGATAAGGTGCACAAATGGATGAACTCCAAAGTGGCCCCCTTATGGTGAAATCCCTCACGGGAAGACGCTTTATGGATTGAGTTATCCTAGAAGAACGGTTGGAGGACCCATGATTGCATGTGAATTAATGAGATGAAGATTAATGAAATTGTTGGTGAAACTATCCTAGATGGATAATGCTTGGCATTTCATTTCCGGTGGTATGTGGAATGCCACATAAATCCTCACGGTTTGAGAGTTATGGCTCTACGAAGTTGAAGGACCCCCATATGATGACTTGAAGCCCCAAAAGGTCAAATAAGTCAAAGTGATTGAAAAGAAGAAATCATTATTTAAATGATAAAGTAAAGTGACAAAATCAAGAAAGATTATTTAAAAATGAAGTGACAAAATCAAGAAGGAATATTTAAATGATAAAGTATTGGAGAACTTTCTATTCATGGAAAGTCGTTAACCCTAAAATAAGGAAAATAGGTTAAGTGACCTAAAAATGGGTTAAGTAACCTAAAATGGGATAAGTGACCAAGAAGATGAAAGTATAAATAAGAAGCTAGGATCTCTTGTAAAATGCACATTTTTAGTAAGAATCCTTTTGTGGATCATTGGAGAGATTCTTGTGAATATCTTGTGGAGTATTGATGGAGAGATTCTTGTGAGAGAAACCTATTGGTGTGGATCTCTAGAGCATGATTGAAGATCTATTTTGAGGAAGAGAGCGAGAGGAGGATCTCATGGACGCATCAAAGTTTCGACAATTTCGAAGATCTTGACAGAAAAAGTCTCAGATTCACATAAAACCCTATTTTTTGATGTCCATGTGGGCTGTCTGTGTTTAGGGTGAATGTACACGTGGGTTGGTTGTGTATAGGGTGAGTGTAAATGCGGGCTGACTGTGTATAGGGAGCATGGAGTGGATAAAATCATGGAGATTTTTCTTTGAGCTGGTGCCAAGCTCTTGGATGATGAGGTAGGTTCCAGATTTGCATTCTATGGCCTCAGATCTATCACTGAGACACTGGTATGGTTACATTATTGTCTTGATGTATACTATTGTTTGATGTGTTGTGAATTCTTAGGGAATTCTAGGTATGGCTTCTATGATGTGGCTCAGTTTGGTTGATTTGGTTGATGGAGTGAGCAACACTCTTGTGATTTAGTAGTGATGTGATTGCTATGGTATACTAGTTGTTTATACATGATTGCGATAACATTCATATTGATTTGTTGTGGAGCATGAGCAAGATATTGGATAGCTTGGATGTATTTTGATTGGCTGTGGGTTAGTTTGGACAGTGGAAGACAGAAGAGAAAGTGATTGGAGGTTGCAGAGGATCTGAGCATGTGAAGAAAAGAAAAACCCTAGTTTCTTAGAAGCATACACTTGTTGCATTATACACTAGCCGCATTCACATGCAGGTTGTAGTGAGCCAGGGCATGTGTACACGCAGGCTGCACCACTGATAGGTCGTGTACCTATTGACAAATTGATATTTGTTGAGGATTGTTGCCTCATCTTAGTTGGTGATGAGGATGTAAGCTAGGTCTTGCATTATAGAGCTGGTGCTCTTATAGAGTTGTACTCTATTTAGTTGTTGCTTATAAACCCCAAGGATTGTAGTCCGTAATAAAAAGAAAATTGTACATACATCTTGTGTTCTTTGTGTTTCATTGTGATGATGACTTGTTGGTGATATATTTCTGATATATGTTGTTGATATTTGCTCATGTCTAACTAGTTTTAAATGACAACAATGGGTAATGAATAAATGTTGAATGATAATTGATGATTTTTTGTGCAAGAGGGAAGTTTTGGGAAAAAGATCCCCACACTCATTCACCCCCACCCCCCTAAGTGTGGTACGTGTGTCCAACAATTGGTATCAGAGAAGGCCTTCACTACAAGCCTTAACAAGCTTGAAGGAGATCCATAGACACACAAATGGATGATGAAGTTCCAATCCTTGACGAGAAAAACTATTCTACTTGGAGAATAGAGATGAGAGTGTATTTGAAGAAAATGGGAGTAGCTATTTGGAAGGCAACCATCGGTTGATATGTTCCATTGAAGAACATGTCAAAGTTTTCAGCTCAAAGGGAAGAAAAGAAGAATGATGCATTGGCTCTCAAGACCATTCTTAGTGGACTCTCAAGCCCTATCAAAGAGAGCATGGGACAATGCACTTCCACAAAGGATCTTTGGATAAAGCTAGAGGAGACATATCAAAGCAAGGAAGAGAAAGAAGATATTGAAGAACACTCCATCAAGATCACTAAAGGTAAAAAATCTCCAAAACCCCTTGATTGTATTATTTCAAAATGTGACTTTGAAAAAATTTCAAGTGAAGATAAAGAATCAAGTGATGATAGCACAAAGGAATATCTTGAAGACATTTCAAATGAAGGCAAAGAAGTATGTGTTGATGTTGGCAAAAAGGAAGATCATGAATATATTTCAAATGAAGGTAAAGAACACTCTAAAGCCCTTGATTGCAATGATGATGATGATGAAGTTTTCTCTGCAAGTGAAGAAGAAGATGTAGAAACAGTTTGTGTAAAGTTTGATGGTATTTATCCCATGAAAATAATATAAGGAAATCTATTAAAACTTCAAAAGGAAATTGAAGAAGGTTTATATAGATATAGAAGTGATCATTATTATATAGACTATAACTATCTTTTGGATAAAACTAAGAAGTTTCTTAGGAGAAGTCTAAGGCACATCTTGAAGTTAAAAGAAATGAACAAGGAATGAGAAGAGAAAAATAAGACTCAATTAGAAGAAAAGGAAGAAGAGATCACAAAAGTAAAAGATGGAAAAGGAGATATGAATGTAGAAGAAGAGAATAGCAAAAGTTTAGAAACTATTGTCCATCTCAATACCCAAATTGAAGAAGCCAAAAGGATAGAGGAACTATTTAAGATTCAAATAAATGAAAAGGAAAATTCATGTTGCAAATTAGAAGCTGAAATTATTGACCTTAGAAAGAAGGTGGAAAAGTCAAACAAATTCTTGAATAGCTCAAGAATCTTGG
>JZKD02S1999896.1:3561731-3585716 GCA_000966675.3 Picea glauca
ATTTCCATGGATTTTGTAGGTGGTTTACCTATGTCGAGACGAAATCATGATTATCTTTATGTTGTGGTTGATCGATTTAGAAAAATGTGTATTTTGATGCCTTGTACTAAGCAGGGAACAACAGAACAAATGACACAGTTGTTCTTTCAAAATGTTTGGTTGCATTTTGGATTGCCTAAGTCCATTATTTCTGATCGGGATTCTCGATTTGTTGGAATTTTTTGGTTGAGTTTATGGGCACTCATGGACACCAAACTTAAAAAGAGAACATCTTTTCATCCACAAATAGATGGTCAGACAGAGGTGGTAAATCGAACAGTGGTGCATCTTCTTCGTGCTTATTACAGTAGGCATACTAAATTTTTGAATGAGCATTTACACTACATTCAACATGTGTATAATCGAGCTAAGCACTCTTCGACTCAAACGTCGTCATTTGAAGCATGTTTTGGCTATTTGCCCAAGTCTCCTTTAGATTTTATCTTTGGGAAAGATATTGCTATCGATGGTCAATATGACATTGATAGGGAAAAAAATTTTATTGAACAAATTCAGTCGATACATCAAGTGGTGCAAGTGCAGTTGGAAAAGAGTCAGGCCAAGTACAAGACGAGACATGAAAAGCATCGTGTTGATCACAGTTTCCAAGTTGGAGATGAAGCTTGGATTTACATCAGTAAGGAGAGGCTTAAAGGAGAAGGTAAAAAGTTGAAACCGATTCGATATGGTCCTTTCAAGATTATCGACAAGATTGATAACAATGCTTTTCATTTAGATTTGCCTCCTTATATGTAGATGTATGCAGTTGTTAATGCTGAGAATTTGAAATTGTATGAGCCTTCATTGATTGATGACCAAGGAGAGCATGTTCAGATTCCTTCCATAGATGATTTTTCCCAGAGTATCTTACAGAACTGCATGAAGACACCATCCTTGACAGGAGAATGCGAACTTCAAAACGAGGAAATGTGGAGTATCTTCGAGTTGGTCTTAAAGGGATGAATCCAAGAAAAGACAAGTGGATTGAGGATGGAAGGGTGAGGGAACTATACCCTCATCTTCGCATAGACTGAAAATAGTCTTTTGGAGGTCCAAAAGCTTCTCAATGGGGAGGTGTGATCAGGGGATCAAATTTTTCTCAAAAATTCAAAGTGCTCGGAATCGCTTCAAACTGGATGAGAGTGTAGGCCTCATCGTTACGAACCCAACACAAATCGTTTCATCTCAAATGAATGTCAGGAGAAAGAGATATTGCAATCTGTTTAGAATGTCAAACAGGTAAAAAGAGGACGTTGACTGTACAGTCTGTACAGGATGATGTGGCAGGGTTGTACGATCATATGCTGATGTGGCAGAGGTGACATGGCAATAATTTATTGGCTGACAATTGGTCGAATTGGGAGGCAACATGTGGCATTATTTGGTCAAGTGATTGGGTGCCATGTGGGCCAGTCATGGGATGCCACGTGGTACCCCAGTATTTGTTTTTGTTTTGTTTGCCAAAATATATTGGAGTCCGTGGGGTTCGACCCCTGGACCTCCCCACTGCATAGCACCTTCACAAAGTCTTTCTGACCAATGGACCACCGGTTATGCATTGATATGTATACGAGTTCATATATATTTGAATTTAAATTATGTGATAGTTGGTAGGGGGTCGGGTCGGGGCTTAGCCCTGGCCCGCGGTCATTTTGTTTTGTATATGACCATGCCATATACCATATCACCCAATGGTTGGCACATGCGGGGTTTTAAACATAGCCCGTGGTTTTGTTTTATACATATGACCATGACTGGAGCACGGGAAAGTTTAAATGGTTAGCCCTTTTACCATAACGCGAGGTCGTATGGACCCTCATGTGCCTAGGTGCTAGGCAGTTAGGGGCTGGTGCGCCCATAATCGTCCTACAGTTTGCACTATTGGCGCGGTTGCACCCGGTGCTAGGTTTTCACGCTTTAAATTTCATGTGTGCTAGGTTCATGTAACAGGGGTGCGTTTTGTAGATGCAAAGATAACAAGCTTGAAGGGGGGACTTCCAGGAGGCCTAACTTATTCATTTTTCAACCGATTGAGGTGCCGAAAAAGCCCAGATAGGGATTTTTGGATGCTCTGAAGCCATTGGAGTAGTCAGTTGGTCAGTTTGAGCATTGCAAGGTATGTTTTTGAGCACTTTGAGAAATTAATAATAATGATCCATTGGAAGCTGGACCAGGAGATGTAGCCCAAGACAGGGGTAAACTCCTTTATCAATTGTTGTGTTTATGTGCTTATGTTCATTGATTATGCTATTGTCTATTTTTATACTGCATGAGTAATCCTTTAATTAATGTGTTGCAAATTTGATATGAAGTGTCAAAGTACATGGCAATCATTCGTTCAGATATGTTTCACTCTCATCACTCATGACACCTGACATCCATTTGGAGATGACACATGGCACTCAGTCCAGGAACCTTTGGGCATATCATCTGCTTGTTTCCAAGTGACATGTGTCACCTCTCTTTTATTGACACATCAAAATAGTGACGTAAGGCCACCATGTCATATCATCCTCTAGGAAGTGTTCTTGTCCAACACCAAAATTAGTGCCATCTCACAGCACGGTTAGAATGATCCTAAAGTTGGCAGGCGGATAAACTTTTGCGATGGCGCTAAATCCAACAGGAGCACCCAGATCACAGATCACGACCATATCAATCACCACATTTCATTGTGGGGAAACAACATGCTCTAATGATAAAATTATTGAGTAGTCCCACAATTGAAACCATGGCATAGAGGAAGAGTTATGTGGTGGAAGGAGGTGAATTGCAAGCTCAAAATTAGTGTGAGTTCAAATCGCTTTCGATGGCCCCACAATCACATGATTATAAGATGTCCAATCCAAGAGTAGCGTGTGGCCGCCCCCTAGACATTAAGCCTCATCCATATTTCAAGAAAAAATAGTTAATGAAAAAGGAGTGGTGGTTGAAACCTCGACTCACTCCATAAATAGAAGGTGTGGAGGATCTAGTCATGGAGACAGAACTTTCAACTTGAGGTACCCCTATGGACAGTTTTTCTTGCATCCCAATGCTGAGATGAGTTTGCATTTGACAGGAAGATACACACACAATCTGATAGAAGAAGGCACAGATGAAAGGTTTTGTGCAATGGCCAGATCACACTCATGGTAGTTGTGGATTGATCTGAGTATAAATTGATCAGTTCAATATTTTTGTTAAGGTCGTCAACTAGTTGAGCCGACCTCCCTACTGTGCAATTTTGATGCCAGAACTATTCTATGGTTATGTATCAAATTTGTGACTTCGCATTAATAAAATTCATCTTCTTTCATATATTTGTTTAAAATGTGCTGAAACACTCGAGCATGGAGGATCCAGTCAAAGGTTGTTGTTCTACTGTAATGTAGGTTTGATTACAATAGTATTGTGAGTAGTTTTAGTCAGCTTCCTTGTTACCTTATTTCCCCTTATGCTGAAAGGCTTGGGCATGGATGATCTAATCGAGTTGTTGTAGTTGCATGATAATGTAGGTTTGATTACTATGTTGTTGTGACATATTTCAGTGTCTGAAACTTTAGTTCAAGAGTTCTCTTGAGCCTGAGTTTTTCTTCACCAAGCTGCTTGAAAGTTGGATTCCCATAGCAGTCTTGTTCACCTCCCTCACTAAGTATTCCTTCTTCTCACAATTAAACTTAAATCACTGACTAAAGTTAATGAGGACCTCACTTCCCTGTGCATTTCTTGTCCAGTTTCTGTGATTAAAATCATTCTTATATTGAGTTTTGTCCATTTGATCTCCACTCATAAAACCAACATCCACAAACACTTTGATGGGTACTGGGATTATCCTCTTGCAGTCTGAGGGTGAATCTCAGTGCTAACAGTAATGGTGTCATTTTCAGGGACGGAAATGAAGAAATCTTCCCTGGGAGAATGACAATGATCAAATCTGATATTTCATGGTGAACAAAGACTAGACACATTCAGACTGCATATCATTCACTTGGCGGCTCCATGATTAAAGAATCCAGTGGCGAATCTGCAAGTTTAAGAAGTCATATTTTCATATGGAATCCATCTCATCTCACAGGTTTTCTCCTTTTAATTTCTCTGTTGTTCATGGTTTTCCAAATTTTGTTCCTACTATGGATGAGTGGGGTGATTTTTTTCCTACATTTGGAAAACATAGAGATGACAACCATGTTGAGCATCTTCTTGAGTTTCATGAAATCATGCATCAGTGGGGAATACATCATTAGGATGTATTAATGAATATGTTCATGTTCTCATTAGAATGAGATGCTCATGAGTGGTATCAATCCTTTCCCCCTGCTAGCATCTCCTCCCTGGAATAATTTCATGTAGTTTTCAATATGCATTGTCAAAAGTTTTATTCCTCTGAGTTAATTTGTCATAGTTGTTGTGAGGAGTATAAATACTGTGTTCATGATATAGCTAATCCTTATGAAGGTTGTGAGGATGAAGAACATTCCTTTGATGAGGAATCAATTTTTTCTCTTCCTTGTTGATCTGTATCTGATGAAAACTATGTTTGTTGTCTCAGCAAGGAAAGTGCATAAATTGAGTCTGTTTTGGAAGATGATATTATTATAGCCATGTCCCTAAAAATCCTAAGTATGAGAAACCTAATTTTGACTCAAATGATGATGATGAGATACTACTTCTTGGATTGAATCTAGAAAGGAAACGTGTTTTTAGTAATGAAGAACTGTTTTCTCTTGTTGGACAAAAGTTACCTCTTAGTATGTCATTCAAGGCTCCTCCTTTATTTGATAATTATGGAGACAATGATGAAGATGTGAAGGTGTTTTTCGAAGCAAAGATAATTAGTATCCAGCCTTCCGATGAAAATGAAAGCTTCAGTGAAAGAGCCATCCATTGATATACATGAAGAGATTTCTTACCATCAGCTAGCATATATGATCAGAGCAGACCAAGGAGAAGTGGATCAGTAGCCTGCATCATCCTTTGAATCACCTATGCTTGCCACAGACATTCAACTAGATGTAAGCAACTATAAGACAGAGTAGGATTTTTGTTACCAACCCCATAAGTTTTGTCACCTATTTTATGACCCTATAGGGGAATACATGGAGTTTCATTTTTTCCATGTATTAAAGCCTCCCAACTTTATCTTACCTTCAACACTAGGAGGAGAGATAAATAATGTAATAAATTTCCTTTCACAGTTTCATTATCCTTTGTGGATCAGTGACAGAGTAAGAAAATTTTATGTTAGGAAGTTACATGGGTGGCTCTGGTGGAAGTTTGCTTTCACCTAGCATGTTGTAAAAATCAGCTAGTATAGGATTGTACATAAATAAGCTCCTTCTGGAGCATAGGTTTTTGTTTTCTTATTGTAAGTAGAATAGTCTATATATCATCCCGTGTCTTCAACAAAATTGATTTGAGCTCAACTCCAAAACCCAATAGCTAAGGCATTGGAACTATGCATTCTTGGCAGCTCACAGGGAGCGTGCCATCCCTTATGGAGCCAATGTTATCACATGAAGTTGTCAAGGGTCACAACAGTTGTCCAAATCTTTTTCTTGCATAAGAAAAATCCATGGGCACAAGGTGCAAAAATAAAAGTGGTCTATTGTGGGCTCAAAACAAGCGAGCAAGCAGGTTCAAATTTCAATGACGCAGATCCTAGGAGCAATTTAGAATCGCGGCTCTTGGGTGATTAGGATTTCAAAGTAGTGCAAGGACAAATGACTAGGCATAGGAGCTGATGTCCCAAAGTAAATCTAAGCCATTGAAGGCTAAGGACATGCGTCAACAGATTTCACACTTCGAAATATTTACTTCGAAAGATTGTGTGGGCAAGTAGAAGCCTGAACTCTCAAAGCCCAAACTCCTGAAGTAAATCTCGACCATCCAAATCTAGAGGAAACGTGGAGGCAGATCCCTCACTTCAGAGATTTGACACTCTAGAGGATTGTGGGATTTATGCATTGAAAACTCCCAAAGACCCAAAGCGTGAATTCCTAAAGTAATTGTGAGCCCTTGATCTTCGCAGTAGGAAGCAGGGTCCATCCAGGAGTGGTGCGTGGAAACAATAGTGGGGATTTTCTAGATCGTAGATAGCAATCAGATCAATGGATCGCGTGTATTCGGCATGTCAAATCTGTGTGAGGATTAATGGCTAGGTAGAAGCCCCATATTTGTAGATCAAGAACCACATGTCTTTCTCCATTAGGCAATCAATATCTACTTTGTGAATCCAGACTTCAAGAGTTTTAGATCCTCCACTCTCTCTTTTATCCAGAGCATTTTCTCCCGAAGTCCACCGATCGTTGTCACTTATCCATCCAAATCTAATGGTGGTAGTTTGTTTTGAGATTCTGAGCTTCAGAAGTTTCATCTTCCTCTCTCCTATATTCATCTCGAGTGTTTTCTCCCGGAGTTAACAGATCCTTGTCGCGTGTCCTCCTCAGATCGACGATCATCATTAACTTAAAATCTCTAGCTCTACATGCATACTTCCCCCAAGCTCTGAAGTGTCAAAGTACGTGGCAGTCATCAGTTCAGATATGTGGCTCTCTCATCAGTCATGACACCTAGCATCCATATGGATATGACACTTGACATTCAGTCTAGGCACCTTTGGGCATATCATCTTCTTGTTTCCAAGTGACACATGTCACCTCTCTTTTCCTGACATGTCATCATAGTGACGTAAGGCCACCATGTCAGATCATCCTCTGGGAAGTGTTCTTGTTCAATGCCAAAATTATCGCCATCTCCCAGCGTGGTTAGAATGATCCTAAAGTTGTCATGCAGACAAACTTTTGCGATGGTGCTAAATCCAGCAGGAGCACCCAGATCACAGATCACGACCAGATCAACGTCCACTTTTCATTACGGGGACACAACATGCTCGAATGATAAAAAATTTGAGCAGTCCCGCAATTGAAACCATGGTATAGCGAAAGAGCTATGTGGGGGAAGGTGATGAATTGTGGGCTCAAAATTGATGTGAGTTCAAACCACTTTCGACGGCCCCGCAATCACATGCTTATAAGATGTCCAATCCAAGAGAATGGCATGGTCACCCCCTAGACATTAAGCCTTGTTGCAATCCTGAGAAAAAAAAGTTAATGAAAAAGGAGTGGTGGTTGAAACCTCGACTCACTCCCTAAATAGAAGCTGTGGAGGATCTGGCTGTGGAGACAGAAATTTTAGCCCGAGGTACCTCCATGGATGGTTTTTCCTACATGCCCATGTTGAGCTGAGTTTGCGTTTGACAGGGAGATACACGCACATTCTAACAGAAGAAGGAAGAGTTAAAAGGATTTGAATGAAATGGCCATATTACACTCTTGCTAGTCATGGATTGATCTGAGTATAAATCGATCAATTCAATATTTTTTTTAAGGCTGTCAATTGGTTGAGCTGAGCTCCCTACTCTGTAATTTTGATGCCATAATTGTTCTCTGGTTATGTATCAAATTTGAGACTTTCGCATTAATAGAAGTCAACTTCTTTCATATCTTTGTTTAAACTATGTTGAAACACTCAGGCATGGAGGATGCAGTTGAAGGTTGTGGTTCTATTGTAATGTAGGTTTGATTACAGTAGTGTTGTGACCAGTTTTAGTTAGCTTCCTTGTTACCTTATTTCCCCTTATGTTGAAAGCTCGGGCATGGAGGATCCAGTCGAGTTGTTGTAGTTGCATGATAATGTAGGTTTGATTATTATGCTTCTGTGATATATTTCAATGTCTGAAACTTTAGTTCAAGAGTGCTCTTGAGCCTACGTTTTTCTTCACCAAGCTGCTTGAAATTTGGATGCCCATAACAGTCTTGTTCACCTCTCTCACTAAGTCTTCCTTCTACTCACACTTAAACTCAAATCACTGACTGAAGTTAATGAGTACCTCACTTCCCTGTGCATTGCTTGTCTAGTTTTTGTGATTAAAATCATTCTTTTATTGTTTTTTGTCCATTTGACCCCCACTCATAAAACCAACATCCAAAAGAATTTTGATGGGTATTGGGCTTATCCTCTTGTAGTATGAGGGCGACTCTCAGTGCTAACAGGACCCTATGGTTGTACCTTTCTTTTTCTCATATCAAACTCCTTTGAAGGTGAAGAAGGTCCAAGAGAGATGTATTTCAATTAGGTTAAGAGTTTTTGAGTCTACGAAATTGGAGATCAAGGTTAGGGCTTCCAGTAATGGGGTTTTGGTGAATAAAGAAACAACATCAAACATGACCATGAGGTCTTGATCACCAAGGTGAATATTATGAGTTTTGTGAATGAAATTAGTGAAATATTTAATAAAAGAGGAGGTTTTACCTACAAAGGAATGCATGTTATCAACAAGAAATCGATAAAGGGCGTTAGTGGGGGCTATGATGTTGATAAATATAGGCCTAAGAGGAATATTTTTTTTATGAATTTTGGGTTTCTCAGAGATCCTAGGGATTTGGGGGTTATGAGGGATGAGATGCTTTTGGATGTTGGGATCCAAAGAAGAATATTTAATGGCTTTAGTGATCAGTTTTGTGACGGTATTAATATGATGTTACACACCCAACTCCCTAATTACACTTTGAGGAATGGGGTATTAAATTTCCATTTTTCCTTAACCACCTCAAATCGTGTTTAAAAGGATACTATCACCTTCTGCTCGTCGAGATATTTCCAACTACTATAAATTTTTCTCAATCTGAGTTCTGGATAAAAATATATGGCCTCTTAAAGTTTTAAAGTATTCTTCATTTATAATGCCACATGGAACCCATGTGGCTCCACCTCACTCTCTAACATAGATGTGGTTGTTGGCATGCCACCTCCCACTTTTTCTTCTATACTCTCGGCCTATCAGGTCTTGGGATCTCAACCAATTTTCCAAATTCTTATACTCCCAAAGGCCCAATCCGACACGATCTAGCGCTCGAAGTACATGGCCTTGTCATAAGGTGCCACTTTTATATGGTGTATTGCTTTAGTGATTCTTTACTGCATCACATTGAATTACAATACCAACATCCCATCGGGAGGGCCTATGCTCATTCCATCCTTAGACACTTGATCTAGCATGAGTTGACACCTCACACATGCATCCCTATTGGGTTTTTCCACCTGGCCTAACCATGATATGACATATGGCCATTGTCACCTCATGACATGTGGCACTCATTTCCCCCTTGAATCTATACCAAATATTCCAAATCTACATGACACATGGCACCACCACCATGTGACATGTGGACCTTTTAGGGACAATGCGTTGATGCACTGATTTGTGACACATAGCCCCAAAAAATGGGTTGTTGGGACTTTCTTTGTACGAGGTATAAACCTTGTGAACTCCTGATATATGACATCTGGTGATTACAAGGTAATTAAGTTAAACCTCTCGATTATGGGGTGATTAATTATGTCAAACTCGAGGTTAAAACCCCATAGTTTGTGTATAATATCTACGACTAAGATATCTCAGCTGATGGATCTAACGACTAAGGTCCCAGGTATAATCCTAAGGCCTTCATGCTCAACTGGACCCACACTCGCGTAGTGGATTCCACATGGCATCGATATTCCACCTAAACCCCCATCCAAATATGTTGAATTTAGGTGACACATGGTACCACCAAATGGTGACACATTTTCTTCCCACAACACGACATGTGGGCCATTCATCAAGTGACATGTAGTCATTGAGTATCATACATTGGGTTTTCCTGTGATATGAGCTTCAAAAACTCCTGATTCCAAAGATTAAAATGAGATTAATTTCCCTAATCACATGTATTACGAAGCGATTAACTAGTTAATCTTGGGGGCTACAACCCCACTATATATACGATTGGGATCTCCTCTCAAGGATATCTGGCGGCTATAAATAAAAGTGATTATTCAATAGTCTTGGCCCTCTATCGGCCCTCACTTAATATCTCAGTAGAAATCTACGGTGTAAATTAACTCGTCGATCAAAAAATTTATGACCTTCATTTTTCCTTGGAGTCCCTCCTTCGAAGTTCACCCATTTCAGTGACTATGAAAAGGCCTACTCCAAAGGCACCCCTTTCATCAAATCTAGCAGTCAATATCATTTCTCAGAGCTCTTTCCTTTTCTCCAATATACAACCCAAATATCCTATCGAAGCCTTCCCATCGAAGCCCTGCCTCTTTGGATCCAAGGGTCGAGGTTACCCTCGAATTGAATTGATGACTATGTTCCTCTCTCGAAGTTACTCCCATAAAATTTTGTCTCCACAAATCACTTTGATCAACACCCCTCTAATGGACAGTCTAGATCTCTCAAACTGTAGATCCAACGATTGACAAATAAAGACGACCATCCAAAGGCTTGAGCCCAATAGGGCCCATGTTTTTCCTCTTGTTGAACTAGGTGTTGACACCTGTCATCCTCTAGACATGTTGGCTGCCACATAGTCATGACACATCACTTTGATGTCACCTTCTCTCTCTTTGTGCTTATAGGGTAGGGCATGGAAACAAGAGTTGGAACCATTTTCTCCTTACTCAACCTCAATGGTCAAGATTCATTCCTCATCCCTCCGATAGATCAACGGTCCTTGTTTATTTAGAGTTTGTCTTCTATAGGTGTCTTAGCCTACTCCAACGAGGGGCCATGATATTTTACTACACCAGATCAATGACTGAGATATGTTCTCACCACTTGCCAACTAATGATAGAGATCTATCTTGATCTACGATACATATCTCCTTTCCGAGTCTCCTCTATCAGAGTCCCTTATCGAGCTCGCACTCAACCATTCTAAAAATATTCCCTCCAATGGAGGGAAGGGAGATGTCATCATCTCAATCCTATGGTCTAGGTTAAAACCAAGGTCATAAGGCTTCCAACCTCTTTCTTATACATTCACATCTCTTGACCACTCCTCTAGTGACACACGTCACTATTAAGACACACTAGTTTCCCAGTTGGCAAGATGTGTCATGTGAATTCATCCTTTTCTTATATATATATATATATATATATATTGAATAAATGGAATATTGTGTGGGAACCCTGTTAAAGTTTCTGCTATTATTAGGTTACTTCCAATTTACTAGATAACAATAACATAGATAGGATCACTAAGAGAAACACAATCACAAGAGTACACAAGAATTTATCCTGGGAAACCCTCAAGGGGAAGAAAACCCAGAAAAACTTCCTTAATATAGATAGCCAATACAATTCCAAGACAATGAACCAAGCAATACAAAAATTCTTCTCCCAGAAATGTGCCTCTCTCTCTCTCTCTTCCTTCTTCTCCAACTGCTGCTTCAAAATTGCGCTCTGATGAACAATTGAGTGTGTTTCCAAATGAGGTGATAGCCTCTCTTATTTATACAATCTAGCACGTGTGAACTAGGGTGTCTTTTCACTGGCTGGGACGACTTCTCATTATGGGTGGTTATAACCACTTTAATATATTCTGGCTGGGACAAGTTCTCATTCTGGGTGGTTATAACCACTTTAATATATTCTAGGGCCGACTTTTCATTTAGCCTATTACAATTAGGGTTTGAACAATCCACAAAAGGGGATTTGGTCAATTACAATGCCCGACATCATCAATCCACAAAATAGGATTGATCTAATCAATAATAAATATATTTTATCTTTATCCACAAAAGGGGATAAGAATATTCTTTGCAGTTACAGAATATTTTACCACTCCCTCTTAACAAGAAGAATATTCTTTATATTTTGACAACTCACTGGATGTCGACATCAACTAGGTAGAAACATCCACTGGATAACATCATCAACTGGGCAACATCATCAATTGGATAACATCATTAACTAGGAAACATCCTCAATTGGGCAACATCATCAACTAGGTAACATCATCAACTGGATAACATCAGGCATCAATATAATCCACTTGGTCATCTGGCATCATGATCACTGACTGGTATATCTATAAATCATCAAAAAAATTTCTCTTTATCTTCGTGCATAAGATACTCTTTCTTTCTTTCGTCTTCACACATAAGTTACTTCTTTCTTATCTTCACACAGGAGATATCTTATCTTCATACAGAATATGTCTTATCTTCACACATAAGATATTCTATGAGTTTTTCCATTCCTTTTATATTATCCCTTCTCTTGTAGTCATCTATCTCACCCATCCAATGGGGAGGACTACTACCATAGCTTCACTCCTAGTCATCCCATATGAACTAGAGAAGCTAAGATGCTAGCCTGGGAAAACTAGACTCCCTTTCCATGATCCATGTAGGATCACAACACAAACCTCAAGAGCCAACTAACCATTCCACATGGTCAAGTTTTGTGTTCTAGGATACTCAATCCTTGGCCAGAGGAGAGTATATGCCCACTTCCCATTGGAGAAACATACACATTCCTATCTACGAGGGTGGTCACACCCCTCTCTACAAGGGTATTCTAGCATGTCCCCAGAGTATCCAAAACTCAAAACTTGAATAGAGGCCAACCTTGGAAAAATTTTCATTCCCCTTCTCTATGAAATTCTCTTCCTTCTCTACGAAGTTCTCTTCTGTTTCTCCTTCTCTACGAAGGTCTACCTATGGGATTTCTCATTACTTATCTACGAAGGTCTAGCTATGGGATCCAAAAAATATTTTGTGGTCCAAAATATTTCAATGGTATAATACCATGCTACCCATCTGTTGGGCACCATCCATCTACTTTCCTCATTGTACCAAATCACGATCCTCCATTTCGAACTCAGAGACATAGCACCCTCTTGCACCAAACTAAGAGCTTCTAATCATCATCCCTGGGTGCGTTCTTGAGTTCGAACATTTCTTTATTTCTGACTTCATACTTGATCAATCTGCTCCCTCTGCATCTATAAGAATAGCACTGGAGCAACCTGTAGTTACCTGCATCTCATCAACTATATCTAAGTATCCATCTTTTTCTTCATCTTGAATATTTTTGTTTTGCATATTTAGGAGCCTCCTACTCCTATATAGATACTGGATATTGTCTGGTCTTTACTAAATTTCATCATATCATATTTCCTTCTTGTCCTGTCTAACTTCTGCAAGTCATGACATAAGTTCTTTCTTCTGAGACTTGTAAACTTACTTCCAATATGCTTTCTTTGTCACTCTCATGAGTGATCATACAAGAAATAAATATTTCATCTCTTTATTCATCCTCTTCTTTGATACTTCCTTCATAAGTCTGCATAGACACTAAAATAAAATGAGGTTAATTAACATTCTCACAAAAAACTAACTTGCAATGAGAAGGTATTAAAGTAATAAAGATACTAAAAATAAACATGAATACTTATCTTTTGTTTTTGTGTGGGGAGGCTCTACGGACTCCACCATTTGGTATCTTTCTTCAGATCAACTATCTTCAACTTAAAGTACATAATCCTTAATTTCTACTAAAGATTTCTTTGAGGGAGGAGGATCCTCTTCTTCTACCACATGTGCTTGATACTTTCTTTTTTCTTTTCCTTGAGGATAGTCATAGGAAAAGCATCCCAACTTTTGACAGTTGTAGCATCTGATCTTTGAAACATCTTTCTTCTTGTCTAGAACTCTTACGGAGTCAGCTTATTTATTAATCTTCCTGAGGGAACTTATTTTGTTCTTTTGAGTTGTAAGAGCTTCCTCTTCATTAACAATTAATATTTTATGTCAATCTGCAAGTCTAGATTCTTCGTGTGTGCAATCTGCCCATAACTTATCAAACTTGGGTAACTTGCTTCTTGTACACACTCCTTGTTCAAAAGGAACCTAAAATTTTGGAAACCCATTTAGGGTTGTGGTTACAAGCTCTTTATCATTAATGACATCTCCAATAGTTGTAAGCTGATATTTGATCTGGGAAACACTCATAAGGTAGGATGTGACAGATTCTGAGTTTTCCATTTTCATATTACGAAGCTGATTTCTTAAGGTAAGATTTCGGCTGATGTCTTTTCTTTCATATAACCTGCTGAGTGCTTCATACATTTTCCTTGCTTTATGTAGTTTGGATATATGAGGGATCAAGTGATCCTTCACTGAATCTAACACTATTCTCTTTGCTTTCTTTTCATTCTTCTTATGCTTGGTCTTTTTCTCTTCTTCATCTAGTTCTGGTACACCCACTGTAACATGTTCTAGGAGATCATTCTCGTCTAGAATCATCTGCAACCTATGCTTCCAAGATCTGAAGTTTCTAGATCCTTCTAGCCTATCTTCTACCCTCATGTTGGTAGCCATTCTTTCTTGTAGTAGAAATAACCCTAGCCCTCCGGGCTATAGAAATAATAAAAAATCAAATTTCTTGGATCTGAAAATTGAACTCACCAAAAGATGCATTAGAGTGAGGCGAGTAGCCTGGTGTGTTTAGATTTTAGAAAATCTAACTTTTACCCCTCCAAACTTGATTTGTAGATTTTTGGACTGGTGCTTTTGGTTTTCAGGTACTTCTGGTTTTTGGGTACTTCTGGTACACTGGTACTCTGGTTTTCTTGTACTTCTGGTACCCTAGTACTCTGGTTTTTTGGTACTCCTGGTACCTTGTGAAAACTAGGGTTTCACCTTCCAGGAAATCTAGCCATTGAAAATGTGCGTTGAAGATGCCAAAATGTTCCTTGAGGTAGGGCACACCTTTCTAGATGGATTTGGGGTTGAAATTATTCTTTAATAAAAAACCTTATTTTTCTTGTACGACAACAGTGATGTTTTTCTTTTTCCTGTGAAAGATGCTTTCTTTAGCTTAGCTTTGATACCGTGTTAAAGTTTCTATTATTACTAGTTTACTTTCAATTTACTAGATAACAATAGCATAGATAAGATCACTGAGGGAAACACAATCACAAGAGTACACAAGAATTTATCCTGGGAAACCCTCAAGGGGAAGAAAACCCAACAAAACTTCCTTAATATAGATAGCCGATACAATGCCAAGACAATGAACCAAGTAATATAGAAATTCCTCTCCCAGAAATGTGCCTCTCTCTCTCTCTTCCTTCTTCTCCAATTGGTGCTTCAAACTTGTGCTCTAATGAACAAGTGAGTGTGTGTCCAAATGAGGCGCTAGCCTCTCTTATTTATACAATCTAGCATATGTGAACTAGGGTGTCTTATCACTGGCTGGACTGACTTCTCATTATTGGTGGCTATAACCACTTTAATATTCTTGGGCAGATTTTTCATTTAGCCTATTAAAATTAGGGTTTGACCAATCCACAAAAGGGGATTTTGTCAATTACAATGCTCGACATGATCAATCCACAAAAGGGGATTGATATAATCAATAATAAATGTATTTTATTTTTATCCACAGAAGGGGATAAGAATATTCTTTGTAGTTACACAATATTTCAACAAACCCTAGCCATCGAGCATCATACCACTGGCCCGTACCAATAAGATGAAGTTGGGGAAAAAATCTGGGGGTATGGGATCTGCCTGACCCCCCCATTTGACCAAGATCAATGGTGGGGATCCCTCCTGAGCTTGGTTATGATATTGATGGCAGATATTTCTCAGGTCGATGGATCTAACGACTATCATTTGATCATCGATTGTTCAGTGATTGTCAACGATTGGGATAGTCCATTTCTTGGAAAGTCAGTATTGATCCCTGCTCTGAGATTGAAGGCTACGAAGTCTTGTCGAATGGTCCAAGAATTAAGAAATTTTAGTTAATAATTGGGTCCTGGAAATTTCTGTGGTCTTGCACTACTTCGGTCCACAAGACAAATTTCTCAATTTCCTTGGGTTGTTTTAACATGTTTACCAGCATTTCGTAAGCCTACCACTAAGCCATAGGGTCAATATCATTTCTCTTTATCTCGGAATATTATAGGATGCTCATATCCAGCTGTGTAAGTAATGCTCCATACTTATCATCCTACAATTATTGATATGCAAGGGTTTACCAATGAAACAAGCATTATTACCATTAACCATGCATGCACAATCCTAACAAAATTACATGCATCCAACCACACATTTCAATTCAAATACATAGAATATATGAGATACTTATATGTATTGCAAGTTATAACCAAGAAACCAACTGTGGGTGTTCTCCTTTCCCCCCAACTGTAGGCTTAGATGCATTTACTCTTAACACTCTGGCCACCCAGGTTCCAAGCCATGATACCACCAGGGAGTTCTGCACTCATTCGTGCATTGTTTTTCAACAACATCTATTTACCTCAGGTGCCCCCAACTCAGATTTAGTACTGGGAGAAATGTATCCCAGAGTCCCCCCAAAAAGAGAACTTGATTTAGAATCTATTGATGGATTTTTCACTAGCCTGGCAAGTCCAAAGTCTACGATGTGTGCTACATATTCATTGTCTAGCAATATGTTGGCAGACTTTATGTCGCAGTGGATAATTGGAGGTTCGAATTCGTGATGTAAATATTTGAGTCCTTCTGCCACTCCAACTGCAGTGTTATACCAAGTCCTCCAGTCCATCTTCTGATTGGGTTTCGATGCCCCGCCCAAAAATTCCCATAGTGATCCATTAACCATGTAGTCCAGCTTCTGATTGGGTTTCTTTTCTACATCAAATTGTCCTTCCATATGACTATAATGTGCCTCCAAAATTATCTTTTCACTCCATACAATTGGGGCCACAGAAGGTCTCATTCCCATGAGTTAATAATTTTGGTTAGCACCATCACTACAAGCTTACTAAGGCACTCTACATCATGGTTTGTGCTTCTCCTCTTGTAATTAATTTTCAAGTGAAATTTTTGCAAGTATGTAGAACACTTCTAATGGCTATCAATATGTAACTTTCCCATGTTTACATAAATTGTAAGGGATTGTGATCATTGTGGATGATCTTTTCCTTTCCTAGAATATAATGCTTCCACTATTGGCATGTCTACACAATGGAGTACATCACCTTACACCTTATCATAGGGGATACATGTAAATAGTGTCATAAGGTATCAACCTAAAATTTTGGGACCTTTTCCTGAATAGTGTCATTGGAGATTGCAGACTCTTAGGGACCTTTTAGTGAACCCATTCCTATAAAGACCTTGTTACCACATAAATTTGTTGACCCCCTAACACTCTCTATGTCATATAAGGGAAAACCTATAGACTAAAAGAAGTATAGGAAAACCTATAGCTTGACAGAATTTCCTATATCCCAGTCATATGCTCCACATTACAAATCTTATTAAATGCTTCAACAGTCAATAATCGATAGTTTTGTTGAATAACAACAATAATGATTACATCATTGCCTCAGTTAGTAGTGTAGATGATTTAACAGTGGAAGAAATTAATAAGAAATCTATGCTTCATAATTTAGTCCACACATATTTGGAGTAGTACTAGCCTCAACACAGATAAATAGACGTGGGATTGCATGTAGGTTCTTGTTTAAATATTTTTAAGTTATTGTTGAATAGGTTCTGGTCAAGTATTCAATAAGGACAAGAAGCTAGGATCCACCACAATGTTGAAATGCAAGTAAAACGATCTATTTTTTTTTAAGAATTAACACAGAATTATTATTGAAGAAATCCCGGTAAGTTCCTCTGTCTTTTAGTCTCTATACTCTTCCTCTTCCAGAATAAAATCTATAGGTTAGGGAGTGAGAATCCTCGATGGAGTAAGGAATCATGGATGGAGTGAGTTAGGGAGTCAAGAAACAAGTTGAAGTATTAAATAAATAAGTTTTGAAACTACGATGGGTTTTGGAGGGAAGAGATGGGTGCAACTTCTCTTGGTCAATTGCAATTCTAAGAAGTTGCATTACTGTATTGAAATTTTTATCATATAATGTGGAATTAGAATTCAAATTCAAACTTGGTAACTATGCTTCTCATACTATTTTCACAAAAGTATCAATAATTCAACCGTCCAATCCTTGATAAAGAAATTCAATATGTAACACTCGTTGGGTGGTGCCTTCAATAATCAACATGTTTTACCTTTTTTTCCCAATAGAAAATTAGCTCAAAATTATATTAAGATATAATTTTTTTTACATAATATCATCCATGGCCAAGCCCAGTCTTTACATGACTGATAATAAGATTTGGTAAAAAGCAAGTAACAGTCTTTGATTTCATACAATCACTCAAGGAGATATAATACTTAAAAACTAATAACCATCAGTGGAGCACATAGTCAAGATGGTTATGATCATAACCCAACTAGAAACCATAACAAAAACTATCTTGAAAAACTGTGAAATATGTATCAAAACCTAGCCAGATAATTCATGGATTCGTGCTCCTCTAGGTTCCCATAGATAATAAGTTATTTTGCCTTCAGACTCAATAAGAGCTTGTTTTGATAGTTGGTTTGCCTCTTTGTTGAATTCTCTGTAGATGTGGTGGAAGCTAATAGGTTGAATTTTTTTTATAAGATTTTTATTTCTAATCTTCCAGCCTTCAATAGCACATGCCTGTAGCTATCCTCTATCATTGAGTCAATCTATAATCACCCTAGAATCACCCATGACTTGGATTTTTGGGAGGGACAGATGACTAACTAGAGTAAGAGTGGACCAAATACCCAAGAGCTGAGCCTTTGTATTTGTGCCTTCACCATTGTTTAGATTCCATCTATAAATTAAGGAGTCAAATGTTTTAATAAACCCCCCTGCTCCACATACTTTTTTATCACTCTGAGATGCCCCATCAAAAAAAGCGATAGGAAATCCATCTGAATGAGTGATGAGGCATTATCTTATAGGGATGAAAATTTGTGACGAAGGTTGATGCTTGTAGAGTCCCATGATCTTAATAATCACAGAATGAAAGGAAGGGGCAACATTTTCGAAAATAGATCTGTTCCTTTCGTTCCAAATAAACCAACAAACAGTAGCTACAAGAGTTGGAGAGACAGTTTTATCTTTAATCCAAATATTAAAACAGTCAGAAAGTGACTTACCTTCCCAATTCCTTTTTAGTTTTTGAGTATATTTGATTCATTCCCAAACCTTCTTTGTAAACAAAAAATCAATAAAAAGATGATTGATATCCTCTTAAGTGCTCTTACATAAGACACAAAGGCTTGTGCCTTCCCAACCCTTTTTCTGTAAGGTATCCCAAGTTAATTTTTTTTGATCCATCGCCAACCAGACAAAAATTTTGATCTTAAGCTGACGATCCCACTTCCATATTCTATGCCTCCAACTATGTAGAAACGAAAGATTAAAAGTAGAAAAATGAGACAAATAAGCATTTTTAATAGATAGAATGTCGGACGAGTTACCTCTTGTCCACAATAGTTGATCTGGGGTGTCCCTGATAGTTTCTCTAGCTCCTATAAGATATTTACGATATAGATCCCATTCTTCTACTAAGATACCATTCAATTCTAGGTCTGCTCTCCCGATCTAGTTCCCAATAAAATCGAGAGAAGCATGGTGATCCTTTGCTTGAGCTAGAACGGTAATCTTTTTCTTCTGAAGACGCTTAATAATATTCAGGGAAAGAACAGATCTAACACCCAACCCCAAGGTATGATCTCTACCTAAAGAGATAAGGTGACCAGATCCCGACAACCAACCAAGTCAGT
Source organism: Picea glauca (assembly GCA_000966675.3). Lineage (NCBI taxonomy): Eukaryota > Viridiplantae > Streptophyta > Pinopsida > Pinales > Pinaceae > Picea > Picea glauca. Next base: position 3,581,257 of record JZKD02S1999896.1, read on the forward strand.
GAGTAATGAGATGAAAATACTTTAAGTGGTTATTCCAAATCCTAGAGGCAAAGTTATGTTTGAAGGAGGCAGATCTAAACCAATTAATGATGGTTGAATTACAAAGATATTTATCCTTAATAATTTTGTGCCAAATGTAGTCTCGATTAATGACACGCCAGAGAGTGTTTGCATTCAGAACTATATTGAAGTGTATTAAGGTACGAAATCCCCAACCACCACATGATTTAGGTCGAGATAATACATCCCACCTACAAAGGTGGTAGTAATTGGTTTCATTGTTCCCCTTCCATAGGAAATTGAACATTAATTTACAGATCTATTTAAGAACTGTGTGTGCGATAAGCTCCAAAGACATCCATTAAATCGGTTGACTCTCTAGGACTAATTTGAGTAGGATATAGTGATCGCCCAAAGATAACCACTTATTTCACCAGAGGCCATTCTTCTTTTCCATTTTGATTAGTAACCAATTCCAATCCACTGCCCGTTGCACACCAGTATTTAAGTGATATCCCAAGTATTTGAAACTTGTGTCCAGTGCTAAAAATTTATAAAGAAGGAAGGATCTAAAAGGAGTAAGATCCGACTCTGATAAACCTTCAAAATGCAAAGTTGTTTTTGAAACATTAACTTGAATTCCCAAGGCTTTACAGAATAAAACAATAAGTTTATCAATTTCCAGCCACTCTTGTAAATCAACCTTCGTCAAGATTAAAACATTGTCCACAAAGAATAAATGCAGTATGTGAAACATTCTGGAGTATGACTAGATTTTATCATTTTACATATTTTGTGGGACTTTGGCTTTGAAAGAGATTTCACAGACTCAGAGGAGTCTTTGGATTTTTAAGCAAGTATGTCCATAGGTGTCACCCAATAAGAAAGCTTAATTACTCATGGACATAATTCATTGTTTGTCGGAAAGATCAGTTGCTCGTGGACAAAATTCATTTCATGGAGGGCTAATAATTTCTTAATAAAGAAATTATTAAGAAAATATAATATGTGAGTATAAAACAGTTTACCCATAAAAAAAAAAATTAAAAAATACATTGTCCAGTTATAATTTTTTTCCATCTATGTTCTTTTGTATAAATGGTTAAATCAATTAATTAATTTAACCTTTAAAATTTAGATATTAAGGATTTAGAGGGATTCTTAATAAATTAATTAAGTGAACCTTTACAATTTTGATATTAAAGATTCTTAGTAAATTAATTAAATCAACCTTTAAAATTTTAATATTAAAAATATTTGAGGATTCTTAATCAATTAATTAAATGAACCTTTGTAATTTTGATATTAAAGATTATTAATAAATTAATTAAATGAATTTTTAAAATTTTAATACTAAGGATTTTTGGAGAGAAAAAAAGAATTTTACAATGGTAAGGCCCAAAATTATATAATTATAGAAAAAAAGGGACATTATCTAATTAAATCAATTATATGAACTTTTAAAATTTTAATATTAAGGATTCTTAATATTAAATGGTTTGTTGTTTCCTTTTTTGCAGTCCTAAGAATCAAAACAATCTACTACGGGAAAATAACTTTACAATCTAAAGGTTTATTACACCGATAGGTGTCCCTCTATTGGAATTAGTGGATTAGTTGACCTTTTAATCACAAATTTAAATCTTATAGTCGATAATTGAAGATGCTATCATATTCTTCATCATCCTCCCAAATCAATGAATGAGATTTAATTTCACAATTTCCTTGTATTTATGAATGCATACGTTTTCCTTGTTTACTTTTTCACATTTACCTAATATGATTAAGGAATTATTGCTATAGCCATTGATTGCCACGTTTAATTGATTAAGCAAGATTAATATGTATAGAGTGATTCATTTCCACATTCATTGTTTATCCCTTGGATTAATAGTGAACATGAATTTATGATGTGAAGTGTTGCCAAGTGAAGTGTTGGATGTGAAGCATTGCCACTCTGACTGTTACATGTCCCATCCCTTCCATTACATGACCTCGATAAAAATCATGTCATTGCAATATCAAGACTATTTAGATGAAGGATATGACCCAGGAGAAGGCTTCTCAGGTGATATATTATAGTTACACTTCCATCTCCCAGCAATGTGATAAGATATATATCTGGTTTTTCTTTAACACTCTATCTATATATATTCCATTTATAATTTCGTCTCCCACCAAGGTGAAGGATATATATCATAGATATTTGAAGTCTAAATGATCGATTCAATGAAAATATTGTGGGGATCCTTAATTTTACGGCTATTATATGACAATCCCATGCTTGGAGGAGGCACATGGCTCACAGGTAGAGCGGTCACCCACTGCGTACAACTGACACTTTTCATAGCTCCATCAGTTTCGTATAGCCTATTGAATATCCTCAGACATAATGTTTAGGAAACCCTATGGATTCTGGTGGAGGTTTCATTCCAGATCTTTCTAGGAGAGAAACTTTTAAATTTCCACTGTATCACATTGTTTTATCGTAAAATTCTTCAAGTTTTATTATTGAACTCTCTCTTTATTCAATAAATTTTTCATTCAATTCAACGATAATGTTTCTTATGTAATTGACAAAATAACGTAATTTTTTTTTTAACTCATCCTCTTTTTTTTTGCTCGTAACATATGACAATGTTTTATAACATTTATCTTTTCCATAGTTTAAACTTCTTCATGATGCAACTTAAGCCTCACTAAAAAACTTAAATTTATATAACTCATAACGAAAAACTCAAATTTATATAATCGTTGATGTCATTGTCCAATGTTCCTAAGTCTAGCATCCTTCCACCAACATTGCAATCAGGAATGCCAAAACCTCAACATGTTACTAACTTTTTTCTTTGTGACATTATGGTGAACATTGTCCAATATTGTTTTGTGACAAACATTCTTTTCGTCACTCTATGAAAAACAGATCCCTAAGCCATATTTTGACAAAGATCCTCCCACAACCATCGCAATGTGATGAGCATGTCAAAACCCCACTATGTTACTAACATTTTTCTTTGTCACATTGTCACGATCATTGTCCAATGTCACACGCCCATAAACAACATTCTTGACGTGAATTTATGACATCACTTTCGATCTTGCATTGTGACAAAAATTCCTACCATCTCATTGTGAGAAAAATTTCCCAACGTCACATTGTGAGAAACATTTCCCAACATTTCATTGTGATGAAAATTCCTACTGTCCCATTGTGACGAACATTTCTCGGCATTGCATTGTGACAGACATTTTTCCAACATGACATTGTGATGAATATTCGTATCATCCCAATGTGACGGACATTTCCCAACGTCACATTATGACAAACATAACCAACGTCACATTGTGACGACCATTTCCTATCAATGTGACGCTCAAAATGAATGTTAACAATGCATCAATTTATGTTTTTGTCACACATAATCTTAACATCACATTGTGACGAACTTTTTCGAACATGACATTGTGATGAACATTCGTACCGTCCCAATGTGACGATCATTTCGCAACGTCACATTGTGACGAACATTTCCCAATGTCACAATGTGACAAACATTTCCCAACGTTGCATTATGACCAAAATTTCCTAACATCGCATCGTGATGAACATTCGTACCGTCCCAATGTGACGAATATTTGTGATGAACATTTCTACTGTCCCATTGTGACCAACATTTCTGAACGTCACATTGTCATCAACATCCCTACCATCACATTGTGTCAAATATTTTCCAACGTCGCATTGTGACGAACATTTTATAGCTACATTACATATATTTATTAATTATTAATTTATTAACTTTATACATATTATTAATTAGTTATCAATTTCAAAATTAACTATATAGATGTTATTAATTATATTATATTTACAAAGTTTATAATAATAATTTATATAATAATATTTAGTAATTAATGCTTATCGATTAATTATTAATCAACAATAACCACTTTTTATTCATAAAGTTTAATCTCTATATATATTATTATTTTAGAAATAGATTTATTTATTAATATTTTACTAATTTAATAACTTATTACTAAAGTCATTAACTTTAATGTATTGCTACTTTATTAATATATTATTTTATCATTGTATTAATACTTTGTTAATACTTTGTTATTTTTATTATATTTTTAATGTATTATTTTGTTAGTGTATTAATACTTGAGTAATGTATAATACTTTAGTGTATTAATATTTTCTATTATAATATTTAGTAATTAATGCTTGTCAATTAATTATTAATTAAGAATAACCACTTTTTATTCATAATGTTTAATCTCTATATATATTATTACTTTAGCAATAGATTTATTTATTAATAATTCAATAAGTTATTACTAAAGTCATTAACTTCAATGTATTGCTACTTTATTAATATATTATTTTATCATTGTATTAATACTTTCTTAATGTTTTTTATGTATCAATATTTTTATTATATTTTTAATGTATT
>JZKD02S1999896.1:3590591-3660400 GCA_000966675.3 Picea glauca
ACATGTCGGTCGTCAACTAGCAACAACCACTTTATATAAGTGGTTGATATACATCGATCGATGCCATTTTCCACCTTTCCAAATTAATGGCGTCGATCGATGTATATCAACCACTTTTATAAAGTGGTTGTTGCTAGTATATATATTATATGAAGAAAAGTTTTTATATTACTTTTGAATCTTACACCTCCAATTTTAACATCTCATAAATTTATAAACACGTCACAATTCAATAGGGTGAGCAATATGGTCAAAAACACAAAACCAAATTTAAGTGAGTAAACAAAGTAAAATTAATAAAAACATAAAACTATGAATAAAATGAATATAGAAATGCATTATGAACATTTTCCAACCACTTTTAATTATGGTTATTGTCATTGGAAAATTGTTCATTCTAAATTATGGTTGTGTTGATATATGCCTTGGGACATAGCGCAACCTTTCATGAATTGATCCAGATGGATGTCTGTTATAACCCTAAATTGCTCCATACATGCATACCTGGAACTTTGTCCTCTTACTTGCTATTTTTTCCAAGCCATCACTGAGTTGCTCTTCTTAAAAACTCATTTTTTGAATATGTGCATGCCCTCCACCACTACTCCCGCGTACATACGCTTTCTGCACCACTACAACCCACGTACGCACACTAGCTGCACCATTACAGCTTGTGTATACTTGCAAAAGTTGAAAAAATTAAAAATTTGGAAGAAATTCGTTGAGATTACGGGTTATTAGGTAGCTTCCCAACTAATCCACCGCCTATGGCCCGTCACCCAGCCAAATAACCATCCTTTTGTCATATAAAATGAGGTGTTGGGTCTCATTCCACATATAGACATAAGAAAAATAAAAATCTTCCCATTTCACATCCCCTCCTTGCCCCAAGCATTTGCAACTTTGTTGTGAGAATTGCCTCAAAATTCCTCATTTTTCCCTTTTTCCTACATAAGAACCCATTCCATTTCCCAAGAAAAAGTTTGAGAGGAGGAAGATACATGAAGGTGCACTTGGAACTTGGTGAAGAGGAGCCTGGACTAGGTTCAAGGAGCAGTAGATGACATTGGTTGTAAGTAATCATTGTATTATCAAGAAAATAAATAATTTTCCTGTCCCAAAACATGATATGTCTAATGCTTGTATTTGTTTTATGTTTTTATTCTAACATCTAACCCTTATTTATGTATGAAATGTATGCTTGTAGTTCTATGTTTATTTGTTTTTGAATGCAGGCCATCCTTGGGAGGAGGTTTTCATTCAATGAAGCTATCAAGCATGAGAGGATCTACATCAGATGCAGAGTAAAGGTACAGTCACCAGATCCATCTCATTTACTTTTCTTGCATAAGTCTGGGATATGTTTGGGGTAGTTAGAAAAGTAGGAGACTTTTAAATAGTTAGTGATTTGTTTCCCTAGAGTGTAGTACTCTACTTGCCTTGTTAAGCCCTGTGCCAAGAAGGAAAGTCAGATTTGAAGAAAAGAGGTAAGATATTGAAGCTTTGTGCTTTGATAAAGGTAAGAACAGTGAAAAGTTTTGATTGAAAAGGTAAGATAAGTGGAAATTTTTGTTTCAAAAGTATAGATCTAGGTATGTTTGATAAATTTTGTCCTAGTTTGAAAACGAGGGCACAACTAGAAGAAATCAGATTTGGTATGAGTAGATCTGATAAGAATAGTGAAATATATGTTATTCCTATGCATAGAAAGAATGTTTAGACTGACAAATTGATGCAGGATCTAGAAAGAATTTTTTTTAGGTTAGCTAATATTATCCTAGTGCGCAGTATAGGGAAGGTTGGGGATCATTTCAAAGAAAAAGAATATTAACCCTTCGTTATAATTGCAGACGACTCGGGCATCTTGCTAAGGAATGCCCTAGTAGAAGACCTAGATGTCTTTGTTGTAAATTTATGGATCATGAAGTTTTGGATGGATATAGAATGATTGCTAATATTGAAAGAATGAATATGAGACAAGAAAACCCTATAGAAGGTCAAGAAACTGAAACCATGACAGAACCCCAGGAAAAATCAAAGAATGTATTGCTACAAATGAAAGAAACCCTGAATGATCACAAAAATATCAACTTATCAGAGATCTTCAAAGAAAAAAAGTGCATAGAAGAAAGAATAAGAGACTTCGACATTGAATGTGTTATGGATGAGGAAACATAGGTGAATATCATGATAGAAAGAACTTGGGAAATTTTAGGAAATCCTGCTATGATTCCTTCATTGGGAGGAATTGGATTATTTAGAGGAAAGCTGATAACCCTATGTGTAAGACTCACCTAGATATCTACGAGTACTCATGGAACTTTGACAAAGGAATATTTTGAGGTTGTTAAATTTATTGAGAACAACACCCCATTTGCTATATTACTAGGAAAAAATTGGATTGAAAAGGATCAGGCCAGAAGAAAATAAGAGGAAGTTTTGCAACAAAAGAAGCAAGAATTAAAATATTTCATGAATAGGAGGATAGTGCACTTGATTGAAGAACAAGAGAACAAATTGAATCTATTTAGAACCAGAAAACTTGGATGTCGAAGTTGAAAGAACACAAGAAGACTCACAGAAAAGCAACGACCCTAGATAGAGAAGAAGTATTACTCTCTAACCCCATGAAAGAATCTCAACAACGCGAAGTTACTATGCCAAAAGGATTTGGGAATTAGAATGGAAAAAGGAATATCGAGACAAGGATCATAGGGAAGAAGGTTGGAAATCTTAATAGGAAGAGAGAAAAGATAGAAAAGTTACAGAAGGTTCCAGAGGGGACTTTGCAGAAGGAAGGTTTTCAAAATTGAAACTTCGTCGGGATATCAAAACAATGCAACATGGAACTTCACCATGGAAAAGAAATATAGTCGTTGAAAGAATTATAACCATTAGCCCGATGCCTCGAATGGTTAGATCAACAATTATGGCCAGGAAGCTCATCATCAGACCATTGGGACTGTACGACAATGGACAAAACTGCATTGATGAAGGCCTCTCATCCATTGGAGAGATTTGTTACACCATTGTCTACTTATTGGATCAACTATTACACCGAAAAGAATTTTGTGAATTGTATCCAAGCCAAATCATTGCTACCACACTGCATTTATTGAGATCGTCACCTATTCTATTTCTTTGAGCACTCATTCATCCACCTGAGTTATCCAATCTAAGTGCGCATGTTGGATGAGCTCAACTCCATAGAGAAAATTGTCGAAGAATTTCTGATCAACCTTATGGCTAAGAAGGTGATGTCTATCAGAGCTCAAGCTTCATTAATGAGAGGAGTGCAAGCCTCCCCATTGAATGTTTGTGGATCCAGACCATCTCGACCGACAATAGAGAAGAGAACCAAGCACTGAGATGACTTGGAAAATGCAAAGTTAATCCCGAATATCCTGCCCAACTACATCCTGCCTTTGGCTAGCACAGTGAATCGTGACAGTGTCTCAAGGGACTTTGATTACACCATGGTTACTACGTACCTCTTGAAGGGCATACGTGTAGTTATAATGTAGCAGGATAAGATTGAGACATTAAAATTCAACGACTTCAACCTACGGGACTGCAAGAACTACAACATGCTTGCTCCTTACAAGTATTTGACCAGGACAAAGGGCAAGAACTCGAAAACAATCCACCAGTCGTGGACTATCAACCTCGCGCAGTCCACTGTCCTGAATGTGATGAAGATTCGACACTTTTGAAGGCACCAGGAGTTTAACGTGTGTGTTAATCTCTTGCTGTCATGTTACCATGGCGGTTATCTATGGTTAGATCAACACATCATAGTCGATCTGATTTTGATCCATAGGATCACCAGATTGAGCACACAAGGACCCAAACCACATGACTTCTACCCAGGGAAGGCTATAGATCGTGCATTGGCATAGAGGATCAAAGACACATATGGTGGTGTAGAAAAGGGGACGCGAGGCTACAAGGTAGCTTCCATCTAGAATGGCTTAGTGCATCTGGCCTTCTAGCTGATCGCAGGAAAGCTCATGAGAAAGAAAAAACCTACACAGGTCATAGGATTCGTTGTTGACCTCATTGAGAAATGTGTAGAAGGAATCCAAATGAATTGGGCGAAGTACCTAGTCAACTAGCTAGAATTGGATTTCCACGAAGCTCAAGATCAGGGCTATGAGTTCCACTTTAGCTGGCTCTTGATCCTCATAGTGTTTACTTCTTGGGAGATGCTAGAAGGTGTGACCTTCCTGGACATTGAGCCCTTCGAGCTACTCACTACGAAGTTAACCACTCTTTGGTACTCGAGCAATATGCAAAAATAGTGGCAGTCGAACATAGTATTCCACAAATACCATATTCAGTTGAAGAGGGTTATCAAGAATGTCCCTTGCATGATGCCAAACAACTTGCAGATCGACACTTCATTTATATCACTGTGTGCGCAGATGAGCATAAAGAAGAGATCCATTCATACTATAAGCTCATAGAGGAGGACCTCGAATAGATAACTAGGGACTAGTCAGTAGACCTCCTTATCCCTACTGACCCTGCAAAAATGTCTTATCCCAAACTAATTGAAAGCTCGGAGGCCACTCACAAAGAACATGACACACCTGGAACCAACAGAAGGAAGAAGACCGAAGAGGTACAAAACCTGAGAAGTACATCATATGAAACTACTTCAATATCACCTGGACGAGGAGGTGATGACGAAGTAGAAGAGACAAATGGAAAAGAAGATCAACAGAAGCAAGGTGAAGTAACACTGCCTAGGGATATTGTTGATGAGACTGATCCCTCTAAGAAAAGAAAGGTTTCTCCCATGAAACCTGCCTCACGGAAGAAGTCAGAAGCTAGAAAAACCGCGATGTGAACTGTGCTCATAGTCGATGAATTTGAATTCATCATCGCATCTATAGTAGATGCCTCACAGGACATCTTGAAGAAATATGAAGCCAAGCAGGAGGAGATGTACGACAAAATCGAGGTTGAACTCAGAGGGGTACAACAGGCCCTTCAATCTAGCCGTGTAGTATCCACTACACCTCGACCTTCATAATAACCAGAGTTGGGAGATGAGTCTTCTTAACTCCACAGACTAGCTGATGCAACCAAAGCTCACCTTCGTTGTGCACTGGAAGAAATAGAACAGGCCACAGAGGCCCTAAAGAAAGTGCAAGAAGTAGTCATAGAGAAACACCGAGTTGCGCAGCAGGAGAAGGTCGCTCTCCAAACAAAGTTTGAAGAGGAGAAAGCATAGATCCAACAAGAGAAAGAGAAGTTTCTCGCAGAGAAGATCAAAGTCAAAGAAGCAATCAGTAGAGAAATTCACTCTATGACAGACTTAGAGAAAAAAGAAGAAGAACCAGTAGAGCATCCAGTAGCACAACTTGCGGAAGCTATCCAACAAATTCAACAAAGAATCACAGATCTGGAGCTACGAACAATGCTCAACACTCTGTAGGATGTGTGAGATCAAAGAGAAGAAACCGTTCAAAGTGTTGTTGAGAGAATAAAATCCCTCTCCATGGAATGTAAACAACTAAGTAATCGCAGTGCCCAGACTTATGAGCGACTCACTGAGGATCCCGAATTGAAGGCACTGGAGTAACAGCTCCAGGAGGCAAAGAAGAAAGCATAAAAAATACAGGCATAGTTAAATCCCCTATCATCATTCGATAGGATGAATCGATCCCAAGAACAATTCACTTCTCAACAATAGGTCCACACCATTTAGAGAAAATTCATGGAAGTGACTCAGAGGCTCAAACCAATTTAGGACAAGGCTTGCCAACTGTTCACAGAGATTGAAGGTTGAGGAGAAGAACTGGAACAAGTCGTCACTTCAGTTGAACAATGCTTAGAGGGACCTGTCCACAAAGTAGTTATCCAATATTTCATCGAGTAGGAGGCCTTGGTACAACAACAGGTCAAAGCATATCGAGCCAAGCTCGAGGCTTTTGAAGAAGAGCTACCCAGATCAGAGTGACTCGGGATGAGTCAGATGTGAGTGTTGGGGGCATGTTGTCCCTTGACCAAGTTTTGAGGATCCTTGGTCATGTTTTACATATTTTTAGGACTTCGACAGGCTGTTGAAGGCAAAGTGCAAGTCGAAGAAGAGATCGTGGGATGTTGGCCCCTTTTTAGGGATTTTTGGGTGTTGGGCTTATGTAATGGGTAAAACCATGGGTAGAGATCACGGGATCTCAACCCATGGTTTTACCCATGTTTAGGCCCTTTTTGTAATGTATAAATAGAAGTCTAGGAGATGTACGAAAGAAAAAGAGGTTTTTGGTACCTTTCTAAGTGCTAAGTACGAATTGTAAATTCTTCATGCATGTTATGTTGAGAACTTGCAGAGATAAGTGAAAGTATTGTAAGAGACTGTGAAAAGGATTTGTGTTGTAACTCGGAGAAGGAGGATATAGTGAAGTGCGCACAAATCTCTTGTCCTCTGCATAGTAAGATCTCATGGCTTTGTGCATGTAGAAGATTGACAGAAGGAAATAAAGAGAAGAAGAGTTGGTGGACATAGCCCCAGGGAGGGGGTGAACCATGTATATCTTGTGTTGTGTCTGCTTTGTGCTTTATGGTTGTTTCATTATTCATGTGAATAATGCTTAGTGCACTGATGTATGTTAGATGAATCTAATATGGTAGATTAGTTCCTAATGATGTGAATAAGATGTTATATCTGATCTATGTCGATATACTTAGTTCTTGAATATAGTGGATCTGTGTGAATAATGCATTGCTCTATAAATAGGGTTTTCTCTGTGAAGTGAATACTGTGATCTACAACTGCTAAGTTCTCTGTTAAGGTGTTACAATCATAGATTTGTGTCCCAGCTAAGGTTGCAGACATATGAGTCCTGCAACCACCCCTACCTCTACCTCGGGTGAGACTTCATCTGCTTCGCATGTGTGGCTGAAAGGGCAGGTAGTTAGGGTTTTTTTGGTGCACTATTGAACCATTCAACCCTGGGTCTACCCCTATGTGCCAACACACACATATATACATAATTATGTAATGGAAAGACATAGGTCATTTTGGCCATATGTAATAAAAGGATTTGATGGTTCTCTAACTATTGTGTATGTTTATATGTATTCTTTTATGGTTCTCCCACTATTGTGTATGCCTATCTGTATGCTATAACATGTATTTCTCTATGCAAGGATCTACTAGAAACTTATCGTACTTTTTCCCTAACTACAACAGTCTACCATACCCTCAAATCAATGGTTCCCATTCACTTAGGACTTCCTCCATCGATATATCATCATGTTGGCACGCGTTTGTAGGACCCTAGGTTCAAGTTATCTTAACCAATAAAACCCTTCAGACACCGTCCCTTTCGACATCACCTACATGCAAGTGAAGTCTCACTCAAGGAATCTATTGGGGGTGCAATAACTAGGTTTATGTAATAGTGAGGGAATGAGAGGTGATTATCTTATTCATTATTTCTTATCTCTTTTGTGCACATTATCCTGTATGTTTTCTTCCTTGGTTACTTAGTGAATTTAGTTCTATAGTACCATTATACTGTATATTGCAACATAAACCATCTACTATAACATTCATACTATTGCACATTAATAATATAGTAGACGAATGTAGTCTAACATGCATAAAGAGAATATGAATGGTTAATCACATAAAAGACAAGCAAAGAAACTAATTAACATGGTTCACCAAACTTTAGACTACGTCCACAATGACTAGATTCTTTATTATTCTTTTTGTAATCATCTCAATCTTGCACACTGCACTTACAACAAGTATCTCATGATATGTTTCTCTCCATATTTCCTATCCTCTCTCTAGTGAAATCCTCTCTCTCTACAACTCTCCCCTAACATTCATACATATACCCTTTCATTCACAGTATCTTCTCTCACTCTCCTCACTCAGTATCAACTGGAGTAAAAAACAACATAACATACCCGTTGAACCCCTATCTTCCCAACCCATTACATATCTATACATGGATTCTAGGGCTCAAAACCCTAATTTGATTATCCCAAAAACCCTATTACAACTCAGTAAAACTCATGACAACTCATGTTGACTCATTGTTCGGGCTTGTTTTTCCTACTTTTACATTTTCATGCTACTTTTGTGCTCCCAACTATTGTTCTTCCAGCTTTTGTACATCTTTCTACTTTTCGCATGTCAAGCTGCTATCCTTCCTTTTCACCCACTTTCTTCTCTTTCTTTATTCTCTACTAAGTTTATTCTTACTATGCACTTTTGAGCCTGCATGTGCCTTTAGTACACACTCTGCTCCTTCCTTGTCTTCTTTCTTTTGTTTTTACGCATATTCTCCATAATTATGATTTTTATGAAAATCGAATCCAAAATTCCTATCCAGCAAGCTCCCAACACTCATGTATGGCTTGTCCCAATCCTCTTAGGCCTGTTGCATGCTCTTCCATACTTCTATGAACTTTTGGGAGGCATTCTTTGTTGTCATATCTTCCTTTATTATTTCCTCCTTCCTTCCCAAAATTTCTTCTACACCCTGCAAAATCCGAGTCATGAGCTTCTCTTATGTGTCATGCGTCGCTTGCTTCACCTTGCCTTGTGCAGTTTCCAGTTCTCCTATAACTCATAGTGCTTCATATTGCAGTGGTCCTAAAAACTGTTGAAGGATGTTCTGTTGGTCCCATATCCTTTTGATTTCATCATATGACTGCCTTTCTACCAAAATGGTTGTGATTCATTTAACAGGTGGGAGAGTATTTATTCTCTATGAATCCCTTTGCGCCTTTTCCTACACATCCCTCAATATGAATTCCACGACCTTCATTTTGTATTCTTCCAACAGGATGGTCGATATCTACACACTTTCCTCATAGAAATTTGTGCATCCCCCCTCTAGCTTCTTGATATTATCTACCATTTTCATCATTTTTCTCTCTCTTCCTTCCCTTTCTTCTATTGGTGTTCCCGACGCTATGCACAATTGCAAGTCTTCAATCCTTCTGGGGAATCCTTTGATGAATTTGTAGATTATGGAGACACGTTCTTCAATGGTGGCCTCCACTACTAATGGTACTTATAGAATTTCCTCATACAACATTTAGACAGCCTCTTGTGTCTTATACACCTTTTTATCATCTTCATCCTTCTCTTTTAATTATTTCTCATCCCTTTCCTCGAACACATTATTCTCCTTCATCGCTCCTTCCATTTTTCCTTCAATTTTTCTCTTTTCTTGTAGAGTAGTTGCATACTGTTGTTGCATTTGAGCCCTCTCATCCATCACTTTGGTCAATTCTCTATTTGTTAAATTTGCATGGAGCCTTATCTCATGCATAATACCTACCTACAAGCTCTATAGTACGTGTATAAGAATCTATGACACCAATATGTTTAGGTGAAATAGTTTTTTCATTTGTTCTTGTAGTTCTAGTGTTGGGAACTCGACTGTGTCTAGATCAATTCATAATGCTCTACGCTCTACTCCTAACATGAACAAGAATTCATTGGTCATCTGTGCTTTGTCAATTGGACTTGTGGATGGTCCACCTGATCCTTTCTCTGGTGTTATCTTTATGGTCCCGAATAGTTGTTGTATTTTCATCATTTGGTCCTGCACCTTCTTGACGATTGAAAACGTCAACGTAGTTTCGCCTGCAAATTGTTGCTAAATCCATTATTATATAAGACTAAATAATGCTAGTAGTTGGGATCCCCTTGTTTTTGAAGATCAGAACTGTTCATTTTCAATATTATGATGATGTGCTACAAAGGTTTACATGGTTGATTAGAATATCATTGTAATTGGTATGAGTAGATTTTTTATGATGATATCCCTTCATGCGACTATAACCTGCTATTCATTAATGGTGATTGTTCCACTACACCTGCATAACAACATATTAGTAAATTTACATTAATGGAATTTTTAAATAAGGCAAGGTATCACAATGAGTACAAAAGAATCTAGTCCTGCAATACCACATGCATAAATATTTGTTGTCTATTGTTAGTTCTAGTTACAAGGAAAACTGTATAAAAGTGTTTATATACAATTTTATATATGCATATGGTGAAAATTTTGGTCGAGCACTTTGGCAAGATAACAATGCAAGGGTTATGTATCGATTAATGGAATTGGTGGCTGACTTACATATGTTATAACATTGGTGGCTCATGGAAGGATGGCTTGTGTTTTTATGGTGATTATGCTATGTTTCGGTTAAATGTTGATGATGCTATACATGATCGTTTAGTTTGTGTAGTGGTTGAGCAATGTATTTGAGTTATATCGAGAATGTAAACAGGGGAGGCACATTTGGAAAATTGAATGAAAATGGTTTGATTACTATGTGGATTTGGATTATGTTATGGTTTGAATGCATTGATACTACCGATGCTTCATTTGATTAATGGTGATTAATGTGAGTCTCATTGGCATGTACTATGGAGTAAATAAGAGATGGGTGGAGGCGACGTGCATTTACTGCACATCACCTTGATCTTGTCGTTGTGTTCACGGTCCAAATTTCTAACACGGTGAAACCTCTTGGCCTCCTCTCGTCTTAAGGATTTTGACTAACAGGTATGTCTCTTTTGTCCATTCTTGACGTCACTCTGGTTATGAAATGATTATGTCTCAATTGTGTGGGTTTGTGTTGTCCTGAGTGTTGCAATTGTGTGGAATTTTGGATTTGAATGAAAAATAGATGGTTCAGTTTAATTTTGTTGGAATGTTAGTCTTCCTGGGCAATAGTTCTTTATTTCTACTGTGTGTTGGTCAAAGAGTTTTGTTTAAAATCATGGCACAATGATTGTCTTCACAGTTTTTGGGTTAAATTAAGAGCCATGTTTTCTTATTTCGGCCTTGCAAAGGGATTGTCTCCCATTCACAAGCACCACAACCCCTTGAATGTATGCCTTCAGCCTCAAAGTCTCACTGAAATTATCCCTATTCCTTCTGTGAAAAGATACTCTGCCAACCATTAACCCCCCAGGCTCCGGTTGCAGAGGGAAACTTTTGTACCTGTCAAGTGGTTTCCAGTTATTTGGTCTATTACCTTGGCTACGGGCTCACCCGTGAGTTGTATAGCCGTCATATTCTTATGGTTACCCATCACTACCTCTTTGATATTAACATAAACCTCACATTGCTACTTAAGGTCACAGTCACCCGCCTTATGCTAAGTTATTCAACGTTTTTTTAAATAGAAGGGCCTCTACCCTATGTCGATTAGGGGCATGGTTATGTATAAGCTACCATGGCTGGTTTGGTTGGTTGTTCCTCTAACACAATGGCATTTTTTAGTTGGTATACAATCACTAATATTAACACTTTGATGTTTCGGCTGGTGGCTAGCATTGGTTGCGATTTTGGGGATTGCTCGTGGAGGTCGCATTCTGTATAGGGTTTTTGCAAAATGAATTATTGGACTGAGCATATTCTATCTTATATTGTTAGTTGAGTAAATCCAATTGCACGTAGCTTGGTCAACAACAATTGGCTAAATCAATAGCTCGGCATGATTTATTGATTTCTATTGTGGTCGATTGTTGATGTGTGTTATGGAATAGTTTCATCATGAAGTTCCCTCAGTTATGCACCACGTGTTATTGATTGCAAATTAGCCATTGTTGATGACATGTTGTTGATTATTTGGTTCAGGTTTTAAGTCACCTTGAGTGTTTTGTTTTACAGTGGCATGGTTACATTGCCCTTGAAGTTTTTTCAATAATGATTGTTTGGTTGTATAGTCAATTATCATTCCAGTCATGGCATGTGAGGTTTTGGTATCTTGATTATTATTTTTACATATACATGTGGGAACAAATATCATTATAGACCTTGATCGACTCTATTGCAGAAGTAGTAACGTCATTACTATTTCAGAAATATGACTTTTAAATATAGATTGGATGTGGCAGTGGTTGATGTAAATGATTATAGATTGAGATTGAGTGTTATTGTTGACTATTATAACATGACGAATGTCTAAATAAAAGGAACATAACATCTTACATATTATGTGAAGTAATTATGTTTTGAAATGATGTTGTCTTGGATATTAATGGTCGATGAAATTAAAACACTACATAGGAATTATTACTCAAGTCATCTGATTGTTCGTTGATGAATATTTTCTTACTGCAATATATGTTATGGAGTTCTTGATTGATCTCATAAAAAATAACCGTTGTTTTCCCCCTTCAGTATCTCATTTTCCTCTAATTATAAACCCCTCACATATCTCATATTCATTTTGTTCAACCCTTGTTCTGATATCGATCACAACTAAGGAAATTGTTTTGATAGATTGGGTAAAGGTGACAAAATTATGTGTGAATTGTAGTGAGTTTTATTGGTTGCTACAATTGATTGTTGTTATCATTAAGTAGTGACCATTTTTCTTCCCTTTCATTATATCACCTTTTCGCTAATTACAATCCCTCATGTATCCCTGAGCATGTTTCCACACCCCTACTCAATGATTGACATTAAAACAATTTGTATGGATTGGATTGCATGAGCCTGATACATTATGAGCCAAATATATTTCATATTTTTAAGGAGTTGTCATGCATGGTTATTTAAAATACTATTTTATAATTGTTAACATGTGAAGGATGGGTTTTTTTAGTAGGGGAAGCCATGGCCGAGGAAATAGAGGTAGAGGTAACTGGAATCGATGCCCAAGGAGGCCTAGGTTCTCAATTCATTTTGATGTTGATTCTAAATATATGGGCCAATTGTTCCATGATGGTTTATTTAATTGGATTGGACATGAGATAGTCCAACCAAGGCCTGAAAGGAATCCCTTCAAAGCCCCCCAAGCCCCTAGTATACCAGTTCCTACTCATGTCTCTTTATAGCCTAATGTCCAAGAAAATGATGGGTGGCAGGAGATTGTCCACCTAGTTGTCTCTCAACACCATGGCTGGCCAAACTTATCCTTGCATACTCGTCCACCATCAAACCCCATTGTCCCAGCTGACCCTAACCATTCACTAGTGCAATATTCCCACACCAGCAAGAGATTGAGGACTGAATCCCACCATGCATTAGATAAAGTAAAGGCCGATGCTGCCACTTCCTCACACTCCGATAACTCTGACAAATGTGTGTCCTCATAGATGCATCTGATGGATGATTGTTCCCATGTGGTTAATGAGATAAATCCTAAAGTCTCTTCCCAGCTCAAGGTCTTTTCAGGGAAGTCAAGAGGTGACAGCAACAACCAAGGGAATGTTGCTTCACAGACTGAAAAATATGGATTTTAGTTCTTATGTTATTTATTGTTTGTGACAGTGGACTACATGAATTTTGAACAACATGTTGGATTTTGGAGAACATGTTTTATTTTGGACAACAAGTCTTATTTTGGATATATGAGTATTATTCTAAATTATTTTTAAGTTTTATGAGCTAAAATTGCCAAAGGAAAATATGTTTGAAGGGAGGCACAAGGGGTGTGTTTTATTAACAAATGGATTATGTTATGATGTGATGATTTTTATCATTAGGGGAGTCACAAGGGGGTCCCACCTATTAGTTATTATTTAATTATGACCCTATTATAATTGTTACTTTTCCCCCCTTCCTGAACTAAAGTTAGTTAAGATTCTATGCTAACTTAACTAATAAGTTAGTTCAACTACTCTAACCAATTCCAAATTGTTAAAAGATGAACTAAGGGGAGGAACAAAAAAAATATAGAACAACAAAGCATGGTAAGGTTTGCTCTTTGAATTCATGTTGAGATAGTTCAACTTTCATTCATTCATATCTTCATCATAGCCTAATTCTCTTTTGTGATAGTAGGGTCTTATTGTAGACAACAATATTCAGGGATGAATCAAATCATTCAGACACTTGTTCTTCAGAGGTGTTGATCTATCTTTGATAGTCTATGTAGGCTTATCTGTTTTGAATCAGTTTTCATGATTGATAAAGACTATTGTGCAGAGTCGAGTGGGAAGCGATCTGAGGCAAGATGATCCAGCTTTTAGAGTTCAGTTCTGGTTTTCTGTCAGAGATCTTTTTGTATGTTCCATCGGGGATTTCTAAGTTTGACTTTGGTCCAATATTTCTTATGAAGTTTTGTAAAGACAATGAATCTTTGATGAATTTGAATGAAATAAAGGATTTCTTTATGTCTCACCTATCTTGATTATGATATCGATGTCTTTACTTATGTTATTATATTTATTTTCAACAACTGATATTTTCAGAAAAACACATAAAAAGTAATTTTCCAACAAGCTTTTTTTTTATAAAAAAGCATCCTAAGCACTTGTAATTAATACTGGTGAGTTAGGATATATATTTTTGTTGGATATAAACGTAGGGTGATATTCACGTTTACAGTACTTTAGCCAAGTAAAATATGAAAATTCTTCAGTAAGATCAATTCATATCTTTTCCTCAAACTTTATTTGGCGACCATACTGGGGAGATCTTCGATATATCTCTGGTTAATTTTTATACTCGATTCTCATTGATACATCTCTCTTTTTCTATTTTGATTCTTGGAATGTTTGCTATTAATGACTGTTCCTGTTGCAAGATGGCCAAACCATGAGCTCGGTCTCCAAGACCAGACCAACATTTCTTTGAACATGTTTCATACTATTTTAGACACTGCTAGGACCCATGTTGAGCTTAACATTCTTGGGAAGAAATTGAAAGATATATTAGTGTCCAAGAACAATTGGACGCTAGACATAGGTAGCCCAAAAATCAACAATAAACTTTCATTTCTTCGGTTTTGGACTTTCTTTCATGCCCTTAGATTATCATGCTTCTAGAAGAAGAAGAGGCTTGTCACCTGAAATCAATCCTATTGCTAAGATAGGAAGGAGGAACATTGTGTTATCTGCCCAACAAAGTGCTCTAAGGAGGACTTTGTCTGATTCATCCAGCTCGTCTTTCTTTCCCTCATCTACTGTCCATAGAATGGCATCTAGTGGTGGCTCTGGTGGAACTAGAAGTGCTCCATCTTCCCAATATTCATCATCGCTAGTGATTGGTAGCTTGTACGATTACCATATCCCGGTCCAATCTACTACAAACCCCACGAAATTCATTAAAAAATATGGCATTTTTTAGTTCGAAGAAGATGCCACAACCACACCATGGCATGTGTCCTCTCCTCTTAACCTAGCACCTGCTACTCACCTGCTTCTAAAGTTTAAAGAGAATTTTCCTAAGTTTTCGGGAAATAACACTATTAGTACTAACGAACACCTAATGGATTTTTTGAATGCTTGTCATAATATAGGGGCTAACGACAATGACACTTGCATGCGCTTGTTCATCAATTCCTTGGAAGGAAAGGCTGTGGTCAACTTTTTTGACCTTCCCCCTAAGATCTTGTCTACTTCGGATGAGTTAATTTATTGGTTTCGATCCACTTATGTTCAATCCAATAGCTCTGCTAACAAGTTAAGGGAGTATAATAATGTCACTTACAAAGATGGTGAGACCATCAGGTCTTTCAAATTGCATTTCACCAAGTTGTATAATCAAATCCCTGAACTTATTCGCCCTCAGAACTAGGCCGCCTTCATGCATTATTACAATGCATTACCTTCTCCTTACCGTCAACGGCTTGAAGAAAAGGCCATTTATAATCTTGGTTCTGCTCTGCACACTTGCACAGAGTATGAGGAACAACTTGAATGAATTGGTCTACCCAAGGGTGAATCAATTAGATAGACGGATATATTCGGTCTTTTACAGCTGGAACAACATATGAACAACTAAATGATAGATTTTGAGCATAAAGTTACTGTCAACCCTCTCAACACTGGAGCTTCATCCTCTTCCGCCCCTCCTTTTATAAGTTCAATTGAAAATAATTTCCAGCTGAAGGCTATCCTCTCTCGAAGTTGCTGTAACTTTTGCGAGGAACACCATGAAACCACATGTGAGGTAAGGAAGAGTGCCAGAGACAATATCTTTGGTAAATGACCATAAGCCACCATCATTGTCCTAGATTTTTCCGAGCCAGAAGATATCATGGTCATCAACACTAGAAACAAATCCTATGCCCCAAAAGGAAAATTTGACCCTCCTCGCAATTCTTCTAGCCCAAGCTCATCCTCAATCGTAGCTGCATCCCAGGCTCCTAAAATTTTTGAGAGTTAAAGAATCACTCCCTCTCCCCCCTATTCCAAGTACAATATCCTAAATCAATTGGCCAACATTAAGGCATATGAAACCCTCTTATACATGGTTGTCATCCCTGGACAACAAATGCATCTGAAACAATTCATGGAAGGAAAATCTTCCATTATAGCATGTCTTTCTGAAGAGGTAGACACATAGGATTCGTCTGTAAATAAATTAGGTGGACATAATTTTAGATACCCTATAAAAAACCCTCCTTTCTTTATTTCTGTAAAAATCATGGATAAAATTTCCCATTGTTGCCTCATTGATGGTGGTTCAGGCCCAAGTGTGATGTCAAATATTATTATGGAAGAGCTAGGCTTGTCTTGTACAAACAAAAATTCCAGAAGCATGCTCTCCTATAATAGTATACAATGAACAACCATAGGTGAGATTAAAGATGTAACCTTGGTTTTGTGTGCTCATCCTAAGATAAGGAAAACACTCAGCATTCAGGTGATCAATATGCCTGTAATAAATTACTCAATTATCTTTGGGAGAGATTGGCAAGCCCTAACAGGTGGATACCTCTCACTCTATGGGACACATTTATTCATCCCTCAGAAATGAAATAATATCATAGTCCTTAGAGAAGGAATAATCTCACCCTTCATAGAGAACGTTCTGCAACCTAGTGTAATCTATATCGAAGAAGACCTAGGAGTGTATTCCATATTTGTCGAAGAGGATGATATTCCTCTGGAAAGAATTGATTTAGAGGACGAATTGTGGTGTATGCATATTGATGGTTCACATTCTAATAAACATAATAGGGTTGGTATTATCTTGATCTCCCTTGTAGGAAATATTCATAATCTGTCATACAGGTTGGAGTTTTCTTGCTCAAATGATGTCGCTAAATTCGAAGCTTTACTATTAGGCATAGAGAATTCCCTTAATCTTGGTTGTGGCCACCTTTCAGTTTTCGGAAATTCTGAGCTTGTGGTGAATCTGAAATGTAAGACATGCTCTCTTAGAAACAAGATGATGGAGCAATATTCCCAAGTTGTTTGGACACTTGTCTCAAATATCCTATCCTTTAACATCACTCAAGTTAGGAAGGAGTTGAATTCTATAGCTAGTCGATTAGTTTTCTTCGCAACCTCTCCTACTCAGCAACTCTTTCCTCACTGGCCTGATTGTGCTTTTAAACCTCTACATCATTCATACATTTCGGAGAATGAAGAACCCTGGAAGGCCATCCCTATCAATGAAAGAAGTTTTGTTGTCATTCAAAATTAACCTCTCAATCCTGAGGAGATTGCGTCTGTAGAGAATAATAAGATTCTTGAAGACTTGAATCCTCTTGAGGGTTCATTTTCCTTGAGTGTTGGAGGCAACAAAGAAGAACATGAAGAAGGGATGAAGTCTGTTGTTCAAAAGGTTTTTTCTTGGTTTAATGTAGATCTTCATGGTTTTGATCCAGGTTTTGTTCAACATACTATGAAAATAGCTAGGCAAAAATAGAAATTTGTTAACTCTGCACTAAAATAAACCTTTCGAAGGGAGATGGGGGATTTCTTAAGGACCAAAATATTTTTTCCAGCCCACCATGATGGAGTTTCAAGGTGGGATCTTTCTTCGAAGATCCCTGATAATTTTAGGACCTGCACTAGTCTTCAAGCTTTCAGACAAGCAATTATAAGAAATGCTTTCCCTCCTCTCAATATGGAAATGTTTCAACAACAGATCGTAGAGTTATATTTGGAGCCCCTACTTGAAAGTTTCTTTTCTTACAATAAAATCAATGTGGAAGGGGAAAATTATCACAAAACCACTCTCACTACTAATCGTGACACTATGTCTTACAATTGCCTGCCCTCTGGCTTATTTGATACAAGTATCGCCTTGAGAAGGCATATACATATAAATTTCGATACATTAGTCTATCTCCAAGCTTATCTTGATTATTTAATCGTACCCGTCAAAGGGATGATAGTTACATTAGGTTTTCAAATGTTAGGACATTTCCGGATTACTTTTGTCTTAGATACTAACTCAGAAATTTTAAAAGGGTTATAGAGACAATGGTAGTCCCATACCATTAACAATCTTCATTTGAAATATTGTGAGGGGCCAGCATGAAAATATTTTTCTAATTATATTCTTCTATATTCTATAAGTTTAGTTCTGCTTCCCACATTTGTTCTCTCTCCTGCTTTACAGCCTTTGATTTTTTTTACTTTTTGGACTGAATTGTATTTTCTGCTTTCTGAATGGTGTTATCTCTACTGCTGCCGTTTTGATTTCTACATTATTAATTCTATTGGATTTTGGTCTTTATTGTCTTTTAGAGTTATTGAATTAGGATGTTGGATCATGGTTGCCATGGTAACACTCCTGTAAGCATTGTTAGTCTATAACAATCAAGATTACACAATTGTTACAAAGTCATCTCTAGAGGACCCTTAGAAATTGTTGTTTCATTTTTCACTGCTGTCATATAAAGAGTTGGTTGTTTCCCACTTCTTCTTTCCATTTCTTCATACATTGAGACCTCAAGAGAAAATATCTAAGTCCCCCAATTTCAAGTGGAGAGCATATTACAAGCAAATAATTATGCATACAGTGGTAAAACCCCTCCTACCTAACATTTTTTAAGATTCATTCCCATTCCCGATCATCTTTTATTAAATCCGCTCACTTCCCCCTATTGCATAATCATTCGAGTTACATATTCTTGAGATGACTATTCTTGGTCAGTGAAGCCATGAGTTCTAATTTCTAATTTGCTAAGAGAAAATTTCCCTATGGAGTGACCAGTTTGTTGACGATTGAAAACATCAACATAGTTTCTCCCACAAATTGTTGCTAAAGCCATCATTATATAAGACTGAATAATGCTAGTAAGTGGGATCCCCTTGTTTTTGAAGATTAGATATGTCCATTTTCAATATTATGATGATGTGCTACAAAGGTTTACATGGTTGATGAGAATATCGTTGTTATTGATATGAGTAGAGTTATTGTGATGATATCCCTTCATGCAACTATAGCCTTCTATTCATTAATGGTGATTGTTCCACTGCACCTGCATAACAACATATTAGTAAAGTTACATTAACGACAGTTTTAAAGAAGGCAAGGTATCACAACGAGTACAAAGAAATCTAGTCCTACAATACAACATGCATAAATATTTCTTGTCTATTGTTAGCTCTAGTTACAAGGAAAATGCTATAAAAGTCTTTAATTACATTTTTATATATGCATATGGTGAAACTTTTGGTGGGGCACTTTGGAAAGGTAACAATGCAAGGGTTATGTATCTATTAATGGAATCGGTGGCTGACTTACATACATTATAACGTTGGTGGCTCATGGAAGGATGGCTTGTGTTTTTATGGTGATTATGCTATGTTTCAGTTAAATGTTGATGATGCTATACATGATCGTTTAGTTTGTGTAGTGGTTGAGAAATGTATTTGAGTTATGTCAGGAATGTAAATAGGGGTGTTTCATTTGGAAAAGTGAATTCAAATGGTTTGATTACTATGTGGATTTGGATTATGTTATGGTTTGAATGCATTGATACTATCGATGCTTCAGTTGATTAATGGTGATTAATGTGAGGCTCATTGGCATGTACTGTGGAGTAAATAAGAGATGGTTGGAGGCGATGTGCATTTACTTCACATCACCTTTACCCTTCCTATTGGCCGGCACCCTAGTCGGATTTATGTTTGATCTTGTCATTGTTTTCATGCTCTGGATTTATAGGAGGGTGAAACTGCTCGGCCTCCTCTCATCTTAAGGATTTTGATTAACAGGTATGTCTCTTTTGGCCATTATTGATGTCACTTTGGTTATGAAATGATTCTGGCTTAGTTGTGTGGCTTTTTGTTGTCCTGAGTGTTGCAACTGTGTGGAATTTTGGATTTTAATGAAAAACAGATGGTTCAACTTAAGTTCGTTGGAATGTTAGTCTTCCTAGGCAATATTTCTTTATTTACACCGTGTGTTGGTCGAAGGGTTTTGCTTAAAATCATGGAACAATGATTGTCTTTGCGGTTATCGGGTTAAATTAAGAGCCATGTTTTCTTATTTCGGCCTTGCAAAGGGATAGTCTCCCATCCACAAGCACCACATCCCCTTGAGCATATTACTTTGGCCTCAAAGTCTCATTAAAATTATCCTTGTTCCTTCTGTGAAAAGATACTCTGCCAACCCTTAATCCCCCAGGCTTTGGTTGCATAGGGAAACTTTCATACCTATCAAGTGGTTTCCAGTTATTTGGTCTGTTACCTTGGGTACAGGCTCACCCATGAGTCATATAGCCATCATGTTTTTATGGTTACCCTTCACTACCTCTATTGTATTATCATAAACCTCACATTGATACTTAAGGTCATAGTCACCTGCCTTATGCTAAGTAATTCAACATTTTTTTAAATGGAAGGGCCTCTACCCTGTGTCATTTGGGTGTCTGGTTATGTATAAGCTACCATGGTTGGTTCAATTGGTTGTTCCTCTACCACATTGGCATTTGTTAGTTGGTATATAGTCACTAAGATTCACACTTTTGATGTTTCGGTTGGTGGCTGGCATTGGTTGCGATTCTGGGGATTGCTCGCACAGGTCGCGTTTTGTATAGGGTTTTTCAAAATCAATTATTGGAGTGAATACATTGCATATTTTGTTGTTTTTCGAGTAAACCCGAGTGCACACAGTATGTTCGACCACAATTGGCTAAATCAATAGCTCAAAACGATTTATTGAGTTCTATTGTGGTCGATTATTGTTCTGTGTTATGGAATAGTTGCATCATGAAGTTCCCTCAGTTACACACCGTGCATTATTGATTGTAAATTGGCCATTGTTGATGACAGGTTGTTGATTATTTGGTTCAGGTTTTAAGTCACCTTGAGTGTTTTTTTTTACAGTGGCATGGTTACATTGCCCTTGAAGTTTTCTCAATAATGATTGTTTGGTTGTATAGTCAATTATCATTCTAGTCATGGCATGTGAGGTTTTGGTATCTTGATTAATTTTTTTACATATACATGTGGGAACCAATATCGTTACATACCTTGATCGGCTCTATTGCAGAAGTAGTAACTTCATTATTATTTCGGAAATATGAATTTTAATTATAGATTAGATGTATAAGTGGTGGATGTGAATGATTATAGAATGAGAATGAGTGTTATTGTTGACTATTATAACATGAAGAATGTATGAATAAAAGGAACAAAACATCTTACAAATTATGTGAAGTACTTCTATTTTGAAATGATGCTGTGTTGGATATTAATGGTCGATGAAATTAAAACACCACACATGAATTATTACTCAAGTCATATGATTGTTGGTTGATGCCTATTTTCTTACTACAATATATGTTATGGAGTGCTTGATTGATCTCATGAACAATAACTGTTGTTTCCACCCTTCATTATCTCATTTTATGCTAATTATAAACCCCTCACATATCCCGTATTCATTTTGTTCACCCCCTGTTCTGATATCAATCACAACTAAGGAAAATTTTGTGTTAGATTGGGTAAAAGTGGCATAATTCTGTGTGAATTGCAGTGAGTTTTATTGGTTTCTACAGTTGATTGTTGTTATCATTGAGAAGTGACCATTTTTCTTCCCTTTCATTATATCACCTTTTCGCTAATTACAACCCCTCATGTATCCCTGAGAAGATTTCCACCCCCCTTCTCAATGATTGACAACAATTTGTATGGATTGGATTGCATGAGCCTGATACATTATGAGCCAATTTCATAGTTTTAAGGATTTTTCATGCATGGTTATTTAAAAGACTATTTGCTAATTGTTAACTTGTGCAGGAGGAGTTTTTTCAGTAGGGGAAGCCATGGCCGAGGAAACAAAGATAGAGGTAATTGGAACTGAGGCCCAAGGAGGCTGAGGTTCTCAATTCATTTTGATCCTGATTCTGAAGAGTTGGGCCAATTGTTCCATGCTAGATTCTTTAATTGGATTGGAGAGGGGATAGTCCAACTGAGGCTTGAAAGGCCTCGATTCCAAGCCCCTCAAGCCCTTGGTATACCCATGCCTCCTCATGTCTCTTTACATCCTGAAGTACCAGAAAATGATGGGTGGCAGGAGATTGTCCACCCAATTGTCTCTCAACACTGTGGCTAGCCAAAATTATCCTTGCTTGCTCATCCACCTTTAAACCCCATTATCCCAGTTTCCCCTAACCATTCACTAGTGCAATCTTCCCATGCCAACAAGAGATTAAAGACTGAAGCCCACCATGGATTATATAAAGGAAAGGTCATTGTTGCCACTTCCTCACACTCCAATAACTCTAAAAAATCGATGTCCTCATGGATGCATCCGAGGGGCGATTTTTCCCATGTGATTAGTGATATAAATCCTAAATTCTCTACCTAGCTCAAGGCATTTTTAGGGAAGTCAGGAGGTGATAGCAACAACCAAGGGAAGGTTTCTTCACAAACTAGAAAGTATGGATTTTAGTTCTTGTGTTATTTATTATTTGTGACAGTGGACTACATGGATTTTGGACATGTCTTATTTTGGATATATGAGTATTAATATAAATTATTTTTAAGTTTTATGAGCTAAAATTGCCAAAGGAAAATATGTTTGAAGGGAGGCACCAGGGCAGTGTTTTCTTAACAAATGGATTATGTTATGATGTGATGATTGTTATCATTAGGGGAGTCACAAGGGGGTCCCAACTATTAGTTATTATTTAATTATGATCCTATTATAATTATTAATTCCCCCCCCCTTCCTTAACTAAAGTTAGTTAAGATCCTATGTTAGCTTAACTAATAAGTTAGTTCAACTACTCTAACCAATTCTAAATTGTTAAAAGCTGAACTAAGGGGAGGAACAAAAAAAAGATAGAAGCACAAAGCATGCTAAGGTTTTCTCTTTGAATTCATGTTGAGATAGTTCATCTTTCATTCATTCATATATTCATCATAGCCTAATTCTCTTTTGTCATAGCAGGGTCTTATTGTAGACGAAAATATTCAGGGCTGAATCAAATCAATCAGACACTTGTTCTTTATAGGTGTTGATCTATCTTTGATAGTCTATGTAGGCTTGTCTGTTGTGAATTAGTTTTCATGAATAATAAATACTATTGTGCAGATTCGAGTGGGTAGCGATCCATGGCAAATTGATCCATCTTTTAAAGTTCAGGTTTGGTTTTCTATCAGAGATCTTTTTGTATGTTCCATCGGGGATTTCTAAGTTTGACTCTGGTCCAAGATTTCTTGTGAAGTTTTGTAAAGAGAAAAAATCTTTGATGAATTTGAAGGAAATAAATGATT
Source organism: Picea glauca (assembly GCA_000966675.3). NCBI lineage: Eukaryota > Viridiplantae > Streptophyta > Pinopsida > Pinales > Pinaceae > Picea > Picea glauca. Next base: position 3,614,011 of record JZKD02S1999896.1, read on the forward strand.
TCTTTATGTCTCATCTATATTGATTATGTCTCATCTAAATGATTATGATCTTGGATGAGGTTAGGAGCATACGTATAGCTAAAATCCATCAATGTTTCTTCTATGGAGAGTGTTGTTGTAAGAGAGAGAAATAGTGGGATCATCCAGAGCGATCCGTTGGAGGGAAAAAGGAACCAGTAGAACCCAGTCTTCCATGAGGTGTGTAAAAAACAAACCGTGTACAAACAAGGCAGGCATGCCCCATGCTCGTGTCATGTAACTCAAAAAAAGAGGAATGAAGTGTTGGTGTAGACAACTGCAGCGCCCTCGGGGGTGGTCATGATAAAGGCAGAAGACAATTTTGTGGATGAACATACTCTGAATAGTAGACAGTGACAACAGTAAGAAGTATCACGGATTCTGTGGGCATTGATAGCCCAACCAAGTTCAGAGGTCTTCGGCAAGTAATAGAACTAACTGCAACAGTCGCAAATTAAGACCCACCCTAACATGAGAAAGTGTTGATGTCAAATGTTATGGGGTTCAACAACAACAGGGAGCAATTGTGTTTCTCCCTGTACCATCTGAGATCTCTCATTGGATGGGTAATGAGAATCAAGATACTGTTACCCTTTTGGAAAACTGTGTTGATGTCGATAAAAAGGGGGACGTGACTCCCAGAAGCAAATGGCTTCATGAAATCTAATAGGTGAGGTTAGGAAGTGGAGGAGGTACATGGACGAAGTCAAGATGTAGGAAGACTCAAGACTGCCCTTGGTTGGAGTATATTTGAGATAAAAGTGGCCACAACCATTCAACGAGGTCGAGTGTCAGGGGGACAACAAGACAGGGGATAAGTTGTGCCAGAGGCGGGACAAGGTGAACAAACTCATAGGGTAGAGGTAAGTGGCCTATGGGGTACTCTGAAGATATGGACGATGTCATCAAGGGTGGATGATAAGTAGTGCCCCAACCAAGGGTGACATGGGTTGTGTGTGGCCAAAAAAGGGAAGAAGGTCACCAAAGTTGACGACAAAAAGGTAATGTAACTCCTAGAAACAAAGGAATTTGTACAATAAATAAAGAATAATTTGGGATAAGTGTACAAATACAGAAACGGGTGCCCCAATGTGATATGGTTGGCCCGGGTAGGGCATAAGTTGCTCAGAGAACTGATGGAGGGTGGGGGACCCATGGGTGGGTGTTTATATGAGGTAGGTGAAATGAAGGAAAATTTGCAGATGGGCAAATGGATTGTGGATGAAATGGAGGGTTCATGATATTGCGGAGGTGAAGTCCAAAAATAGAACCGTGAAGAGATAATCTGGGAGTCCGTTGGGATAGCTAGCAAAATGAGGAGGAGTATGTGGCTGATTCACGACATGATGTAAGACTATAGGGACTCCCATCCCTAAAGGGTTTTGAAGAACAACATGAGTGTCAAAAGCGCAAAAGGGTGCTATGAATGGGACAACTCATGTGGGTAAGAGTGCTACCGGGTGACAGTACCGAAGATGGAAATGCAGGTGTTGGTACTGCAGAGCCAGAAATAGGGATCCTAGAGGAAAATGTCATAGGGTGTGACTGGAAATGTAAGTGAGATTCAGAGGGAATGACTACATGCTAGTGCTGAGTATATACTTGAAGGGGTTGTGTTGATGTATGATGACCAAGTACCTGCACACATGAAAACCAAATACCCGACGTGAACAATATCTAAAGAGAATCGAATATATGAGCATGTATTTGATAATTTTGAATATGCGCATGCATACCTGATCAGGGTATGAAAAAATGGCATCCCGGGGGCTCAGGATGAAAAGAGGCCCAAGGACTGTCGTGATGTAAATGAAGGGATGTTGATCCTGTGGCTGAAGACGGATCAAGAAATGGATGCTCAGTGCTCCTGGAATGGTGAGTGGAAGTTTGGCAAAAAGGCCTATATATAGCTGTAGGGCCCACATTGCCACCTCATTTGTACTTGTTGCTATAGTGATTGGACGAGAAGTATTCAGAGGAGTTTTGGAGATTCTAGGAGGACGAGGCATCCGATCGAGGACCAACAAGCTTCAGGTTAGTGGTTTGATCATCCTACATAGAATTAGGGTTTCATTTTTTGGGCAGGGGCTGTATGGAGGGCCATACAGAGGGTTTTTATGAGTGTGGACCACATGTGCACAGGCGATCTAGAAGTAGGCATGCACACATGCGTGCCTACCCACCAGATAGATGCGTAGGGGGGCATCAATAAGATAGAAAAGGGCATGCATTGTATGCGCGCCTGTCGGCTGCACAGCTACGCTTGTGTGTGCGGATGTGCATTGGACAGGCGTGCTCTAGAGTGCGCCTATAAGTTGAGCAGGCGCACACGCGTGTGCGCCTAAAGGATGGACAGGCATGCTTGAGAGCATGCCTATGTAGTGAATAGGCATGCATATGTGCACACCTGTGGAGTGAACAGGCGCGCACGTGTGTGTGCCTGTGGGTTAAACAATTGCGCCTTTGAGGCAAGGTTCACGAGTGTAAAAATTATCTTTTTAATGTTGTGGATGGTCCATGTGGTTGACTGAGGACTATTTTATGTGGTTGCAAGTGATCTTTGTGCATGATTCCAATTGGTTGGTGAGGGCAGGATTAGTCCTAGCTGCGAGACGCCATGGCTATTGAGGAGTCAGGTGTATGTGCAACTTTGGCATCTTGTGGGCTGCTGAAGTTCTTTGAGTGCCTGTTGATATGGGTGCAGGAGTATCTCCTACAGTTCCTTATCTGGATGTGGAGTCCGGACCTACATTGCTTCATAGTGCGGGGAGAGCAGATTGCCTTTACTGTGGTGGAGGATGTGTACTTTTTGACTGGGCTCCCATTTCGGGTAATGCCCCTACCGACAGAGCTGGTGTTATTGAGGGATGTGTCGGTAGCGACAGTTGGCCGGAGATACTGTTTGGGGATGAACTTTATGTTGAGAACTGTCGTGAGAATTGGGGCGATGGATGCCCTAGCACATCGTTGCATAGCAATGATGATTGTGAGAGTTTATGGGTCACTGGCGACACAACAGATCAGTGGTGGCTAGTTGATTGTGATGGAGAGAGTGTTGGCCGGTGAGCGCTTCACCTGGGGGGTTACGCTGCATGCCAGGATGGTAGGTAAGATGGACCACTGTCGGTCCATGGATACTGGAGAGTTTTCCTTTGGGTCTATCTTGGTGGCCTGGTTTTTGGAGAGGGTGTCGATGTTGCACCCCAGGATTTTATTGGGCGCGCCTATGGCGCGAGAGCTGCGACTAAAGTGGTGGTTGATTGTTTTTCTTCGCCATGGTGGTGGTGAGGGTGGCCACTTATTTACAGCTGAGGTGGTGTAGGTGTGGAGGCAGATGCCATAGGTGATATTGCAGTACCCCTATGTCAGGGTTGACTTTCGGGAGGATCCTAACATGGTGCTACCTCCAGGGGAGGTGTTTGACCATCGAGTTATGTTGATGATGCTGATATATATGTTTTCTGTCTGAGATAGCATGACATATGTATATGATATAGATGTTGATACTATATGTTTCTTGTTTGTATGTACAGATGTGGCACCTCACGGGTGTGAGGTGGAGTTGCAGAGAGCACTAGCTCATCAAGAGCCGGAGAGACTCTTGCGGGGAGGGCTACATGTTGGAGAGAGATGTCGGCGTGAGGATGTCGCAACACAACTAGATGATCTGGAGAGAGCAGCAAGGAGATGCCAGTTTGATGACCCTGGTGCTAGGCCATCACATGCTCCTCTAGTGGAGGCTGAAGTAGATTTTGAGGACATACGTCATCACCTGGAGGCGATGTTACAGGACGTGCCTGAGGGCATGTGGTCTCGCATCCAGGATGAGGGTATCCTAGAGCAGTGTGTGGGGATTCTGCTTCCATTGTGGGTCGTGGTACGATGGGTAGCAGTAGCTGGTGTTGCGATGACCGGATGATTACCTCCAGGGCAGGAGGGACCAGTCGGGGGTGGGCAACCACCGCCTGAGGGAGGGGTAGGCAGTGGTGCTCTAGAGTGGTGCTCTATGTATTGATGTATTGTTTGTATATAGGCTGGTGAGCCCATTTTGTACCGAGGTGCTTCACTAGCCTACAGATACTTGTATTTTTGTATGTAAACATTTGGATGGCACTATAGACCTTTCGATATATACATGAGTATACATTTTGATATCTATGTGATGTTTACATGTGCTTTTTTAATGTATTGATGATGTCTAATCTATATATGCTATGACTGGTTGTTGATATGTTTATGTATGTGTAGAGGTAGCTTGATGTGATATATGCCAGTCTAACACAATATTAGCTAGGTTATCTATAATTTGATTCAATTGTCTTGGAATATGTGTAAATGTAATGGAATCAAAATGTCGAGATAACAGTCTAACCTGTAGGTATTTGCAAAAGAGGCAACGATCACATACGCGGTACATATTGTTGAGCTAGAGAATGACTAGTTGAGAGTCAAGAAAGATGCTAAGATGACGAATACTATGATGCTAGGCATTGGCCAGGGGGCCAATGATGGCAGTGTATTCGGCTTGGTTGTTGGTCGCTGAACCCAAACATATGCCACTCGAATGGAGCATTTCATGTGAGGGGTGGTAGAGAGCCCAAGTGGCCGAAGCGAGATTTTGTGTCCAACGGCTGGTGCCATCGGCGTAACCAATGTGGTAGGCCAGTGGAGGACACATCTATCAATAGCACAAATGAGAGTTTAGACGTGAGGGATGGAAAAAAAGATTAAAAACATTATAAAAGAAAGAACCTAAAGTAGAATGACTATGTTTAAGCATAAAATTTCTTTAAGTATAACCCATTGACAGGTTATTTGAGAGAGAGGCCTTCGGGGGAGGCCAGGATGTATGTGCCTTTGGTGAGGCAATGTTGGATAATGTATGGGCCATGCCATAGTGACTCAAATTTTCCATGGCCAAAGGTATCATGAATGATATCGTAAGCCAAGACTAGGTCGCCTTCGCGAAATGAACGAATTTTGACATGTCGATCATAGGTAGCCTTTGATCGCTTTTTAGCTGCCTCATTGTTCTGTAATGAAGATCGTCAATCTTCATCCAGAGACTCTAAGTTAAGCAAGCGCTGCTCCATTGGAGCAGTGTCAGGTAATAGCTCAATTTCGGTGCGTAGTGTGGGAATTTCGCACTCGATGGGAAGAGTGGCCTCAACCCCATGGACTAGATGAAATGGTGTGAAACTGGTAGCTATTTTCACAGCCGTATGGTAAGCCCATAGCATGGAAAATAACACATGATGCCAATTTCTATTATGTTTATTAACCGTGCATTGTAACATGGTCTTGAGGACCTTTTTCACTGCTTTGACCTATCCATTAGACTGAGGGTAATATGGTGAGGCAAACTCATGAGAGAATCCTAACCGAGATGAAATTTCGACAAAGATATCATTCTCGAAGTGTTTCCCATGATCAGAAACAAGTTGCAGTGGTACTCCAAAGTGAGATATGACGTGGTTAAAGAAAAAACGCGCTGCAGTGTCAGCGGTGTTGTTGAAGGTGGGCATATCTTCTGCCCATTTGGTGAAGTAGTCGACTATGACAACAATGTATTTGTGACCATTGCAGGAGGGGGGATTACATGTCATGAATTCTATGCCCCATTTGCAAAAAGGGCCGGCAGTGATGACTGGATGAAGAAGAGCAGGTGGTGCTCGAGATTTGTTGGTGTAAGGTTGACACTGCTCACATCATTTCACGGCGTGAATGCAATCGTGAAACAAGGTAGGCGAAAAGTAACCTGCTCAGATAATCTTCTGAGTAGTGGATATTCCAGAAAGATGTCCCCCATATGCACCACTGTGGAAGTCGTTCAAGACTCTATCATCCTCGTCAATGGTCAGGCATCAATGAAGAATGGTGTCGATTCCTCACTGGTATAGGATGTCTCCGATGAGGAGGTAGTGGGGATCTTGATGGAAAATATGATGACGATCATCTCGTGAAAGGTGGTTTCTAAACTTTTGAATTCGGAGGTAGACGAGGAGGTCATCATACCAAGGATCATCTGAAGTGATGTAAAAGAGGTCTTTGTCAGGAAAGTCAGTATTGACAGGGGTACTGGTGGTGTCAAAGGGGAGGACCGTGACAAGTTCGGCAAGAATGAGGGCCTTCTTGCTCTTGGGTGTTGAGAATTCAATATCGTACTCCAGAAGGATAACGATCCATCGAGAAAATTTGTCGTTAATTTTACGACGATTGAGCAAGTATTGCGTAGGGTTGGAATCTGTGACAACGTTGGTTGTGTGAAGCAGAATATAGTGGCACAGTTTATGGACTGTGAGGACAACTACAAGAGCTAGTTTCTCTTCATGTTTATACTTCAGGGGTGGCCCTGAGAGGTTTTTACTAACGTAATAAATTACATGCTCATGATTTTCATCACCTAGTTGAACGAGAACTCCTGCTACTGACACAGTCAATGTTGATACGTAGAGGATATAGTCGCGATTGTAGTCAGGTGCACTAATTAAAGGGGTGTTGGAGAGCGCCATTTTAAGATCGTCAAATGACTATTGGGAATGGTCATCTTAGTGAAATGGGATGTCGTGACATAGTAATCGAAGGAAACCATGGGCGCAAATGGCGTAGTCTAGGACAACTCGCCATAAAAATTTAGCCTTGCTCTGTAGGCTCTGAAGTTGACATAAATTCCGGGGAGGTGGAATTTCGGTGATAGCTTGGACTTTGAGGGGGTCCATGGTAATACCGCTTTGGGAAATGATGAATCTGAGGAGGCACTCCGTGGTGACACAGAACACGAACTTGAGGGGATTCAAGCAGATGTTGTATTGATGACGCCTTTGGAAGATGATTCGTAAATCATCAAGATGTTGGGTGTGTTTCTTGGATCGATCTATGAGGTCATCCAAGTATGCGAGGATGATATGAGCTAGATCATGAAATATGTATGTCATAGCCCTTTGGAAAGTTGTGTCGGCATTCTTTAAGCCAAAAGGCATGACACGATATGCAAAAGTACCCCAAGGGGTAGTGAATGCGGTTTTATACTGATCGGTTGGGTGAATTTGAATTTGATTATAACCAGATAATCCATCCATGAAGGATAGAGCCTCATGGCCTACGCAGTCGTTGATAATTTGATCGATGAAAGGCATTGGAAAGATGTTTTTGGGACATGCATGATTGAGATTGCGAAAGTCTGTGCAAATGTAGATAGTGCCCTGTTTTTTGTTAACGGGTATAGGGTTGGAAACCCATGATGTATAGGTGATGGTGTAAATGAACCTAGAAACACGTAATTTGTCAATTTCGGCTTTGATAGGCACTGCTTTGGATGGGTGTAGCAGTCGTTTTTTTGACGAACTAGTGTAATGTCGGGACAAGTGTCGATGCAATGTTCGACGATAGAGGGATCAAGGCCAGGCGTTTGCGTGTATGACCAGGCAAAAATATCCCGATATACCTGGAAGAGGGCTTTATAGGTGGTGATTTCTTGAGGAGTGGAAGCAACTCCAATGGCGATTTCCTCGACGACGCCATTTTTTATGGAAATGTTGGCCCTGTTGCCTTCTTCAAAAGCATCAGGGGCAGGAATGGGGTTTTTGAACTAGTCGATAGGCCCTAATAGGATAAAATCCTTAGTTTTGACTGTGTAGATGGAGTGTTTGTTAGGAAGTGCAGAGGCTTCCTGTGGAGAGAAGAGTGTGCGATGGTGTAGCACATCCAATGGGTAGTCAAGGTTGTTTAACTCTTCAAGTATTTCCTCATCACAATGGAAGTGACAGAAATACAAGGGGTCATGAAGAGTGATATCGGTGACTATTGTCGTGTGGTTTCCCTTTGGTGATGAAGAAGTAGGGGGAATGACGCAAGGTGATGGCTCACTTGACATAAACCAAATATTGAAGTACTGAGGAGTACCTATCGACGTTGGGTGTAAAATTTCAGTAGGGGGATGAGCGGGAGAGTTGTGGGGGGTTGGGGGGTGAATCCTCAGATAAGTCATCTAAGAACCATGGAGGCATTGGAAGGGCCTCGGGTTTAGGAGAAATGACATGAAGAACATCTAGTGATGAGGTAAGGTCAACTATCGATGCTGCGGGTCATCAAAGCAGGGTCAATTGGCGTTGCCTATATTTAATGATCATAGGACACTAGTATATAAAATGATCTAATGATTCACATAGACAACAAGGTCATCTCATACGTTCATTGACTTAAGTTATGAAATAACGGATGTCGGTGATTGTTGGTAAGGATGACGTAGTGATATTGGGGTTGCTCTGGAAGCTTTGGCGTACTGTGGCTAATGTCTGTCGAAAGCATGGTAATGCTGGGAAATGGTGGGTATAATGGCCATATTCTGAACATATAGTGCAAGCAAATTTGGTGTGCAACCTTTTACTACTTGAATGGGGGGTGGTAGCGACAGTACTGGCGATAGTGGCGAGTGTTGGGGGAGTTTGATTGAGTGGAATAAAATTCCGTAACTCTGGTAGAGATGGGTAGTTGTTGCTTTGATGTCCATCTTTCTCACATAGTGCACAAGGAGGTTGGATGCATGGAGGAAGTGGAGTTGTGGGCTCCTTCTTCTTTCTCCTGCCCCCATCGGTGGCAGGGGGGTTAGTGAGTGGGGGTGTAGAGGGTATGGTGCGAGTAATTATGGGAATCGTCATTGGGATTCCTTCCATTTTGGGGGGAAGAGATGGTCGAAGGACCATCTCTGGTGGATGTAAATACCAAAATGGAATTGCTAACACCATATTAGGTAGGGTAAGCATTGCGGCTACCTAGAAAGCTTCGATGCCTGATGGAGGGTAAAAGAAGGGGATTTGGGTGATGGCTTGGGGAACTCTCTCCCAAACTGGGATATGTCCTTGGGGAGAGGTGAAATCGTGGACTGGTGGGGTCAACGAGTTCTCAGGAGGCTCTTGAGAGGGGAGTTTTGTGACTAGTGGGACATCATATATGATAGATGCCTCTATAGGAGGAAGGGTATCCTCTGTGTGAGTTTCGTTAGATGATACAATGCATACTTGATTGGAAGGATGAAGGAGTAGTGGTGCTCCATGGTAAGTTCCTAGCAATGATGGATCTTTGAAAATTCTAGGACCCATCTCGACGAGTGGGTATGCATCGTGACTCGTGTGGATGAGAGGAAGAATGTTATCGATGTTGGCAGATGGGTTAGGCTCGTAATGTGAGACTTGGTCAATAGTAAAGATCTTTCCATTGTGGGGGAACATCATTGTCTGAAAGACGAAAGAGGCCACTGCCTTCATAGCATACATGTAGCTATGAACGAACAAGATATTATAATCGAGTGGGGCATTGATAACTTCGATGTCGATGAGAATAGTCTTGCCCCTAAGTTCGACAGGGAAATTTTGGAAGAGCCCTTCAGGAGACAATGGTTGTCTATCATAACCTCATAAGGTGATGGTAGAGGGCATGAGTTCAGGGGAACCAAGTTTCTACCATACAGATTTGGACATAATGCATGTAGGTGCACCTTCATCGATGATACACCGATGAATTGTGATGTTCCGTATTTTTCTTGGTATTTGAAAAGCAACCAAGGCGGGAAGGCAAGGTTCTTTGCTATCGAGATCAAAGGTAATGAGTCAAGTATATACGGGGTCGACTGCCCCCAAGGTAGAAAGTAATGATTTCCACTGAGTGGGACAAGTCTACAGGACTTTGAAGACTGACATGGCAGTCAGGGATTGTGCTAAGTCATCAACCAAACTGTAATTGTGAGTTTCCCTAGCCTATAGGTTGTGGACATTCCTGCGTAATGAGATGCGAGGGATGTGAAGAGGTGGCTCTATGCTAGGGAGAGGAATCACTAATGGGGTTCTCGTTGGTGCAGGGTTTGTCTTTGGAGGGATGGGAGGAGACTCAGCGGGTGCATGATACTAACAATTACGTGTTTACAGAAGGATTTCTTCCTCACTAGTGAGGAGGATCATGCAATCTGTTGGATTCTTTGGGTTGAGGTACTATCCCACCTGAGGTGGGGGATGATGTATGTCATGTTGGGTGTTTATCACACCTTGGTGTGGAATAGGATTCTGCAGTACGATTGGGGGGGGGTTTGCATGTATTTTTGTGGTGCCTACTGAGGGGCAGGTGGTGCTGGAGGATGGGGTAGACTGCCTGAGTCTTTCAACCATTTCAAATCAGCGATTTGGGGGCAATGATGAGTGTAATGGATGAACTCACCACAAAGGGAACAAGGGAAGTTGGTTTTAACAATATTGTTATTTCTCCCTTGATGCCTATTATTATTGCCCCCCCTGGGGGTTCTGATTCCCTTGGTTCTGGTTGCCCCAGTGGGTTGGTTCTGCTGGGGTTGATTCTCATTTTAACCTAGGTTGTTGTTGTTCCTGTTCCATCCTTTCTTTTTTCCATTGTTCGATGGATGGGTCAGATTTTCCGTATTCAGCTATTCAAAATTTTGATATTGTTGAATGGGAGATGGTTGAACAAAATTCACCCCAACATGAGGATGTGGGGGAGCCATGGGTTGTGGGGGACCAGGAAATGGAAAGTATGAATTTTGTGGGGGTAACGATCCATAAGGTACATAGGAAGGTGTGGTGATTTCACTAGTACTATAAGCTGAGGTAGAGGGGGTACCAGAACTTGTTTGAATAGGTGAGTGTATGGGGGGTGCCGACGGTGGCTCATTGATGGGTGGAGGCATAGCAATAGGGTATGGTTGTTGATAAAGGGGTGGGGGGTAATCAGAAGTGACCCTGTATGTCGACAGGTATAGAGGTGTTCCATACATCGGTGATGGTTGGGGTTGTGGACCGTGGTGAGTGTTGTTACCAATCAGTCTGTCTGCTGATTGAGACATCCCAAGTTTGTCTTGGCCAAATGGCACCGGTTTTGGGAGATCAGCAAGTACAGTGTATAAGTACCCCGATTGTGCATAGATGAGGTCATACTATTGAGCCTTACTGATGGATTCCTCTTCAGATTGAGGGAAGTTGGAAGCTACATCCTTACCAAGGAGAGAGACAAGTGATCTAAGAAACCAGTCAAGACACTGTTGCCTGGTGGTTTCTGCTTTGCACAAACTATGTCACCTATGCCACTCGTGAGTGTGATCAATGATATGTGTGGTTGAGGTTTGTTTGAAATTAAAGAGTAGTTCTAGACCATTGTTGTGGTGGATTGGTAATTGGAAGAAGGTCCAAAATGCTTTGGCCAAGGATTCAAAAGTCACATGGGACCCTGATTTTTCCTCTACATACCATTTGGCCGATGGGCTAGTGAGTGTGCGTTGAAATAATCGCAGTCTGATGGAATCATCCATAATGCTATTGGAAGAGAAGCATAGGTGAAAGGTCATGACATGGTTGGCAGGGTCATCTCCTGCCTTTCCTTCAAACTTGGTTATGTTTGAAGGTAGTTTGGTGGGCATTGTAGGCCATGTGGGGTCATGCAATATAGGATCATTTGTGAGTTTGCTTAGATCTGGTATGTTGAGAGAGGCAAAATATGGCATCTGTAGTGGGGGGAGAGGGTTATCTCCAGCCATGGTGTGAGTGTGTTGTGAACCTGACCCTTGAGGGGGGCTAGGTGGGTTGGTACTTACCCCTTGAGAGGAAATTGGTCCCCCGCTTCCATGTAAAGGAGAGCAAGTGGATGGAGGACCTTGGGAAGTGGACCCAAGTAATGTGGAACCAAGCAAAGATGATCCTAAAACAATAGCACTCACAGGAGTGTGTGAAGGTGGTGTCGATGAGTGGGCAAGACCAGGCACTCCCCCTAATATAGGAGGGAGGTTAAGCAAGTGTCGTGAATGATGGGGATTCTGTGGGTCCCGTATGATGTCCAACTAGATGAGTGAATGTGTGCAAATTGTGGTGAGAGTAATAAAGAAACAAGAGCCTTTGTGTTGCAAATTTTGAACTTTACACAATATATATATCCAAATCAAAATGTAGTCAGAAGTGCACAATACATAAAATGTTTTGAAAAAGAAGCATATATGTGGATAAGTGGTTTTTGTTCACGTGAGAAATCAAAAGAAAACAAATGCCCGTGTCATAAAATACGTAACGTCCTTCCTCTCAAATAGCACTGGACCTTCCAATAGTACTCAACAGTGGGGTCTGAAGTCACCGGAAGAGAAACTAGTGAAGGATGAAATAATTGGTTATAATGAGGGGTAGAGGTGGCATATCCCAAAAGAGCTGGCGATATTTCCCAATAGCCACACAAAATCCAATCAATGTGCAATTGCATCCCACAATTGCCACCTGCATAGATGTCCTAAAATTTGGTCACTAGGTACCTTGGTCAAAGTGTGGCATTTAGATTTTCAGCCTAAGAAATGGGTCACAGGATGGATCCCATCCAAGAGGTGGGTGCCTCAAGGCTGGATGCATAGAACAACCGGACCTCAGCCTTCAACCCTTCATGGGTATCTCCCTACCTTATGGTGTTAGGAACACTTGACTTGGAGGATTTTCAGTTCCCTATTTGACAACTTCTATGCTTTTGACAATGTGAGAACTAGAAACGGGGAGTTATTTGGATGCCTATCCCCGAAATCCTACCTAGACTAAAAAAATTATTTTGGCACCTCCTATGGAGGAAAACTTAATGAGTTTTTTAGAAAATTTTTAGATGTAGTTGTTCTGAGAGGTTGGGGGTGTGAACCAACCTTGTTGAATTAAAATGGGAGTGGATAGTTTCATCAAGAAAAGGGTGGGGTGTTTTTGGAATCCCTTTGGAGGAAACTTACTTTGACCTCCACGTTTCAAGAAGAAGCTATGTGAGTGATAAGTGACTTTTGTGTGTGAGTGAAAGTGTGCCAATTTTTAGTGAATTAGATKTCACCTTGCTGCATGTGGACTTCGCTTGGTCCTTACAAGTGTTGATTACCTAATTAACTAAGTGTCTTTGGTACAACCTTGCGTAATTCAAAAATCCCTAGGAAGCTAGCATGTGGACATGTGGGTTCGTTACTATATATTTAACTCCCTATTGTGATTTAATCTAAAAAAATCTTTGAAACTATCCTAGATTGATCATGTGGGCATGTATGGCCTGGTTACAAAACCTTTAAACTTTCCTAGTGATTTGATCTAAGAAAACAAATTTCAACACTATCCTATGTTTGTAGCATGTGGGCATGTATGGGCCCGTTACAATATTAAGATGTGTTTGAAAAAATAAACTAAGAGGAGTCCCAAGAAGGGTTGTTGTCCTCTCCTAAAGGTTTTAATGCTCTTAACGGAGATGAAATTGTTTCACAATATTTTTTTGATTCTCAAGGTCGCTTGAAGGCGCAAGAGAAGAGCATACTAAGCGATTTGTATCCAACTTCTAGTCCCAATGCAAGTTAAATGTGATTAAAAATGATTTCCAACTTATATTGTGAGTCAAAACAAGCCATCAATGTGGAGAAAATGAAAACAAAAGAGGAAATTGATTTTAAACCCCAAAGTGCCTATGTGTTTTGACTAACCCCTTTATATGATGAGGGGACTAAGTGTGGTGCAGCTTCAAAACATGCTAGAAATCATTTTTAAGAAGGAAAATGGCCTTCCCCACATCTCAACAACTTTACAATGTGAATTTTTGCACAGATGTGCGGGTCTTAGTGGAGATAGAGGTGCACAGAGCGCATGTGCGTGAATAGAGAAAAGTCAATAAGCACACGTGTGCAGAAAATAACTATGACTTAAGAGCATGTGCACATGATGCGCGTCTGTGGGCCTAAAAACCCGCACACAAGTGACACATGGCCGAGAATGAAAATTTCAGATTGAATTCTCCCAATTCAACTTGGAATTGGTTGATTGGCAGGTCGGCTTAGGCCAATTAGTGCAACTGCAAGTTAAACAAACTAAAAGAAGAGCTAGAAAAACCCAAATGGGGTAGGAAATTGATACCTTTCCCCAGTGGAGTCGCCAATATTTTGCGCCTCTTTCGTCACCTTAGTGAGAAAAATAGAGGTGATTGCAAGCTCAGTTGGGTTTTCCGAGCAGGACAGCTGCAAGGAAAAGGGTTAGAAAAAGAAATATAAAACAATAACTAAGAATTAAAATAAGAAATGAAACAACAACTAAATTTATAAGCATAGGGACATAGAGACAAAAAGAACAATGAGACACATGTCACCAATGATAAGGATGATATTAGTGAAAGAAAACACCGAGAAACAAGGGGACTATGAGTCCCTTCTTCCTCCAAGGGAAGGCTCTTGGACCCACACAAGTAAGCTATTCTTACAGCTTTGAAAATGGAAATGAAAATGGTGAAAGAATTCTTCACTAATCCACTCAACGGGTGAGATGGATTGCCCCAAAGTAATGATGCAAGTATACTCTTGGTAAGGAGAGAAGAGTCCTCAAGAGAATAGTGGTAGCATAACTTTGCTATGAAATTCCTTGAAAAATGAAGTGTATCCATGGCCTTTTTATAGAATTCCTTTGAGCTATTGTTCAACTAGTTTGTAGTGTGTAAAGAGGCTAATTAGGGAATTTCTAGGTCTTTGACCAGACATCCAGTCGAATCCAGTCCAGATTTGAGTTTCAAATCAGCTTGGAAGCCGAACTAGAAGTGGGTGGGAGGCTGACCACTCTCATAAATACGTTGTTTCTGAGGTGTGCAGATTTTTGCAACAACAGTCGCACATTGTGTGCATGTGCGTGAATCTTGCGTTTCTGTTTCGCGCATGTGCGGGTGCGCCCAGTGTCTTCATAGTGCCCTTCAATTTTTCACTATTTTGTATAGTTTTTGACCCTTTATGAATGCTTTTGTGTTAATTCAGGTCCATGGATGACTTCATAACTGTTTGACAATGCTGAATTCTTATAACCATTTGCAGACAAAATTTTAGTGATAACACTTATGGTCTTGTCTTCGTCGTATTCCCTACACCATGATTTTTCCCATTTCCCTATCCTTCATCTAATGCTTCTTCATCCCTGTCCTATTCTTCTTCCTCTTTTGGCTGGTCCATTTGTTTTGCTGGGACTTTCCACTCATATTCCCAATCATTAAATATGAGGAGTACATCATCTATTGTTAATTTGTAGTTGGTTGATAGCAACTAGCGTGCATAGTCCCTTTTTTCTTCAATGTACATATGGTGCATCCCTGCTTTGAAGAACACAATATATTGGTATGTTTATACTATATGGGATGTGATGTGTGGTGTATGTTCTATGATGTACCTAATTGTGTCAAAGTAGACATAATATGTAACATTGTTGTCTAATTGTTTCCTTTTGTTTTTCATATTCCATAAGTTAGCATATTGTGCAGTTGCATTACCTCTATTGGTTTCTCTCATCCATTGGTAATCATCAAGATCCTACCATCCAACTAGTGCAATTAAAATAAGATGCCAAGAATAATGTAACTTCGTGCCTTTATCATGGGCCTCTACAAAGTCTATCAAAAACTGATTCACCTAAAAAGTGGCCTAATTCATTTGGACCCCCTCTGCACATTTTTTGTGGATGCAAATATTGCAGCCAACACTTCATCTTTGAGACATTTCCTAAAAAAATTATAGGCCAACACCTGCATCGCAAAGCTTACAACATCATCCCTTGTGTTCACAACATCCAGCCCCCTCTTCCCTCTAAATGTGTTAAACTTATCCTTCATAGATTTCGCTAGTTCTTTCTCCCCTACTTTGTTGGTGAACAATGTGGTCGAATCCTCTCCTACTTTTGGAAAACCTATGATCCACACAATTAGTTGGGTATCACTTGAAACCGGTGGGTCAAGCCACAAAGTTCCTCCATTGACACAACTTAGTATATTGACACAAGAATTTATTTCCAGACTACATCCAAAATGGGGAATCTCCGGTAGTTTCAATATCCTTGACCTTTGAAGTCTCGTTGTCCACATCTACAATTCAATTAGTATTGCTCCTATGACTAGTACACTTTTTGAAAAAAAATACTTTTCTCGTGACAATTAGGGAAAAATTTATTCATCCATGATGTCATGGTATTCAAACTTTAGGGCATCAATCTTCCCTATCATGTCCCATTCAACAATTACATCAGCTGGTATTTTCGTTGTGACTGGTGGGTATTTCCCATCTGGGAGTAGTTTAACTTATGGTGTGGTATCTTTTCGTGGTGGTATATAGTTGTTTAGTCTCAGAATTGTCACATTTTCATCCTATTTTCCTTTCACCATTCTTTACATTTATCCATATTCTACCACTCCATAAACCATTCATTAATACCATTTTCATAATTAAATATGGGTATAACCTTATTATTTTCCAAATCATTTATTTTAGTATTAAAAAGGAATTTGTGATTAAATATTAGAAAATTGACATGTTTTCATATATATCTCAAAAATGTGTGAGCTTTGTCATGTGTAGGAATATGTGAAGCATTAATTCAAAAATACTTCTCGAATACTTCCTCCACCATTTCAAGATTTGAGGAGATAATTCAAGCCTATTCCAAGGAGAAGATCATGGAGATATGGATAAACATATATTATCCTAGATATATGAGAGATATGTGTGAGGATTTGAAGAGATTATATTTTGTAATAAAGGGAAATTGGTTGAGAGAAAAGTGGATCTGTAATTATGAGATGCTTATCTTCTTTTCAAATCTCTCATGTATAAAAGAGAGTGCCCTCTCTTCATGAAGAGGATAATTATTATGATGTAAGATTGGTTCTTGGGGGGAGAATTGTTATGATGTACATTGGATTCATGAACAAACTCTTTTTGTAAACCTACTTGTTGAAGATTAATGCAAGTTTGAATTCAATGATCTTGTGTCTCTTAGAAGTTAGCATCTGTTGATCTAAAATCTTCCATGTTGGCATCAACAAGGGCCACCGATCCAACTTGGTAAGCTCATTGTAAATTGTTAGTGTAGATTTTCATTTCATGTACCTGTTATTTTGATTTCATGTTATTTTATTTGATTTCACTATTTGAATTTGTTGCAAAGTGTGGTAATGCAGGAATAGTTGGATCTCCTTATTTCACCATACATGAGTTTTAATGGATCATCCTACTACACTTAGATTTTTTTTTGATAATTGATTAGGTTACACCTTTCTAACAAATGCACAATCAAGACCTCCATCTCTCACCATAAATGCACCTCTAATGGAATGTTGTGAATGCACAAAGTGTTAATTATTGTTAGTTTAGTTTCTCTAGGGGATAGAATCAAAGTTCATATTTTCCTTTAATGAGCCTTGAATGAACAGGGCCATCACCTGAGCAAGAGCTTTTGCTTATTTATGAGTTTTTCTTTCCAGCTTTCGAATTGTGTGAAGATTGTTATTTTTAAAAGTGTGTTGGTTTCTAAATGGTTTTCTTATCTAAGCTATACTAAACAGACATAGTAACCTATCTATTATTGGCACATATAATGCATCAACTCTACTAATTATGAATCCCGATCGATAATTTATGTTTGCTAATATATTATGCATATAATTGCACCAACAATAGTTCCTGTGAAAACTTGATTGAGAGGTCGAATCTCCTGGTATTTCCTCGAACAATAGTGAAACTAGTGGTATTTTTGGTTGCTTGTGTGCTACGGCTACTAGCACTCCAACTTTCGATGGTGTCATTAGTCTCCGCATTTGATTTCGGTGACTGTTCTGTGACGGTTCATGTTTGAATGTGGTTCGTCTATGGTTCTCTCTATATGCACATTGTTCTTATAAAATGAAAATAACCTTTTCCTTCATCCCTCATACACTTTTATCACCCTTCAACAGTTGTATAATTTCTTTTGCACCCAATGGATGTGTCGAATCTGGTCAGAATCTACCATTAATACTTTCCTTATTATGGCATTAATGCCAAATAGTATGCCAGTTCTTTCCTTTGATATCCCATTCTATCCTGATCCTGGAAGATGCCCTCTATTTATGAATACACATCTTCATTATGCTTCATCATTTATGGATTTATAATTGTCATTTATGTTCTTTAATTCCATTAATGGTTCCTTTCTTGCACTTGAACTTTGTAAGAACTTAATTGAATTTGTGTTGTTTATGTTATCTATGAGATACATCCTTTTTCTACATGATACTTCTTCTTGTTTACCTTTGTATTTCTTCTTGTTTCTATCTTTTTATTTGTTTTCTTTTCATGTATTTTTATTTGTTTTCTTCCTTTTTCTCCTTTCGTTTTTTTTCTATATTTCACCTTCCTACTATAGTACAACTACTATGATACATGTTTTCTCGTGTAGTTCTGATGAATGCATAGGCAGTTGACCTTCTCTCTAGAGTTTCAGCTGAATTCCATTCACCATTCCTCCCATGGTTTCTCCATTGAAGGATTCCATATGCGCAACACTTGCCTCCATCACATGATGATTTACAGAAGGTCCTAACCAATAGATGTGAAACTTTCCCGAATTCTACATAAATTTATTGTCATAGAGTAATAATAACTCCTCCACTTAATTGTTTTTCTATTTAATATGTCTATCATTCCATGTATTTTCCATTTCCATATGAAATGTCTTGTGGAAGCCTACGAAAAACCAAACTTCTTCAAGATGTACTAACTATGAAAATATCTCTTCTACTACGCCAAAATTTGAAAGATCAGTAATCGCAACAACGCGGAGGCTAGGTAGAATAAACTCCATGGGCATCACTGTTTCTTGGCCATGGACCAAAATAAAAGGTTTCTTTCCTATTAAATATTTTCTTCTAGTCATGTATTCCCACAATAATGCAGGAACTCTTAGGTCCCAATTATATCTCCCTATGTTGCATATCTTTGTCAAAGCATTCTCCAATATTTTATTAAAATCTTCTATTGTCCCACTAGCCTGAGGGTGATATGACATAATCTTCTAGTGATGAATTTGAAATTCCTCACTCAATGTTGTAATTGTCTTATTTATAAAGTGTGTTCCTTGATCACTAATTAATATGTGTGGACATCCAAATCATGTGACTACAGTCTAAAATAGAAATCACGCGACCATCTTCACGATGTAGTCTATGACTAGTGTAACTTCTGTCCATCTTGTCAAATAATATGTCATGATGATTGTGTACCTCTCTTATGATCTTATTTATGACGGGTTGATTGGCCCCACAAAGTCTATTGCCCATTTATCAAACGCTTGTAATGTAACCTATGGGTAAAGAGGCATTTCATCCCTCCTAGATGTCTTCCCCACCCTTTGACATACATCACATTCCTGAAAGTATTATTTAGCATAATTATAAAGTGTGGACCACCAGATCCCTGGGAAAAAGATCTTATGAATAGTTACTTTACCTAGTTAACTTCCTCCTTCAATCCCTTCATGTTCTTTTGTGAGTATCATAGGCCTTTCATGCTCTAGAATACATCATCTCAATATTCCATCTGCACCTAACTTGTATAAGTTCTCTACAATGATCTGATAGTCTATTGCTTTAATGGCTAATTGTTTATTTTCAGTGACTTCCTTATCTGACAGGGCCATTCATGTACTTAGAAATTGCACGATGTCTGCGAAGTAGTTATCTACCATTTTAACTTCAAATAATTCTGCATCTGGCAAGCTATCATCTATATTCCCTACATCTTCTCTTGATAATATGTGTGATAAGTGATCAGGTTCTACATTCAACTTCCAGAATAAATAATGTCAAAACTTCTGAGAACCCAGTAAATAATGTCAAAAATTTTGCAGTGCATATACCATTGCCAATATTTCTTGTTCTGTGGTAGTATAATTCTTCTCTGCTATTGACAATTTCCTACTTGAAAAATAAATTGGGTGATCTATGTCTCCTTCCTCTGGTTGAGATAGTATTGCGCCCAAAGATATGGATGACGGATCTACATGAACATGGAATTCGTTGTTTCAATCTAGAAAGATCAAAATCAGTGTGGTCACTAATTTCTATTTTAAGGTATCCAAACCCTTCTAGTAGTCCTCATTCCATTATAAATTTTCTTCCTTCTTCAACAACTTTTCTGTAGGTGCTGTAATCTATACATAACCTTTGATAAAATTCTTGTAATATATTGTGTGACCTAGATTTGATCTCAGTTGACTGACTGATGTTGGTGGTTGTAAATCCCAAATTACTACAATCTTGGCAGGATCCACTAATAGGACTTTTTTGCAGACCACATGGCCTAAAACAATTCCAAAAGGTGCACAAAAAATACACTTCTTCAAATTCATCAAAATCTAACATTGTCTACACCTATAAAACATTAACCTAAGTACGTCTATGTGATATTTTAGTACACTAAACACATTCCAATAATCTAAGTATACTTCAAGGAACTTATGAATAAATTACTTAAAAGTTGCAACCACAAATCTTGAAAACATTATAGGTGCATTCTTTAGTCCAAAGGGAATCTCTAGTTATTGATAACTTCCCCACTCTATGGAAAAAGTAGTCCTATACCTATATTCATGTGAAACTTTGATCTGATGGTACCCTGAGAATCCATTTATGAAAGAATAAGCCTCATGTCCTCCTACATTCTCCAACACCTCATCTATGAACAATGTTGGAAATGGATCATGTAGATATCATCATTCATCTTCCTTAGATCTACCCAAATCCTTATTCCTCATGTTTTCTTAGCTTGTAATTCCACTCGACTTACTCACTCTTATTCCACCACTAGGTCAATGATCCTTGCTTCCAACATCCTGTCTATTTCTACTTTCACCTTCTTTTTGTACTTCAGATTTAACCTGTGGGGTCTTTTTCACACTTGTTTAGCACATGGTTTCAAAGGGATCTTCATATCTCTTAGTTCCCCAACTATCCCCTTAATTTTTGAGAATTTAGTTGGGAATAGATCATGATACTCACACAATAAATATGCAATAATCTCCATAGTTTCTTCACTCCATTAATCTCCTATCTGCGCAAAATTTGGATTCTTTGTCATCCCAATGTTTACCTTGCATGTATTTGTTGGACATGTGTACACAACACACTCAATATATGGCCCTTCTACTACATGTTCTCCTTTTGGTTTCAGGTACTTTCACATTCCTTGGGCCTTTCTCATCATGTTCTTCTTTCGTGACATTGTAACACTCAAGTAATCCATGGACAATCATAGAAGTTATGTGTGCACTGCACATTGGCACCACCTCCATCGTCCCTTCTTTTGAGAATATATTGGCTCAAATTACATGTAGCACTACTTCTATTAGTGGATATTTGATGCAAACCCCCACCTACTCTCAAGGGTCTACGCGACCTCCCGGTGTAAGGATTGTTCACACTAAGGAGTTGAATTAGCTCTTGGGATCTTGATGAGCCCTTGAAACTCTCTACCACAAGCCTTTCCTCTTCTCCCCATGCATAAATTCAAGTTCATGAGGGTATTTTCACTTCAACGGAGAATCCCACATGACCTCAGTCTAAAACCATAGTCTAAACCTTTAAATGGAGATAACTCCGACACTTCAGAGCTACGGGCTTCAAGGTTTTTCAATGCACCTCTCCAAAAAATCTCTCGTAGTGTCGAACTAGGAAATACACACAAGTAACAAATCGATGGAACCCACACTCCGATAGATGGATGACTCTGATGTGATTTGGGCTTTAGGAGTCCACGCATTTACACAATGTATACCCTTGTATCTCCTGAACACTGAACTACTGGAGGGCCTCTCCTTCCTTCATGTGTCCCCCTCCTAATCAATGGTTGGGATGAGTTCTATTTTTTGAGACTTCGGAAACCTTTACATCAAAGTGATTTTTCACCCCTATTTCCTCTGGAGGACTAAGTCTCTGGACCTCCAGATCTACTGCCACACATCCACTGAACTCAATGTTTCAGATGATCTTATTGACTTTATAACTTTAGGGGGTTCCAACTCATGTGTACTCCCCAAATGAGATCTATCAAATTAACGAAGTTCAAAGGACTTCCAGGGGTAACTCTCGTGATACTTTCCCAGATCTGTTGGTCACAATGGATCTCGCCTTATCCTGGTTGGATCTTGACTGTTCAGTCTCAAAAATTCAAAAAACTCCCTCCTCCTTGAAGATTCTGGTCGTTGGCCTTCTTGAGCTTGGCCACATGAAATGACTCGAACCTTGGGCACCTCCTATTGTGCTTCTCTAAAACTTTGAAACTTCAGACTTAGAAAATTTCTAAGTCCCTCCTACAAAATTCTTACACTTGTTCTCCTCAAGAGTTTGAAGGTTTTTGAGAACCTTCCACACACTCCTTGCATTTATGAAGACTCGAATTTCTCAACACTTTGGTTAAGTGTTGGCCTGATGCATGCTTTGCATGGGTCTTCTTCAAACTCAGTACTCTATTGATAAATCTGTGCACTCCTTGCACATGCTTATACAACGTTTCATGTTACCTCTCTTGATATTCTAATTTAGACTCAACTTAGCCTCTGCACACCTTGCAGGCACTGTGCACTCCTTTCACCATATCTCTCAGAAGAGAAACAATTGAAAGTTATGGCACATTAAAGGTTCACACATTTAATCATGAAGTGGATACATGAACATATGAAACACATAAAATAGAAAACATCCACATCTACACAATGAAATCAGAAATAAACAACACCATACATATGGAATGAAACCTATCAAGTTATATTCATTCAAAATAATATGTACATGAGTTCATATAGGCCTCAACAATAAAAAAATGGCTTCAACAATAAAAACTCTCTCCAGCAGCCACCTCAACAATTCTTAGCAGTAGTAATAAGAACATTAGTAGCCAGATTTGGGTGTAGAACACATATATTTATACATGGAATGGATTCTCGGGCCTTCCCTCCAGCCTATCTAAGTGTTTTCCTTTCATAATTAAAACATTTACCGCTAAGGCTTATTACAATTAATGAGCATTTACAAACTATATAAGAGTTGATGCATGAAATATGTGCAATCCTATAGGTAATTAAGACAATTACAATCTCCTGCGATATTATACAATGGCTCAAGCCTCAAAATATTAAAGGGCTTTAATTTCTATGGTTTTCCAAAATATCAAATTGATGTGCTCTCCTCAGAATTCAAAATAGTTTGAAATGTGTGTGATGGGGCACTGAGTTGTCATCCACTTTGACTCTCTTGACTGATGACAATGCTCCTGCATCATACTCCTCTGGAAAAAATATTCATGGAATCCTATCCATGAGATCCTGCACTATTTTTCCATGTTTCTGAATGTCATGTTTAGTTACCCAACTACCATCCTCTGCTGGGTGATTTTTCCACTTCACCAGGTACTCAAAATAAGTCTTTCTCCTAGTCTTCTTTCCAATCCTTTGGTCTATAATTTTCTACATTTGTGGATTTTTTGTTGTGGGCATATGATTTTACCACTGGATCTCCTTCTGATCATTTATCCCTTCTGTATCATTGTTGGAACAGGGGTAGACCTAGTGCTTAATGCTACAACATCACACCAACAAAACCCTAACTATTGGCCCTTTCGACAACACCTGTGAAGTAGATGAAGTCTCACCTGAGGTAGAGACAGGGGTGGTTGCAAGACTCATATGTTTGCAACCTTAGTTGGGACACAAATCTGTGATTCTAACACTTAACAGAGCACTTAGTAGTAAACATTCATCAATATTCAGTTCTTAGTAACAACACGGTTAAAACACTACTCACAAAACACTACAGTATTCAATTAGATATAGCACTTAGCAGAAGGAGACATATCATATCTAGAAGATTCAAGTACTAAGAATATTCATATAAGGCATATCTAACATTCATCAACATCATTAAGCATAGAGAATCAACAGATCTATCTATCACTCATTTATACTAAAGAACTTAGCATATAAACACATAAACATATCAACACATCGCACAAAGCAGAGAAACACAACATGTACGTGGTTGACCCCCACCCTGGGGCTATGTCCACCAACTCTTCTCTTCTTTATTATCTTTGTCAAGATTCTTACAGAAAAATAACATCAAAATCCTATTTCGTAGAAGACAAGAGATCTGCACGCACTCCACCAAATCCTCCTTCTTCGAGCCAGGGTACAACACCAAGCCTTATTACAATTACTTGTACATAGCTCTACATGTCTCACACAGTATGCACAAAGAAAGTATTTTTCACTTAGCACTACTTACCACCACACTTATTACATCACCTAGTATTATATATATACATTACAAAAGTGGGCCTAAGCATGGGTAAACCCATGGGCTGACATTCCCATACCCACTACGTAATCCCAAAACCCAAAAAGGACCCAAAAAGGGGCCTAGATCCTACGATATTTGCTTTGTCTTGTGCTATGCCTTCGATATCCTGTCGAAGTCCTAAAAATAGGTCAAACATGACTAAGAATCCCCAAAACTTGGTCAAGGGCCAACAATCATCCACCGTGTAAAGATACAGGTATGCAACATTGAATATTGGCAATATTCCAACATCTTCTGGCATTTCAATCTCATAAGTGTTTACAACAAAATTTCCAAGGATTCTACATGGTCCTATATTCTTCATATTTAACTTGTTATATGTTCCTCTTGGGAAAATTTCCTTCCTTAGGTGTGCTAAAATTTTATCTCCAACCTTGAAATGAACCTTTCTTCTTTTATGATCAATTTATCTCTTATACTTTTGATTGCTATCCTGTAGTTCTCCCTTTATCTGACCATGAAGCTTCTGCATTTCTGCAACAAAGCCTTCTTCTCCTGCATTTTAAAATTCATCATGTCCCAAATTTCTTAACTCCGAAATTCCTCTCAGATGCATCCCATAAACTATCTGAAATGGGATTTTACCAGTACTTTTGTTTGGTGAATCATTGTATGCAAACTCTTCTTGGGGAATAATCTGATCCCATTTATTGTGATGTTCGATGATCAAACTCCTCAATAAATTTCCTAGGCTTTGATTTACCACCTTAATCTATCCTTTTGTCTAAGGGTGATATGTTGAACTGAAGGACAATTTTGTCCCCGGTGTCTCCCACAGTGTTCTCCAAAAGTGTCCCACGAATTTGGTATCTCTTTCTGAGACTATACTTCAAGGAAACCCATGTAGTCTCACGATATCTTTGAAAACAAGCTCGCTATATGAGTAGAATCGATGGTTTTGTGACACGGTATGAAATGTGCCATCTTCAAAATTATTTCAACCACTATGAATATTGAGTCATTTCCTCTCTGCGTTCTAGGCAATCCCAAAAAAGAATCCATGCTTATGGCATCCCATGACCTATCTGGAATAGGAAATGGTTGATACAAACCAATGTTTTGTTGTTTCCCTTTTTCATACTGGAAAAATCTACATTTTTCCACGAATTTATTCACATCGGACCTCATACTTGGCCAATGGTATGAAAAACTTAGTTGTGCATAAGTCTTATCATGGCCAAAATGCTCAGCCAGTCCTCCACTATGCTTTTCTTTCAACAGGTTGTCTCTCATCGATCATTTTAGAATACATAATTAGATCCCTTTAAACAATAGTCCATCTTGGATAAAATACTCCATCCACTAACTTATGTCCCTTAGAAAAGGGTTTTCATATGCTTCATAAGACTCTTTAAAATATGAATCTTCATGATACATCCCCTTAAGGTGTTCAAACCCTAAGGTCTCCACTTGAAATTCCTGCAAAATCAAACATATCCTGCTCAAATCATCTACAACTTTGTTAGCGCTACAACAAATATGATTAATGTCAAAAGTAAAATTATGCATGAATTCTACCCATTTGGCATGTCTTTGGTTTAATTTCTCCTTCCTGGTTATGAACTATAAAGCTCGATTGTCAATGTACAAGACAAACTCCTTCAGAGTAAGTTAATGCCTCCATTTTTTCAAGGTTTGTATTACATCATAAAACTCCTTGTCATACGTAGAATACTTCCTCTTAGTGTCGTTCAAATTCTCACTGAAATAAGAAATATGCTTATTTTCTTTCCTCAAGACCGCAACAATAGCTACTCCGCTTGCATCACATCTCACCTGCAATGTTTTCTTCAAATCTGGAAGAATTACAATTCGATGTTCTATGATCTTCTCTTTTAATACTCTAAAGCCTTTTTTAGCTTATGTTGTCCAATTAAAAGATCAATTCTTTTTTTTTATGGTGTCTATTATTGGTGCACAAATGTTATTGAAATTCTTGATGAATTTCCTATAAAAACTTGCTAACCCATGAAACATTTTTACTTCGAACACACTTCTTATAGAAGGCCATTCTTTGATTTCCCTCACCTTCTCTGGATCCATATTCAACTCATTTGAAGAGATCACAAAACCCAAGTATATAATTTTTGTCTTCATGAAAGAAGAGTTCTTCATATTTATCAATAGCTTCTCCTGCTACAACCTCCTCAACACCATTTTCAAGTGTCTCAAATTTTCTCCTTCAGTCTTGTTGAAAACTAAAATGTCATCCAAATACACAATTACAAACTTACCAATGAAGTCCTTGGGAACCTCATTCATCAATCTCATGAATGTGCTCGAGGAATTTGTTAAGACAAATGGCATAACTAACCACTCATACAATCTTTCATTCGTTTTGAATATTGTCTTCCATTCATCTCCCTATCTCATCCTTATTTGGTGATAGACACTCTTCAAGTCTATCTTGGAAAATAAATTTTCTCCACTCAAGAATCCATCAAATAATCCATTATGGGTAAAGGGAATCTATACCTAATGGTTATCTTGTTTATGTCTCTAGAATCTGTTCAAATTATCCAACCTCCATATTTCTTTGGACTTAACAAAGTTGATACTACACATAGACTCAAAATTTCCCTGACTAAACCTTTATCCAACAGATCTCAGACTTGATTCTTGACTTCTTCATTCTCTTGAGGTGTCAACCTATATGCTTCTTTATTTGGAAAAAATTCTTTTGGAATAAGGTCAATGTGATGAATAATAATCCTAATGGGTGGTAAAGTGTGAGGTAACTCATCCAAAACAATATCAATGAACTCATCCAACAACTCCTGAATTTCTACGTGAAAATCATCCACATAAGTGTTTGTAAGGATGACTCTTGGCTTTCTTACCACAACAAATTGCATTTCCTGTTCCTTCTTGACTTAGTTCAAGAGTTCCTTCCCACTCATGAGAAGTATGCTAGGAATGTATTCTTCCTTGAATCCTTTATCTTCTATTGGAAGTAACATATTCTTACAACCATTCTTATCAACAGTATAATTATTCTTACTTCCATCATGTATTCCATTTATGTCATATTGCCATGGTCTTCCCAACAAAAAATGTCCAACATCCATGGGTATAACATCACACAAAACTTCATCGCTATAACCACCTATTTTAAATTAAAACTTTCATTGTCGAATTACCATGACTTGGTGTCCATTCTGCAACCACGATAATTTGTACAAGTTCATATGTGTATTTGTCTCCAGCTCCAATTTTTCCACCATTTATGTGGATACTAGATTATCAGTGCTCCCACTCTCTACAATCACTTTGCATACCACATCTTTGGTTTTGTAAGCAGTCCTGAATAGACTATTCCTATGAAATGGTTCTCTTACCTCTTTCTCTGGCTTCACGAGAACTTTCCTCATCATGAGGGATCTTCCTTCTTCCACTTCTTTTACTTCTACATTCCTCTTTTGTGCTTCAGAAATTTGATCTTCTCCATTCCTTGCATCTTTCTTCTTTTTAAGACATTCCCAAGACATATTCCCTGTCTTTCCACAGGCATATAATTTCACTTCTCCTCATCTTCCTCTTCCTCTTCCTTGTGAAAAGGATTTTCTCCCACCATAGGTTCCTCCTCTAGAACTTCCTCCTCTTTCTATCTGGATATTATACATTCCATTTTTCATTCTGGGCTTTTGAAATTTCTCTTGGAAAATTCCTCTGTTTCATTGGCTTTTCTTTCTGGCAAAATTTTCCTCTTCTTTTAGTGCCACCTAAGAAGCATCCTCTATAGTCCTCACTATCATCAGGTTGATTTCCTCTTGAATTTCATATCTCAAACCATTAATGTACTTGACAACTTTTTATTCATCGTTCTCTCTATGTCCTGCTCTAATGTTCAACTTATAGAACTCTTCGGTGTACTCCTTCACCCAAAAACCTTTCTGTCTCGGATTTTGTAATTTTATGAATAGATTTATCTGATAATATTTGGGTATGAATTTAGATTTTAATTTAGCTACCATTATATCCCAACTCTTGATTTTAGACTTACCTTTGCATATTATGTCATCTTGCAATTCATCCCACCATAGTGCTTCATGTCACTTCAGTATTGTCATTGTGTTCTTTAACTTCTTTTCATCGTCAAACTCCTCCTAATCAAAGTACTTATCCAAAGTAGTTATCCATTCAAACAACTCTTCAACATATAAATTTCCTTTATACATTGGGACCTCTATTTTTTCTATGGTTCCAATTTTAACAATAGCTCTCAATAGTCTCTCTTCCATAGATTCTTCCCCTATATCTTCTTTTGCTTCAACATATTCACTCTCATCTTAACTTATGTCACCATCATTAGGTTCTCTTATTTGTGCCATCTCCATGGAATCCAATCTTGCACGAAGTCATGTCATCTCTTCTTCCATAGTTGGATTTTCTACAGGTCTATCTCTATGTCTTCTCGATAGCATGGTTCCAAGTTTTCTTTCACACATAGCACAATTTGGGCCTCTGATACCACTTGATGCAAATCCCCACCCACTCTTTGGGGTTTGCATGAACTCTTTTTCTAAGGATTGTTCACGCTAAGGAGTTGAATTAGCTCTTAGGCTCTTGTCGAGCCCTCAAAACTCTCTACCACAAGCCTTCACTCTTCTCCCCACGTGCAAATTCAAGTT
Organism: Picea glauca; assembly: GCA_000966675.3. Classification (NCBI taxonomy): domain Eukaryota; kingdom Viridiplantae; phylum Streptophyta; class Pinopsida; order Pinales; family Pinaceae; genus Picea; species Picea glauca. The sequence continues at coordinate 3,642,834 of JZKD02S1999896.1, forward strand.
CACGAGGGTCTTGTCACTTCAATGGAGAATTTCATGAGACCTCAGGCCAAAACCATAGGCTAAACCTTTAAATGGTGGGAACTCTGGCACTTCAAAGCTCCAGGGTTAAAGGTTTTTCAATGCACCTCTCCACAAAATCTCCTAGAGTGTCGAACCAATGAATACACACAAGTAATAAATCGACGGACCCCATGCTCTGATAGATGGAAGGATTTGACATGATTCAAGATTTTGGATTCTAGGAATTCACACAACATATACCCTAGTATCTCCCAAACAATGAACCACTGGAGGGCCTCTCCATCCTTCATGTGTCCCCCTCCTAATCAACGGTTGTGATGATTTCTTATTTTCAAGACTTCAGAAACCTTTGTGTGAAAGTCATTTTTCACCCATGTTTCCTCTAGAGTACTGGGTCTCCGAACCTCCATTTATACTGCCATGCATCCACTGAAATCATGTTAAAATATTGTGTAACTGCAAAGAATATTCTTATCCCCTTTAGTGGATAAAGATAAAATATATTTATTATTAATTAGATCAATCCCATTTTGTGGATTGATCATGTTGGATATTGTATGACCAAATCCCCTTTTGTGGATTGGTCAAACCCTAATTGTAATAGGCTAAATAAGAAGTCAGCCCCAGAATATATTAAAGAGGCCCCAAAATATATTAAAGGTGGTTATAACAACCTAGAAGAAGAAGTCGGCCCTGCAAGTGAAGAGACACTTCCACACGTGCCATAATTGTATAAATAAGAGAGGCCAGTGCCTCATTTAAACACACACACTCAGCTCACTCATCTAGTGCTCAAGTATTGAAGGAAGCTGCAGTTACCAGTTGCTAGAAGAAGGAAGAGAGAGAGAGGTGCATCCTTGGGAGAGGAATTTCTATGTTTTTTGGTTCATTATCTTAGCATTGTATTAGCTATCTATATTAAGGAAGTTTTGCAGGTTTTCTTCCCCTTGAGGGTTTCCCAGTATAAATGCTTGTGTACTCTTTTGATTGTATTTCTCTTAGTGATCCTGTTTATGATATTATTATCTAGTAACTAGAAAGGTAACCTAATAATAGATGAAACTTTAATATGGTATCAGAGCTAAGTTGAAGATCACATCTTTCACATGAAAAATAAAAATGTCACTGTTGTCGTACATGAAAAATAGAGTGTTTTATTAAAGAAGGTTTTCAGCCTCAAATCCATATAGAAAGGTGCACCATACCTCAAGGAACATTTCGGCATCCTCAATGCACTTTTTTAGTGGCTAGATATCCCAGAAAGTGAAACCCTAGTTTTCACAAAGTACCAGAAAACCAGAAGTACCAGTGTACCAGTGTACCAGAAGTACCAGAAAACTAGAAGCGCTAGTCCAGAAATCCGGAGATCAAGTTTGGAGGGGTAAAAGTTGGATTTTATGAAATCTAAACACACCAGGTTACTCACCTCAGTCCAGCGCATCTTTTGGTGAGTTCAGTTTTCAGATCCAAGTAATTTGATTTTTTATTATTTCTATAGCCTGAAGGGCTAGGATTTCTTCTACAAGAAAGAATGACTACTAGCATGAGGGTAGAATATAGGCTGGAAGAATATAGAAACTTCAGATCTCAGAAGCATAGGTTGCAGATGATTCTAGATGAGAGTGATCTCCTAGAACATGTTACAATGGGTGTACCAGAACCAGATGAAGAAGAGAAAAAGAACAAGCATAAGAAGAATGAAAAGAAAACAAAGAGAATCGTGTCAAATTCAGTAAAATATCACGTGATCCCTCATATATCCGAACTACAGACATCAAGGTAAATGTATGAAGCACTCAACAGATTATATGAAAGAAAATACATTAGCCAGAATCTTACCTTAAGAAATCAACTTCGTAATATGAAGATGGGCAACTCATAATCTGTCACATCCTATCTTATGAGAGTTTCTCATATCAGGGATCATCTTGCAACTATTGGATATGTCATTAGTGACAAAGAACTTGTAGCCACAACCCTAAATGGGTTTCCAACATTTTGGATTCCTTTTGTACAAGTGTGTGGAAGAAGCAAGTTACCCAAGTTTGATAAGTTATGGGCATATTGCACACACAAAGAATCTAGAGTTGTAGACCAACAAAAGATATTAATTGTTGATGAAGAGGAAGCTCTTACAGCTCAAAATAACAAAAGAAGTTCCTTTAGGAAGATCAATAAAGAAGCTAACTATGTAATAGTTCCAGACAAGAAGAAATATGTTTCAAAGATCAGATGCTACAACTGTCAAAATTTGGGACACTTTTCTTATCAATGTCCTCAAGGAAAAGGGAAAAGAAAGTATCAAGCACATGTGGCAAAGGAAGAGGAATCTCCTCCCTCAAAGAAAACTTTAGTAGAAATTAAGGATTATGTACTTTAAGTTTAAGATAGTTGATCTGAAGAAAGAAAGAAAATGTTTATTTTTAGTATCTTTTTTACTTTAATAATTTATCATTACAAGTTAGTTTTTTGTGAGAATTTTAATTAACCTCATTTTATTTCAATGTCTATGTAGAATTATGAAGGAAGTATCAAAGAAGAGGATGAAGAAAGAGATAACATATTTATTTCATGTATGATCACTCATGAGAGTCACAAAGAAAACATAATGTAAGTAAGTTTACAAGTCTTGGAAGAAAGAATCTATGTTGTGAATTGCATAAGTTAGAAAACATGAGAAGGCCATATGATATGGTGATAGTCAGTGAAGACCAGACAATATCTAATATTTATATAGGAGCAGGAGGATCCTAAAGATGCAAAACATAAATATTAAATCTGAAGAAAAAGATAGATACTCAGATATAGTTGATGAGATGCAGGTAACTACAGGTTACTCCAGTACCATTCTTATAGATGCAGAGGGAGCAGGTTGATCCAGTATGAAGACAAAAAGAAATAAATATGTGAACTCAAGAAGGCAACCAGGATATTACAGAAGAGAACCTCAAGGATGATGATTAGAAACTATCAGTTTGGTACAAGAGGGATTTATGTCCCCGAGTTCAAAATAGAAGATCGTGATTTGATGTAGTTAGGAAAGCGAATGGATGGTGCCCAAATATTTTGATGAAGATGAAAGTTATCCAGTAGATGGATGGTGCCCAGCAGATGGGTAGCATGGTATTATACCATTGAAATATTTTGGACCACAAGAGATTTTTTTTTGGATCCCATAGCTAGACCTTCATAGAGAAGGAATGAGTAATCCCACAGGTAGAAATTAATAGAGAAGGAGAAAGAGAAGAGACCTTTGTAGAAAAGGAAGATACCTTCATAGAGAAGGGGAATGATAAATTTTCCATGTTCGGCCTCTGCCCAAGTGTTGAGTTTTGGATACTCTAGGGACATGCTAGAATACCCTCATAGAGAGGGGTGTGACCACCCTCGTAGAGAGGAATGTGGATGTTTCTCCAAGGGACAATGGGAAGATACTCTCCTCTAGCCAAGTATTTAATAGCTTGGAACACAAACCTTGACCATGTGGAATGGTTAGTTGGCTCTTGAGGTTTGTGTCATGATCCTACGTGGATCATGGAAAGGGAGTCTAGTCTTGCCCAGGCTAGCATCTTAGCTTCTCTAGTTCATGTGGGATGACTAGGAGTGAATATATGATAGTAGTCCTTCCCAGTGGATGGGTGAGATAGATGACTACAAGAGAAGGGAGAAAATAAAAGGAATGGAAAAACTCATAGGACATCTTCTGTATGAAGATAAGATATTTTATGTGTGAAGATAAGAAAGAAGTATCTTCTGCGTGAAGATGAAAAAAATAAAGAGTATCTTCTGTGTGAATATAAAGAGAACAAAACTTCCAATGATTTATAGATATGCCAGTCAATGATCATGATACCAGATGACAAAGTGGATGCCTCTAGCTATCCAGTTAATGATGATCACCCAATTGATGATGTTTCCCACTTGATGATGTTATCCAGTGGATGTTGCTACCTAGTTGATGTCGACATCTAGTGACCTGTCAAAAGATAAAGAATATCCTTATTGTTAAGTGGAGTGTTAAAATATTGTTTAACTGGAAAGAATATTCTTATCCCCTTTTGTGGATAAAGATAAAATATATTTATTATTGATTAGATCAATCCCATTTTGTGGATAAATCATGTCGAATATTGTAAATGACCAAATCCCCTTTTGTGGACTGGTCAAACCCTAATTGTAATAGGCTAAATAAGAAGTCAGCCCCATAATATATTAAAGAGGCCCTAGAATATATTAAAGGTGGTTATAACCACCCAGAACAAGAAGTTGGCCCTGCCAGTGAAGAGACACTTCCACACATTCCAGAATTGTATAAATAAGAGAGGCCAATGCCTCATTTAGAGACACACTCATCTCACTCATATAGTGTGCAAGTATTGAAGGAAGATGCAATTACCAATTGTCAGAAGAAGGAAGAGAGAGAGAGGTGCATCCTTGGGAGAGGAATTTATGTGTTTTTTGGTTCATTATCTTGGCATTGTATTGGTTATCTATATTAAGGAAGTTTTGTTGGGTTTTCTTCCTCTTAAGGGTTTCCCAGGATAAATGCTTGTGTACTCTTATGATTGAGTTTCTCTGAGTGATCCTATCTATGCTATTGTTATCTAGTAACTAGAAAGGTAACTTAATAATAGCTGAAAAATTAACAAATCAATGGTTCATATGAGCTTTGTGACTTTATAACTTTGGGAGGTTCCGACTCTTTTTCACTCCCCAAATTAGATTTGTCAAAATGACAAATTCTGAAGGATTTCTAGGGGTAACTCTCGTGCTACTTTCCCATATTTTTTGGTCACAATGGATCCTTCCTTCTCTTAGTTGGATCTTGACCATTTATCCCACAAAACTCAACTAAATCCCTCCTCCTTGAATATAATGGTCATTGGCCTTCCTGATCTTGGACACATGAAGTGACTCAAATGTTGGGTGCCTCCTTTTGCACTCCTATGAAACTTTGAAACTTATGAATTATATAATTTCTAAGTCCTTCCTACAATCTTCTTGCACTTGTTCGCCTCAAGACTTTGAAGGTTTTTGAGAACCTTCCACGCACTCCTTGTGTTTCTCCATACTTTAACTTCTCAACACTTTGGCTAAGTGTTGTCTCGATGAATGCTTTCCACAAGTCCTCTTCAAAATCAATACTCCACTGAGAAATCTATTCACTCCTTTCACATTGTTGATTAATTTGGTTGGTTGTCATTGATGTCAACCCTTGAAGACAGTCTGGTGGTGAATTCTGGTAGCACAAAGGTTTGGGTAATGGACCCAAGTTTTATTGATGTATAATGGTATGATTTTTAATACATTTGAAGGTAATACTATTTTGGATGGATAGTACATGTCATGCCATTTTCAGTGGTATGTGGAACGTCACATAACTCCTCACGGTTAGAGAGTTATGGACATGTGAAGTTGGAGAACCCTCATGAGTCATCTAGAAGCCCCAAAAGGTCAAAGTAGTCAAAGTGGTTGCAAATAAGAAATTATTCAAATAATAAATTCAAGTGATTAGTGTACTATAATTCAACGTGGATAAAAAATAAATTATTTAAATAATAAATTTAATGGATAAATTACTAAGTGGACAAGTGGTTAGAAGTGGGTTAGCCCTAAAATAAGGAAAGTGGTTTAAGAGATTTTAGAAGGTAAATAATAAAGTGAAGTGATGAGTGTAATATAAGTCAAAGTGGATACAAAAAAAAAATATTTAAATAATAAAGTTAATGGAGAAATTACTAAGTGGACAAGTGGTTAGAAGTGGGTTAACCCTAAAATAAGGAAAGTGGGTCAAGATGGTTAAAAGGAAACCCCTTGAGGAAGCTACATGAAAGTATAAATAAGAGGAAAGACTCTCTCATTTTAATCAGACTTGAGAATATTGAATATTTACAAGTGACTGAGGTAACCAAAGGATATATAAGCCTAATTTTAGAGGGAAGTTGAAGTAAAGAAGGTGGAAATTCAAGGGAGGGTAAATTATTTTGATGACGCTTTCTAAGGTATGTTATTTACAGGTCATCTCGCCATTTTAGAAATAAATTTGTTTCTAGAATTATCCAGACCGTGAAATTGGGAGGAAACACATCCAAGTAGCTTTGATACAAATTTCAACTTGTGGGTCGTTGTATTTTTGCATTTACATGCCGTGGAAAATAGGGTTTGTGGCTAGTCCTAAAACTAGTCTAAAACAAGTGTTTCGGGTAAAAACAACATAAATTCTTCATAATAGATTCAAACTCAGTCAGACCAAATATATTGGTTAGATTACAGTCTGTAGTATTCTTTATACAATTTTCATATCCATACAACAAATATTACATGCATGACATGCTCTACAAGTTTGATCTCTAGAATAATGTTGAATTCAACAAGGTATGGCAATTTTTCTATAACTCCTTTTCTGAGAAGTTACAAGTAGTGAAATATGGAGGAATTGTACAAAATACACTGAAGAAAATTGTATACCATTTTCAGATGTTTATTCATTACGGGTACATAGTTATGATTATTGCAAGTTAGGGTTTTTGACTAATCCAAAATTAGTCATGTGAGACTAAAGTAAAGTTTGATGAAAATGCCAGTCTCTTGTTGTTAAAGTTAAGGAAGGTTTGTAGGTATGTGATCATATACACTAGGTCTATTAGAGAGTTACAAATAATATTTGGATGATGAAATTGATGAGAGATTTTGGTTGAGGTACATGTTCGATACATGGTTGAGATAAGTAGTTGATGAGTTGGCACATACATGAGGTGTGTAGTTGATGATGTTGGTACATCTTGATGAGTCGTAGTTTATTTGTATTTGATACATGTTTGGTACATACTTGGTACATGGTTGGAGGAACCTGTTAGTAGTATTTTTGACACATGGTTTATGGATGGTGTAGCATACTTTTCTTGGTATTTTATTAGAAGCACATATTGATCTTGGTGATGATTATGAGTTGTTGTGTTATTCTTGGTTGATTCACATATTTGAGAGTTGTCTTGGTGATTGATATTGGTGAGTATATATGATTTAGTTCCTAATATTGATGAGACAGGTTATTGTCATAGGTTGTTTGGAAAGGTTGTTTGAACGTGTCATTGTGACAGGTTATTTGTACATCTTTGGTGCATGGTTGATGCACTTGTTCATGGTATAGATTGAGGTATAGATTGGTGCATGGTTGATGCACTTTTTATGGTACATTTCGATTACAGGTTGAGGTACTAGTTGATGCATGGTTGATGCATGGTTCAGGTTATTAGTACAGGTTGTTTGGTTGATAGTGTGATAGTGGTTCCATCATTCTAATTATACGCCAGGGAAGTTGGATGGGGCAAGGACAAGTGGTTGTAGCTAGAGAACAAAGGGGGTTGTAGCCTTCTTTTGGTTGTAGCCAAATAATTCAGGAGTTGGAGCTTCCCTTAGGTTGTAGCCTAAGAAACTAGGGGATTGTAGCCTCCTTCTGGTTGTAGCCAGAGAATTGGGGAGTTGGAGCTTCCCTCAGTTTGCAGCTTGAGAAACTAGGGTGTTGGAGCCTCCTTCTAGTTGCATATGGAAAACAAAGGAAGTTGGTGCTTCCAATGAATTTAATTCTTAAATACATATAAGAAAAAAAAATTTGTGGTTTTCCCCCGCTTTGGGTTTCCACGTAAAAACACTGGTGTATTGTGTATGTGCATGATTTCTCATTTGTTCATTGTTTATTTAATCTGCAACTATTGGTTGATAATGTTACAATAATATAACACTTGCATTATGTGTTTAAAAAGGATTGTATTTCTCTATTACTGATTCACCCCCCCTCTCAGTAATCCAACAATTGGAATCATAGTCGGTTCCTTCAGGAAACAATTTAACCATTGGAAGGAGATCATGGATTATTCTGAGAATGGAGTACCATTGTTTAATGGTCAGAATGGTTTAAAGTATGAGATATGGAGCAGAACGATGAAATTATTTTTATAGGAACATGGGAATTATATTTGGTTGTCATCATTAAAAGATATGATAGTTCAAAAAGGGAAAAGACTATAGCCAAGAAAGAATTGAAGAAGAATAACAAAATAACAATGGATTACCTAATCCGGTAAGAGAAAAGGTTAGTAAATGTTCATCAGCCAAAGAACTTTGGGATAAGTTACATCACATATATTCTTCACCCATAGCAGATTCAGAAAATGCCAAAGAAGATGCAGATACAGATCAAGAAGAATTATGTTCACCATGTCAAACATATTCAGAAGATGAAGAGTACATAATCACTATAGGTATGTTGTTTTTCTTTAATTGTGAAAAACACAAACATCTTGAAATAGATTGACATGAAGGAAGTGAGACATAAAAAATAATTGAAAAGGAAGACAATTATGAAGCAAAATTCATTAGTGCTTTAGATGAACTAAGAGAAGAAAACAAGCCACTCAAGAAAGCATTGATGAAACAAAAGGAAAATGTTCACATTTTTTAAGAATCCCAATAGGTCATCAAGAAACTAAGAACTCAGCTAGAAGAAGCCAGAAAGATCAAAGAAAATCTTGAACATCAAAAGAAGTATTTGGAAGCCAACATAGCAGCACAGAAGGAAGAATAAGAAATGAGAGAGAATATATTGACATGTCATCTTAAGGAAAGAAATAATGATCTAAACCAGCTTGAGGTAGAGTTTGGTCAAGAAGAGAAAGGACTTTAAGAAGAAATAATCATATTAAAAATTCATCTTGAAGAAGCGAGACGAACATAAGAAGTCATGAAGTCTCAGATAAAGAAGAAAGAAGAAGAGGTTGAGAAGCTTGAAGAATAAGTTGTCACATTGAGAAGTAAAATCATCAATCTCAACAAGAACATTGAAGAGACGAAAACATTCACATCAGTTATAGATATTGAAGAGAAGCACTCTAGGTTGCTAGAAAATAAGAATGAAGAAAATAAAAAGAGTTATGCAGAAGTACTCAAAGGAAGGAATCATGGTCAATCAAAATCTAAGAAAACAATTGAAGATACATATTCAAGAACACCATCCATGTTCAATCCATAAAGAAGTTTCAATCATGATCATGATCAGTAAGGCAGAAATTTAGAAGGACTACACCACAAAGAAGATCATTCACTCCCAGGTATGCAAATTTCTTTTATGGTCATTGTTTTTATTGTACTAATTTTGGACACAAGGTTGCAAATTGCAGGGATTATAAAAATGTTCAAGCAGGAAATGCCTATGTGGCCCCACGTAACATTGAATGTTACAAATTTCATAACTGTGGACACAAAGCTAGTGATTGTAGAAGCATGATCGATACGTCCATGAAAGAGAACACTGATATCATATATAAGAAAGTATGGATAAGAAAACACGAATAACGAGTGGACAAATACCAGGTTCAAAGATCGCAATATTGGCAATAAAACGAGATGAAGAAAATTCTACAGAGAAAAAGAAAGATGTGAGATACAGAAAGGTTTGGAAAATAACTGAAAGAAAATAAGGACATGTAAATAAGGAACAAGTTCAAGAGATTGTACTTTTAGTCATTATAGTGAAAAATGAATCCACAGAAAAAAAGAAAGAAGTCAGAGCTTAGAGAGATGATGAATCTACCAATGAAGATGATGATGAATACACATCAGAACATGAATTGTTCTGAGCCATCCATCTTAGAGACTCCCAGGTAACATGGATATTAGATAGGGGAGTCTATGTGATAGTTGTGACATACCAAAGAACCATCCTTCGAGAAGCTTGCAGAGTTTGAGTAGACAGATCTAGAGCAGTCAGTTAGCAGAAGTACATGATAGTATAGTAATAAATGGGTTATCATTATGGACAATTTTGCAGTAGAGTCTTGGACAATGGATGAGAGCACAGATTCATAGATTGGTTCAGAGAGTGGTTCAGAGACAAATGAACATTATGGATGTTAATTACAAAGGAAACGACTCAAACAATGCTAATAGATTCCAAATTGAGAGATATTTTTTGGACACATGTAGTGCTTATAACAGTTCACATTCAAAACAGAGTAATGCTTAGAAAAAACACAAACAAAACTCCCTATGAGCTATGGAAATGAAGACCAACAAATGTGAATCACTTCAAAGTATTTGGAATCAAATGCTACATCAAAAGAGAAGATGGAAGAATGGGAAAGTTTGATTCTCGTGTGGACAAAGGAGTACTTGTTGTTTACTCTAGTACAAGGAAAGCATAAAAGTGTTACAATATGAGATTGAGCAAATTTGTCGAAAGCATCAATGTAACAATTGATGAATCAGATGTACGTGAAATCATCTTTTCTGAATGAGGAATTTGAAGAAGAAGTCTACATTGAACAATGAAAAGGATTTTAGTTGTTAGAGAACGCAGATTACGTGTGCAAATTGAAGAAGGCCTTGTATGGTCTAAAACAGGATCCTAGAGCATGGTACTCTAGATTGGATAAATATCTACAATAGGAAGTGTTCAAAAAAGGAACTGCATACATCAACCTCTACATCAAGGTAACTTAAGATGGTATTTTATTAATTGAATTTTATATTGATGATATCAGTTTTGGAAGTACTAATGATAGGTTAAGCCAGAAATTTGCAAAGGATATGCAGAATGAATTTGAAATGTCATTACTTAGAGAACTATCCTTCTTTCTAGGTCTTCAAATACATCAAATAAACCAATGAAGTTTTATTTCTCAAACTAATTATATCAGAGAAATGCTAAAGAGGTTCAAAATGGAAGATTGCAAACCAGATACCACTCCTATGCAAACCAGTTGCAAGTTGAGCAAAGATGATGCTTCAAAGTCTACATACCAAAGGAAATATAGGTCAATGATAGGTAGCTTATGATATGTGACAACATCTAGACCAGATGTATTGCAGGTAGTTGGACAGGTGGAACCATTTCAGACAGCACCAAATGAATCACATGTATTAGCAGTGAAGAGGATTTTCAGATATCTCAAATGAACAAAAGAGTTTGGATTATAGTATCCAAAAGGAAAGGATCTATCCCTTATTTCCTACACAGATGCAGATTGGGAAGGTTTCATTGATGATTGATGAAGCACCAGTGGAGCAAAGTTCCACTTGGGTGAGTTTTTAGTGTCATGGATAAGAAATAAACAATCATCAGTATCCTTATCTACAACCAAAGAAGAGTATATTTCAGCAACAACATGTTGTACACGGGTTCTATGGCTGAAATAAACTCTAACAGATATACAGGTTGAGTATGATGAGCCCATTCAAATTTATTGTAATAATACAAGCGCCATCAATATCTCAAAGAACCCGGTGATGCACTCCAAGATGAAGAACATTCCAATCAAGTACCACTTTCTACAGGAACAGGTTGTAGAGAAGAACATCAGATTTGAGTATGCAGGAACAAAAGAACAAGTGGCATACAACTTTACAAAACTGCTTCCACGAGAAGTCTTTGAGTATCTTAGCCAGAGAATCGAAGTAATTTCTACTCCAAAATGAATGTTTTTGAATGCTTATCTTATATGTTCTAGATTTAAACAAGGAAACACTATATAAAGGACATTTCTGGTTGGGAGATCAGTTTCAGGAAGATTTCATTCGGGGGGAGTATCCCCAAGGACAATTCAATCAGGGGAAATAGCTTCAAATGGAAAGATACCTTTTCCATTGATGACAAAGGGGGAGAGATTTATCAGATGCAGAGCACAGAGGCATGGTTCCAGGGGGAGAAATGGTCACAGGGGGAGGATGCGTGACATGAATTTAGTATTTCATCAGAGTGTTTCCATCAATGCCAAAGGGGGGTATTTTTGATTAATTGGGTTGGTTGTCATTGATGTCAACCCTTGAAGAAAGTCCGGTAGCCAATTCCAGTAGCACAAATTTTTGGGTAATGGACCCAAGGGTTTTTTATGTATATTGGTATGATTTTTAATATATTTGAAGGTAATAGTATTCTGGATGGATATTACATGTCATGTCATTTCCGGTGGTATGTGTAACATCACATAACTCCTCACAGTTAGAGAGTTACAACCATGTAAAGTTGGAGAACCCTAATGAGTCATCTAAAATCCCCCAAAGGTCAATGTAGTCAAAGTGGTTGAAAATAAGAAATTATTTAAATAATAAAGTTAATGGAGAAATTACTAAGTGGACAAGTGGCTAGAAGTGGGTTAGCCCTAAAATAAGGAAAGTGGTTTAAGAGATTTTAGAACGTAAATAATAAAGTGAAGTGATGAGCGTACTATAAGTCAAAGTGGATACAAAATAAATTATTTAAATAATAAAGTTAATGGATAAATTGCTAAGTGGAGAAGTGGTTAGAACTGGGTTAACCCTAAAATAAGGAAAGTGGGTTAAGATGGTTAAAAGGTAACCCCTTGAGGAAGCTACATGGAAGTATAAATAAGAGGAAAGGCTCTCTCATTTTAATAACACTTGAGAATATTGAATATCTACTAGTGACTGAGGTAACCAAAGGATATCTAAGCCAAATTTTAGAGAGAAGGTGAAGTAAGGAAGGCCGAAATTCAAGAGAGGATAAATTATTTTGATGATGCTTTCTAAGGTATGTTATTTACAGGTCATCTCACCATTTTTTCAATAACGTTTTTTCCAGAATTATTTAGACTGTGAAATTGGGAGGCCATTGAGGAAACATATCCAAGTATCTGTAATACAAATTTCAGCTTGTGGTTTGCTTTCTTTTTGTTGTTACATGCTGTGGAAAATAGGGTTTCTGGCTAGTCCCGAAACTAGTCTAAAACATGTGTTTCGGGTAAAAATGTCATAACTTATTCATAAAAGATCACAAATTAGTAAGATAAAATTCATTGGTTAGAGTACAGTCTATATTATTTTGTGTACAATTTTCAGATCCATACAAAAAATATTCCGTGTGGGGGACTCTCTACAATTTTTCTCTCTAGAATAAGCCAAAATTCAACAAGGTATGCCATTTTAGCTATAACTCCTTTTCTGAGAGGTTCCAAGTAGTGAAATTTGGAGGAATTGCATAAAAGACATTGAAGAACATTGTGTACCATTTTCAGATCTTTATTCATTACAGGTACATAGTTATGATTATGGAAATTTAGGGTTTTTGACTAATACAAAATTAGTCATGTGAGACTAAAGTAAAGTTTGATGAAAATGCTAATCTCTTGTTGTTAAAGTTAAGGAAGGTTTGCAGGTATGTGATCATATACACTAGGTCTATTACAGAGTTACAAATCATATTTGGATGATGAAATTGATGAGGGATTTTGGTTGAGGTACATGTTAGGTACATGGTTGAGACACGTAGTTGATGAGTTGGCACATACATGAGGTGTATAGTTGATGATGTTGGTACATCTTGATGAGTCATATTTTATGTGTATTTGATACATGATTGGTACATACTTGGTACATGGTTGGAGGCACTTGTTAGTAGTATTGTTCACACATGGTTTATGGATGTAGCATACTTGTCTTGGTATATTATTAGAAGCACATATTGATCTTGGTGATGATTAGAAGTTGTTGTCTTATGCGTGGTTGATGCACATATTTGAGAGTTTTCTTGGTGATTGATCTTGGTGAGTAGATATGATTTGGTTGATAACATTGATGAGACAAGTTGTTTTGATAGGTTGTTTGGATAGGTTGTTGTGACAGGTTATTTGTATAGGTTTGGTGCATGGTTGATGCACTTGTTCATGGTAGAGGTTGAGTTATAGGTTGGTGCATGGGTGATGAAATTGTTTATGGTACAGGTTAGTGCATGGTTGATGCACTTGTTTATGGTACATTTTAATTAGAAGTTGAGGTACATGTTGATGCATGGTTCAGGTTATTGGTACAGGTTGTTTGGTGCAGGTTGATTGGTACAGTTTTACAACAGTATATCTCACAGTGATAGTGTGACAGTGGTTCCATCATTCTACTTATATGTCAGGGTGGTTGGACGGGGCAAGGATAGGTGGTTTTAGCCACCTTTCGGTTGTAGCCAGAGAACATAGGGGGTTTTAGCCTACTTCTCGTTGTAGCTAGAGAATTGGGGAGTTGGAGCTTCCCTCAGGTTGTATCCTAAGAAACTAGGGGATTGTAGCCTCCTTCTGGTTGTAGACAAAGAATTTGGGAGTTGGAGATTCCCTCAGGTTGTAGCCTAATAAACTAGGTGGTTGGAGCCTCCTTCTTGTTGCAACTGGAAAACAAAGGAAGTTGGTGCTTCCAATGAATGTAATTCTTAAATACATATAAGAAAAATCATTTTGTGGTTTTCTCTGGCTTTGGGTTTCCACATAAAAACACTAATGTACTGTGTATGATTTCTCATTTGTTCATTGTTTATTTACTCTGAAGCTATTGGATGATAATGATACATTTATATAACACTTGTGTTTTGTGGTTAAAAATTATTGTATTTCTCTATTATTGATTCACCCCCCCTCCTCTTAGTAATCTAACACACACGCCTCTGCAATGTTTCTCATTACCTCTCCCAAGCTTCTGATTCAAAGTCGACTCATTCTTCACACACCTTGCGGGAACTATGCACTCATTTCACCAGAGCTCTCAAAAGAGAAATAATTGAAACTTATGGCACATTAAAGGTTCACACATTTAATCATGAAGTGAATACTTGAACATATGAAACCGAAAAAACAAAAAGCATACACATGTACACAATAAAATCAGAAATAAACAACACCATACATATGGAATCAAACCTCTCATTTTATATTCATTCAGAAGAATATGTACATGAGTTCATATAGGCCTCAACAATAGAAAAATCGCTTCATCAATAACAACTCTCTCTAGAAGCTACCTCAACATTTATTAGTAGCAGTAAAATTAACCTCAACAACCTCATTTAGGTGTAAATATGATGCAGGAGCATCACTCCAACCTAGCAAAGCACCAACCAGCCAACAGATCAGAGCATGCATTCAATGGAGAAGAGAGGAACCAACCCTTTGATTTCAAAATTCAAATTGAAATTAAATAAATTAAATGATTGTAAGGCCGGTAGATCCAAGCCGTACTTTTATGGAGGCTGTAGATAGTGTCACATTAAATGGTTGACAGCAAGCTAAGATCTAGATCTGATTCAGACTAGACAACCATTGAAGATCCATTCAATGTAATTAATGAAAGTAGGTAGCTTGCAGGGAAGATATCGAGGATCCCCCCCTTTGTAAAAGATATTTTGTACCTAGATGAGTGATTTTTGTGAGAGGAAGATAGGTTGATTTGAGAGGAGAAGAGAGAGCCGAGACTCTGTAGCAGTCTAAGCTTTGTACACATTATAATGAAATATTTATGTTAATGAGAAAAGAGCAGTTTTTCTTGCATCTGATTATGTTTGTTTATGTGTCTTTCATGAATGTTATCTGTGTGTTCAGTTATATGTTGTATATGTGTATTAGATTCCATCTATAGGGATAGATATATTTTCTCGTCTATTCTGGAGTTTCTTTGATTTTCAAGTCTGGGTTCTTTGTGGCTTCATGCAAGAGGTTGCATGACAGAATACTGAGGGTTCTGTAAGCCAGTGTAAGAGTGCACTTCTGAGTTATGTGGAATTCAGACAGTGATGTGCCAGGAGAGTGAACCAAAGGAATCATAGGCTCAAGGGAGAAGCCTCAAGGTTGTTGAACACCTTGTAGGTGAGACTGTGTAGAGGAGGGCACAGAGAGAAGATAGAATCACTGAAGGTTATGTAAATCTTTGTCAGGAGGGCATTGAGCGAGTGCATAGAGTGCATGAAAGGAACTCTATTTTGATTTCTGAGATAAGGGAAGTGTCACAGGGAAGACACTCATAGGGTTACTAAGCACTCTGTAGGCTCAGTAAGGAGTGATTGAGCATAAGTTTCCAGAGGACACTTATATCCCTTCAAGGAGAAAAAGGGACAAAGACCATTGAGGTCCGAGGAGATGAAGCTCAAAGAGGAGAAAGACAAGAGCAAGCATTGCACTACACCAACATTCAGCGAAGTGTTGAATGACAACCATCTGAAGGCTAGTCAAAGCAAAAGGAGTGTGCACAAGAAGAACTTTTTTCAAGTTATTAATCTTAAGAGGAATAGTTCCTTTGCACACAGAGTTCCAAGAGAAAGGAACAACAGGCTGAGAAACTTCGAGGTCAAATACCCCAACAAGCTCAGAAGAGATATCACAATAGCATGAAAGGATCGTGCAAGGAGTTGCAGAGGTCGAGAAACCCTTCGAGGTTTCAAAAGTTGACAAAGCTCAGAAAGGATAGCACTTTTAGAATGAATACAAGACCCAAAGTCTCAGGGCTTGCAAGAGAAATTCGAAGGTTGAAACCTTAGACACTTAGAAAATCTTCCAAGGTAAGGAAGGAGAGAAAGCTCAGGAGGGGGAGCACAGCTATCATTGGATCGACACTAGGACAGAAAATCTGGACCGCCAAATCTACATCCAAGGACATAGGAGAGTCTATAAGGGATATTAGATCTGGGCCATCAGATCTAGCACAAATAACCAAAATCCGTTGGATCTACAATAGTTATGCAGACCTTAATGACTCATGCACACAGGGGGACTTCACATTTCAGTTTTTAGGGTTTGAAGAACATCGTGCCTGGGAGTTGAGGGTCACGAAACCCCAAAAGAACTTAGGAGCATCCATTCAGTTAACGTGTGGCAGCGATGTAGAAGCCATCAGGGTTCGGATAATTTCCTGAAAGATTATGAACCGTCAGATCTAGAGAAAGGGTTGACGAAGGATAATACGCTAGAGATTCATTGAGTCTCGAATGAATGATAGAGTGCTCCCAAAGAGGAGTGTCGAAACCATGAAGATCATCCTATCACGCTGAGTCACGAAGAGGATAGCTGGAGGTTCGTCTGGCATTGAAAGTGAAAAGGGTATTAGAGCCATTGATCTAGTTGGATCTGGGTCGTAGGTTGAATATCGAGAGATCGGGGTTTGTGAAGTTTGGGGGAAAGGTTGAAACTTGACTTTCGAATCCTCGATACATGAAACCAAGGGAAATTTAGGGTTGTTGGATTGTGAGTTACGTGGACCATTGATTTGGGGTGGCTTCATTTCGGGAGACTAACCGCCGGAGAAAAGGGTGCACATACAGTCTCGAATCCCCAAAAGAGAGAATGTCGATGAGTAACCAGGGCCATTGGATCAAGAAGGAGCTAGACTATCTGATACAGCCACCGATTTTTTGGGATTCGGGGACTTGAAAGGCGAGAGGTTGGAGTTGTGTCACGATTCCTAGAATTGCGAAAGCTGAGGTGCTTGGAGGAGCTAGACCCTGTTAAGTTTGTGGTCACGGGGTAGAGGTTGTGTGGAGGTGAAGCTCATGCCTAGTGCTTGTTTACACAGGGCAGATTTCAGAAGGACTTGTGGTCAAATGACGTGAAGATTCCAACAGGGAATCAAAGAGCCATTTTGGCTCATCAGGAGAAGAACGATCCTTAGACCTATGTTCCAAAGGAAAATAGGAGTAAGCTGGATAATAAAGCTGAAAAGTGTATCTTTATTGGTTATAAAGGTGGTGTGAAAGGTTATAAGATTTGGAACCCAGAAACCAAGAAAAC
>JZKD02S1999896.1:3670446-3684487 GCA_000966675.3 Picea glauca
GATAATAATAAAGGAAGGACCTGGCAATTTCTCTGGTGGACATAGCCCACACTGGGTGAACCACGTAAATCTATGTCTCTCTTGTATTGTGTGTCTTCTGTGTTTTGTTTCTACATTTGTTTTATTTTATTGCTCCGCGATCCTGTATTTTCTAACACTATGGCCATAGATTCTCTCATTCAATGGTCAAGAATCACTTTCAATCCATAGCTACATAGTATTTGACCGACACCACTCTTTTTCTAAGTTTCTTCCTTGCGATGAATCATTCTAGATCCAACGACTCTAAACCCATTGACTTTCACATTGATAAATCTATGTTCTTCCTCATCCTCAGGTTTTCTCCATAGGAAAATTGTCATAAGCCCTTTTCCATACCTTCCTAATTCCCTACTTCTTGATATACTTATCAAAGAAGCATATAGGAATCTATAGCCTAGATCTCATTAGATTGACCTCTGATAGATCAACAACTCGCAACCTCTCAATATTTTCCCATCGGAATCCCCCTGTCACTTCACACCTTGGGATTTCCTAGTGACCTTGCCTCCCATTATATATACTCATAAGTCCTATATCTTCAACCAGTATTCGATATCTCCCCTTTCACCAAATCAATGATTATCATTCTTTAGGGTTCAAATAAGGGTATTCAATAGGGTTAAGTGTGGTTTGAGGACTTATGAATCTTGCAATTGTTCTAGGCTCTCTGTGCTAGAGTTTAACTTCAATCCTTTTGGATAATAAGCCACTCTACAATAGACTAGGAATATTTTACCCCAAACTCCCAATTGGACATTTCATATCCTATAAACTTTCCATTTCAAAAGCAAGGGAAAAACACAAGGTCACTGGCCTACACAGGCCATCCTCATACATTCATTCATAGTCATTTCATTTAACGATTAAGGGAGGTTATATCACTTCACTTAACTCAGAAATTCAACACTCATTCATCACATTTAACCAGTTACATAAACCAGGGATAATTTTAAGGATGGAAATTTATCTCATAACGTAGAAACCTTGGAAAATATTACTAGTCCTTAATACACAAATATAATTTTTTTGGAAATAGTTTTTTAAAAATATTTAAATTTCTAAGGATTATATATATATTCTACAAAATTTGGGCTATTTTTAAGGTAAAGTAATATTATTCTATTGAATTTGGGTGAGTAACTTTTAGAAAAAATGGAAATTGGTGAATCTTTTTTTTTTGGAAAAATCCTGGAAAATTATCCCATGGGTGATATATAGCCCCTAAAATTTTCCCTCATAAACTAAACATAGTTTGCAATCAGTAATAAAAAAACATGAAACATTATAGGTAAAACACTTATCTATTCAGTAATGTTTTCCAACCGACCAACTAACTAATGAAAAATTCCTTTCCACCCAACTGTAGGCTATGTTGCACTTTTCCTTTCTATAACATGCCACCCCCATGTCCGACCATGATACGACCAAGAGACTATCTCATCTAAATTCCAAGTCAAAGAATGAGATAGGTATTGGAAAATTGGTTGTCATTTATGTCAATATATGTGATGGGTGTATTTGGAGAAGTCTCCAAAGTAATCCCCTTATGCCATATCTCTAAGCATGGCCCTCGTGATAAGACACTTTGAAGAAGACTACCAGAAACCCATAGGTGTGTTCATGAAGACCAAAGTTGTTTAAGGAATAAGAACATGAAGGACAATGAAAATGTAGGTAACACAATCATATATGAATAATCCTTGTTGTTCCATTTCTTGTGATAGGTGGTACACCACTTGGTTCCTCATGGTTAAGGAGTTATGAGGTCATGACGTTGGAAGCCCCAAAGATGGGTTATGAAGATGCTAGTTGGTTACATGATAATTAATGAAAGGGTTAAGTGGTTGTAACAAGAAACACCTAAAGAAAGGAAATAAGTTATTTAGAAAGAGTATAAATTCCCCTCAAGGAGTCTTTCATAGGTACATTAGCAAAAATATCTATTGATTATCTATCTTGTGAACAAATTTGGTCTACTAGAGAATATCAGGTAGCAAGTCTAAGGGTGCAAAGGAAGGTTGAAGGTGAAAGTATTGGAGTTGGAGAAAATGTGAGTAACCCTAGATTTTGAGGTATCCAAGAGTTGCGGGTTGGAAGGGCATAGATGTATGTGGGATGTAGTGGAGAAAAGAGTGGATATCTATGGATAGAAGTGGATCTAGCCACAAATCTGTGGAAAATAGTTTGAAGAAGATGGTATCTCTTGTTTGCTAAATATGACATGCACTAGGTTGGTTTGTTGATATGAAATTGTATGGACTAGGTCTTTTGCATCAGTAAAGGTATGTATTTTATATGTTTGGTTTAGGATTGTATCATGGATGGTATGGCACATCCTTGAGGCATGTCTTGGAGGCATGTCGGCCCTTGGTTATGAAAGTAAGTGAAGATTAAGGGAAAAAAGGAGAAATGTGAACTGTGCGGAAGACACAAAGACTGTTATTGGGTCGAAGTGAGTAGAAGAGCAGAAAATATGGAGAAAAGTAAAAGGAAGAAATCCATTGGACGAGGATATCGAGGATGACATATTAGCAAGGAAGATGGATCGTGGACAAATCATCAAGTGGAAAAGGCCACCATTGGATTCTTTAGAGAACTGTGTGAGAAGGAAGGAAAGACAGGCTGGCGAACCCCTAAAATTGTGGGTCAAGTTGACCTAGGATTTTGGACACCTAGGGTTTTGGTATCTAGGGATTTGACACCTAGGTTTTGGACTAAGGTTGTTAGTGATCTATTTTAATGTATAAATAGAGGTCTAAAGGACCTAGGTTGGGTTGGGTTGGTTGTTATTGTTCGTTCTAGTTTTTTTATGGGCATGATAGATTATTGTGTGAGGAAGAGAAGTGATAAGTGTAAGAGCCTTCTGGTATTGTAAGATCTCCAGTTGGGTGAGGAGATCAATCGTGTAGCTGGGTGCATAGGAATTGGAGAGAGAGAAAGGAGAAGAACAAAGATCTGCTAGCTGAGAGCGCAGACAAGAACTGTATGCTTCATCTTAATATAATATAAAGCACAACTATGTGGACGTATCCATGGAGAGGGGGTGAACCACATACATCTTCTATTGTGTGTGATTGATGCTATATTCTTTTCCCTTTGATATACTATTATTGCATTACTGTGTTATATCTGATAGATAGTTGAGCAAAGTAGATCCAAGAGGGTACTTGATATAGGATTGTTGTGTTTCTTTTGTATTAGATCCACTTGATATTCCCCTTGGTTGTAGACATCTCTGTCCTGCAACCCCTCCATAGCTACTTTGGGTGAGACTGCATCTGCCTCATAGGTGTTACCAAAAGGGCCAGTAGTTAGGGCTTGTTGGTGCACTCTTGGAGCTGAACCCTGGGCCTGCACTTGTACCAACAAATGGTTATGTTGCCGGGACAAGAATCTTCTTGAGGGAATGTCAAGCTGGTTTCCATCAAAGATAGAGATTTAGAAGTGGATAGAGGATCAAGAAGAAGACTTCGCTGAAGCCTAGAAAAAGAAACCTAATCTTAATATAGAGGATTGGTTAGGAAGATATATCTTTACTGATATACATGAGAGTTTCTTTGGAGGAATCCATTAGGAGATATATTAGTGGTTAGTTAGGTTAGCAGATACCCAGTTTGAGATAAGATATAGTAGTTGGTCAGATTGGAAAAAGGATAATGTTCAAGAATTCAGACAGCGACAATGACACAGAAGATGGACATACGCACAATGGGAGAGCGTTCAGAGAAGTGCACCTTGCGAACTTGTTTAAGAAGAACTATGAAGACAAGGGTTTCTACAGTGGAGAAGAGGAAGATATGATGGATGAAGAGCATTCAGAACCCACTAGGGTAGAGGAAGGGAAAGTTGAATATCCTCACCAAGAAGAGCCATAAACTTCAGGAACTATGTAGACTATTGAAGTAAGTACGATTATCCCTCCTATTGATTTAGCAACATTAAGCACTTAGAGTAATCCAAACCACCAGAGTGTTTAAAGCACTTTCGCTACTAGTCCACCACATACTCAGTCGAGAACCCTAGGAATATCTATGGGAGATGAGATGAGGCTCCCTATTTTAAGGGAGATAGGTCTAAAGACACTGATCAACATTGGTCCCTATGCGAAGCTGTATAGAACATTAAGAATGTCACTGATGAAGCTGTTAAAAGAACCCAGTTTAGTACTACTCTAAGGGATTGCAAACTGAGTTGGTACATGAAGCTTGTCCAAGGACTTGCATAGCCTAAGCTGCTAAATGAGATAAAAAATGTGTTGATTTCATAGTTCAAGAAACCCAAATTGGAATCACAATGTATTATAGAGTTGAAAGAGATCAAGAAGAAGGTATATAAACTCATTTGGGAATTTGATCAGAGGTTCAAGACCTTAACAAGCCATTTGACTTTTCAGATTCCAGATGAACAAAACAAATAATGGTTCATTGTTTCCCTCTTACCACAAATCAGAGTTCCTCTGATGAAACATAATATTTCTTTGTAGGTCGAGGCATTAGATATCACCATGAAGTTAGAATAATCCCATATGGGAGAATCCAGCTCATGTATGAGTCAAATCTTGAGTCAGTTAACTAGTTTGTCACTATAGGTTGAAGATATGAAGAAAGACAAGGGAAAAGACAAAAGAGAATACATTTGGTGTGTCATATGCAAATCAGAAGGCCATGACAAGGATAATTTTCCCTTATTTCATGAGTGCTTGGATTCTGGAGCTCTGATCCCTTTGATGCAAGTCACCCTACCCTAGTGCGAGGTGTGCAGAAATAGACATCACCCTGGTGAGTGCTATTACATGAAAAAATATGTTCACACACACACAAATTTGTATTGCACGTTCTATAAGTCCCTGGGGAATGATGATAGGGATTGTACGGCTTAAGAACTCATGCATTAAAGTTCAAGATACATATACAAAATACAAGGTGAAGTACAGTAATAAGGAAGCACTACGCAGTACAATTATCCAGGATGAGGAAACTTCAATCCTCATGGTGGATTTAAAGGAAGAGGAGGAGGAGGAGGTATGGTTCAAGGCCAAGAATAGATCATCTATTACAACTACACACAACTAGGACACTTAACAAGGGACTATAAAAACCCTTGCACCACTTGTAACTATTGCAGTTGATTTGAACATGTTATAGAAGATTATCTTGTGCTGCTAGCTAAGCTTCAGAAGAGACGAGGACCTCAGCAGAACCTGCAAGTGCAACTGATATATGTTGAACCTCATGGAGAGGACCCTAAAGTCATTGTTATCACTAGAGGAGGTGTTGTTATATGAGAAGACAAAATAACCCCGGGAAAGAATATAGAAGAATCAGGAGTCAGGAAAGTTAAAGAGAAAACACAAAATTTTGATGCAAAGAAAGAAAGAAAAATATTTGAGGAAGCAAGAAAAGAATTTAGGGGAGACCAAGGTTCTTCATCAAAAGCATGACCCAGAGTAAGAGAATATGGAATGCCTTTAGCATTTGATCAGTCTATTTTGCCAAAAGAAGGAAAAGAAGTAAGCAAGCTCATGGAACTTTTATATACTTGTCTTAAGTTGATCCAGGATGAAATCACTGTACAAGAACTTCATAATTTAATCAAACAATATGATCTAGAAAATATAGACCCCTTACTGAATAAAGCAGTGCACCAAGTCTCTGAAAGGCAAAGCACAAATAGGTAATTACACTTGAATGCTCAAATAGGAGAATATGATATAGAATATGTGGTCCTTGACTTAGGGTCGAAGGTCAATGTAATGATGAAGCAAACCTAGGCACTTATGGGAAAACCTAAGTTGATCTATTCCCCTATCAGGCTTAGGATGGATAATCAACAAGATGTAATCCCCTTTGGATGACTGGAATATGTCCCTATGGACATCGACGGAGTAAGGACGTTTGCAGATTTTTAGGTAATTGAGATAGTTAATGATAGTTATCCTTACCCTATGCTGTTAGAAATTGACTGGGCTTTCAATAATTCCACTATGGTTGCTTTAAAGAAAAGATGAATGACTTTTGAAGGAGATGGACTTAGGGTCATTGCACCTTTAGATACAGATGAAGGTTAGTGATACACAGAGCCCATAAGAGAAGAATATCATGTCTATGAGATGGAAAACATATACAAATTAGCAGCCAGACAACAAGATTATATTAATCCTATGACCAATGGAAATCTAAGATGGCGAAGTGACAACGCATGTTCATCAGATTCAGAAGAAGCACTGGAGAATTGGTAGAACAAAATGTATGAACTATCTGCAAGGCGATGTGCTAGATTAACAAGATAAGTTCGCTGGATCGACACAACAATAAGTAACCTACCCACCTTTGATGGTTTGAATCCTTTAGAAAACTTCTTATCGGACTTGGAATAAAGTGTACCCAGGAAAAAAAGATTGTTGGTAATGGATGAGGTCTTGAAAGACACACTAGCAAGATGGTGGGGGAAACACAAAAATAACATTACAGACTGGGTACAATGTTGTACTTTGATGACAATGTGGTTCTCAGCACAAGAAGAAGGCTACGAAGTTCGGTATACAGGACGAAGTTGTCCGAAGGACCATGTGCAAAGTTGTGAGGAAGCTTGGAGCAACATTCTGCAAGAGACGTTGGTGCACAAATTTATCAACACACTGGACACAACCCCTATCAACTGGTACCTTCAAGCAGAGCTGCACCTCATCACTACAGATTGGGAAGGTATGAATCAAAATTTTGTAACTACCTTCTTATTTGAAAGTCAATATTTTTCAGTAGATCAAGCGTTACAGATGACATTGTTCTTATTTCCATAGAGACTACCATTAGTTTTGGAGATGATTTCCAGCTATATGGATAGTGAGTGTGTTGATGGACAAACATTATCTAGGAGGCGAATGGTCCAGGAAGGACAAATTGTTGGTGGATAGGCATTCTCCCTGTGGAGAGTGGTCCATGTTGACAGATTGTTGATATACCATGGATGGATATTCTTCTAGGATAAATGTTCATATTATAAGAATGTTCCATCTCCCTGAGTTCATAGTAGTGACCAGAGTGGAGAAATTGGTACATGACAGACATTTTCATCAAGTTCACAGTAGTGGTTGGAAGAAAAATGGTCCAGGACAATCATTCATCTAGGTCATATGTCCGAATTAGAAGAATGGTCCTTGTATTCCATGGCATGGATTTCAACATCTATTGGAACAATTATTCTTCTAGTACATATGTCCAGATTAGAAGAATGGTCCTTTTATCACTCTATGGAGTGGGTGATTTATTCAACATCATGCCTGATTATTCATATGGAGTATGGATTCGAGAGATGATGCAGTTGATCAGATGATATTGATAGTGATGATGTTTCTCATGAGTTAATATACATGATCATGAGATAGCATGTGTGGCTATGATGATGCTACCGGTTGAATGGTTTGTCTGTGCTCAAGACCATTTCCTTTAATACTATTGATTAAGGTTGGTTGTCATTGATGTCAACCCTTGAAGAAATCCCCGTAGCACAAAGGTTTAGGTAATGGAACCAATAGTGTTTGATGTAAATATGACTCATTATTGTTTTGTCATGTTTTATAAGAAGTAAATATGGATGAACTCCAAAGTGGTCCCCTTGTGGTGAAAGCCCTCACGGGAAGATGCTTTGTGGAGTAAGAGAACCCATCCTTAATTGTGGAATAATGAGGTGAAGGAAAGTGAATTTGTCAGGGAAAATATCCTAGATGGATAGTGTTTTTCATGTCATTTTCGATGGTATGTGGAACGTCACATAATTCCTCACGGTTAGAGAGTTATGGCCATGAGAAGTTGGAGACCCCGGGTTTGGGTAATGGACACAAGTTTGTTTGATGGGTAATGGTATGAGTTATGATATTCTATATGGATAGTACATGTCATGCCATTTCTGGTGGTATGTATAATGCTACATAACTCCTCATGGTTTGAGAGTTATGGCCTTACAAAGTTGGAAGACCCTCTTATGTCATCTAGAAACCCCAAAAGGTCAAAGTAGTCAAAGTGGTTTAAGAGATTTTAAAAGGTAAATAATAAAGTGAAGTGATGAGTGTATTATAATTCAAATTGAATACAAAATGAATTATTTTAATAATAAATTTAATGGAGAAATTAGAAGTGGACCCAACCCTAAAATAAGGAAAGTGGGCCAAGTGACCTAGAAGATGTTTTTAGGGAAGCTGCTTGGAGAGTATAAATAAGAGGAAAGGATCTCTCATTTGAGTCACACTTGAGAATATTGAATATCTATATGTGTCTAAGGTAACGAAGGATATCAAAACCAGAATTCTGAGTGAAGGAGAAGAAAAAAAGGCCGAAATGCAAGGAAGGATAAATTCTTTTGATGGTGCTTTCTAAGGTATGTTATTTACAGGTCATCTCACCATGTTCACTATAATTTTTTTTCTGTAATGATTTAGACCGTGAAATTTATATGAAAGTGAGAAAACATATCCAAGTATCTGTGGTAAAAAATTTAGCTTGTGGGTCGATGTATTTTGGGAGTTACACTCTGTGGAAAATAGGGTTTGTGGCCAGTCCTAAAACTAGTCAAAATCATGTGTTTCAGGTAAAAACGTCATAACTTATTCATAACAGATCCCAATTTAGTGAGACCAAATGTTTTGGTTATTTTATAGTCTATAGTATGCGGTATAATAGTTTCAGATCAATTCATCAAATATTTTGTGTGGGGCACGCTCTACAAGGTCACTCTATACAATAAGCCAGAATTCAGTAAGGTATGCCAATTTTTCTATAACTTATTTTCTGAGAGGTTCCAAGTAGTGAAACTTGGAGGAATTGCATAAAACACACTGAAGAATATTGTATATTAGTTTCAGCTCATTATACATTTCAGGTTCAAAGTTATGATTACTTCAAGTTAGGGTTGTTGACTAATCCAAAACTAGGCATGTGAGACTAAAGAAAAGTTTGATGAAAATGATAGTCTCTTGTTTTTAAATTTAAGAAAGGTTTGCAGGAATGTGATCATATACACTAGGTCTATTACAAATCTACAAATCATATTTGGATGATGAAATTGATGAGGGATTTTGGTCGAGGTACATGTTGAGTACATGGTTGAGACAAGTAGTTGATGAGTTGCACATACGTGAGGTGTATAGTTGATGATGTTGGTACATATTGATGAGTCATAGTTGATTAATAGTTGACACATGATTTGTACATACTTGGTACATGGTTGGATGCACTTGTTTATGGTACAGGTTGATTATAGGCTGATGCATGGTTGATGCATGGTTCAGATTTATTGGTACAGGTTTACAACGATATATCTCACAATGATAGTGTGATAGTGGTTGCATCATTCTACTTCTACTTCAGGATGGTGGGATGGGGCAAGTATAGGTGGTTTTAGCCACCTTCCGGTTGTAGCCAAAGAACATTGGGGGTTGTAGCCTCCTTCTGGTTGTAGCCAGAGAATTGGGGAGTTGGAGCTTCCTTTAGGTTGTAGCTTGAGAAACTAGGGGGTTGGAGTATCCTTCCAGTTGCAGCTGGAAAATAAAGAAATTTGGTGCTTCCAATTAATGTAATTCTTAAAGACATATAAGAAAAAGCATTCCATGGTTTTCTCCCGATTTGGGTTTCCACGTAAAACACTGGTGTACTGTGTATGTGTGTGATTGTTTATTTCTTACTTCTCATTATTGGATAATAATTCTACATTGATATAACATTTGCAGAAAAAAGATCATAATTACGCTATTACTGATTCACCCTGCCCTCTTAGTAATCCAAAAATTGGTATCAGAGCAAGTTCCTTCAGAAATCAGTTTAACCACCGAAAGGTAGATCATGGAGAGTACCAACTCGTATAAAAATGGAATACCACAGTTTGATGGACAAAATTATTCTTTTTGGAGAATAAGTATGAAGACATATATACAGGCACAGGGATTTCAAGTTTGCAATCAATTGTAGATGGATACACAACACCAACAGTTCCACCAACAAATGACAAAGCAGTGAAACTCAGTGAGAATAATTCCAAATCCATAAATGCACTTTTGAATGGTCTCAGTGATACGGTATTCACCAAAGTTGCACATTGTAAATATGCTAAAGAGATTTGGGACAAGCTTCGAAATATTTATGAAGGAGATTCAAAATTCAAAGCAACAAAGCTTCAAACTTACAGAGTTCAGTTCAAATAACTAAAAATGAAGGAAGATGAAGATATCGTAGCCTACTTCTTATGAGTCGATGAAACAGTGAATGCAATCATAGGATTGGGAGAAGAAATAAAAGAATCTATAATTGTTCAAAAGGTACTAAGATCTCTTCCTATGAGATTCAGCCCTAAGATATCAGCACTAGAAGAAAGATCAGATCTAAACTCAATAAGCATGGATGAATTGCATGGAATCTACATAGCATATGAGATGAGAACTGAACAAGAAAATCTAGATGTAAAAGAAGTAGCCTTCAAAGAATTCCAAAATATCAAAGCAAAAGAAAAATGAACAAGTAGAATATAGAAGCAACAACTACGTCTCGGAAGATGATGAAGAAGTGGCCAACTTCGTCAAAAGACTAAACAAGGGAACCAACGGTAAGTACAGAGGTAAGATTCCTTTAATTTGTTTTAATTGTGATGGTATTGGTCATTTTGCTAAAAAATGTCCTCACAAGAAAAAGAGAAATGATGAAGGTTACTAAAAAGGAAGACAAACATATAAAGGTAAAAGAACTACAAAGAAAGTTTTCAAGAAAAACTTTTGTACCAAAGAAAACATCTCATCATCAGATGAAGATGAATTTAGTGACAGTGAAACAGGGAGAGTTCTACTCATGGCAGTAGAAGACTCTGATAAAGAATAATCCAAAGAAGAATATAAAGAAGCATATGAAGAAGAAATTAAAGAGGCAAAAGTTGACTTCCGAGAAGAATTAATGAGTGCCATAGAAGTTATCAGAAGAGAAAAGAAGAAAAACAAGAAACTACAAGTAGAACTAGATAATAAAAAAGACACTCAAGAACTAGAACAAATGATTACAAAATTGAAGGTTCAAATAGAAGAAGATAAAAGAATTGAAGAAACACTGAAAGAACAACTAGAAGAAAAGGACATGATCATTGGAAACCTAGAAGCAGAGATTGTCACACTAAGAAAGTATATTCAAAATAAAAATATGCAGAATAACTCAAAAGTTATGGATGACATTATCAACAGTAAAAAATCTTATCTTGACAAGTCCAGACTTGGATACAATCATACAGAAAAGGGATCAAGATCCAAAACAATACAGCAAGAAACAAATCCAAAAAGTTATGGAGAAACAATAAAAGGAGATAAAAAGATATACAAGGAAGATTACAGGGACACTCCTCCACCGAGATGTTTCAGATTTCAGAATCAACAACAGATAGACAGGCCTCAAAAAGAATAAGGATTCATAAGAGCACCTCCTTTCATAAGATCTTCAACTACTAGTTATAAAACTATATTTTTTTGTTTATGTTATGCATGTAATAATTTTGGACATAAAGTTGTAAATTGTAGAGCTAACAACAAGAACAATAACTACTTTGAGAGTCATACACAAAGGGGCTATTCAGGAAGACCTGGTGAAACACAGAGAAGAAGTTACAACATGTTTGAATCTTTGAGCACTGAAGTGGAATGTTACAAATGTAACAATTTTAGACACATGGACAAAAATTGCAGAATGACAGTCCCTCCTAAAGAACCTCAACAGAGTCACAAACAAGAACCTCAGAAAATGACATGGATAAAAAAGAAAGATCGGTATAGCAATGAAGAATTCATAGTCACTCTACAAGCTAAACAGAAGAAACATGGTTGGTATGTTGACAGTGGATGTTCAAAACACATGGCAGGTGATAGAGACAAGTTTCTTACATTACAAAAGGAAAGAGATGGATCAATCTCCTTTGGAAATGATGATTCATCCAAAATCATTGGAAAATTCACAGACCAAATTGGGAACAAGAATGAAAAGACATAAAATGTTTTACTAGTAGCAGATATGAAACATAATCTTTGAAGTGTGACACAAATGTGTGACCAAGGTCATAAAGTTACTTTCGAATCAAAAAAGTGTGAGATAAGAAAAGAAGGTTCAGGGAAATTGGTCGCTATAGTTGCAAGAACTTTAAGCAAAATATATATGTTAAGCGAAATTGGAAATGAAAAGTGTTATCTACGAAAGGAAGATGAAAGTTGGATATGGCACAAAAGAATGGGTCACATGCATTTTGATAACCTTGTCAAAGTCAGCAAAAGAGAAGAAGTTAGAGAAATTCCCTAGATCACGAAACCAACCAACACTTTGCGCAAGCATTGCCAACAAGGAAAGAAAACAAATACTAGGTTCAAATCAAAGGAATATTCAACAACAAAACCATTGGAAGTTGTGCATATTGATCTAGTTGGACCAACTACAACAAAATGCTTAAAAGGTGAGAGATACTTTATGTTATTAATTGATGATTATATAAGAATGACTGCAGTTTTCTTTCTCAAGAACAAATTAGAAGCTTTTGAAAATTTCAAGATCTACAAGGAAATGGTTGAAAATGAGATGGATTCAAGAATCAAACGCTTAAGATCAGATAATGGAGGAGAATTCACCTTAAAGGAATTTATGGACTACGGCAGCAATCATGGAATAAAAAGGCAATTCTCCATCACTAGGACACCTCAACAGAATGGAGTTGTTGAAAGAAAGAACATGACAGTATAAGAAATGGATCGAACAATGATAATGGATTCAAAGTTGACAGATATTTTTTGGACACAGGCAGTGCATACAACAATTCGCATTCAAAATAGAGTAATTTTCAGAAACAACACTGATAAAACTCCCTACGAGCTATGGAAAGGAAGACCAACAAATGTGAAGCACTTCAGAGTTTTTGGAAGAAAATGCTACATCAAAAGAGAAGATGGCAGAATGGGAAAGTTTGACTCTCGTGTGGACAAAAGAATACTTGTTGGTTACTCAAGTAAAATGAAAGTATACAAGTGTTACAATATAAGATTAAACAAAGTTGTGGAAAGCATCAATGTAAGAATTGATGAAACAGGCATACTAGAATCAAAGAAAGAAGAAAACAAATCAATGGAATAACTTTTTGAAGAAGAAGATGAAAAAAAAAAGAAGAGGAAGATGAATATGAAGAGAATCTGACAGAAGTAGAAGAGAAAGTTCAAAAAGTATCTCCAAAGACACCTAGAAAATGAGTATAGAAGAATCATCCTTCAGATCAGATTATTAGAAACAAAGATGCGGGAGTTGAGACTAGAAGAAAAATCCATTCACTAGAACAAACACACCTAGCACTCTTATCTACAATTGAACCAAACTGTTTTGAGGAAGCCAGTAAGGATGAATTTTGGAATAAGGCCATGGATGAAGAATTTGATGAAATAGAGAAAAATGACACTTGGGAATTGGCTCCAAGACCAAAGAATTAGAATTTGATTGGCACAAAATGGGTTTTAAGGAATAAATTGAATGAAGATGGACAGGTTACAAGGAACAAAGCTAGATTGGTATGTAAAGGATATGCATAGATTGAAGGAATCGACTTTGAAGAGACATTTTTCTCAGTTGCCAGAATGGAAGCAATCTGTTTGCTTTTAGCTTATGCATGCTCCAAAAATGTTAAAGTATATCAGATAGATGTAAAATCATCTTTTCTGAATGGGGAACTTGAAGAAGAAGTCTACATTGAACAACCAGAAGGATTTCAGTTGTCAGAGAACACATACTATGTGTGTAAATTAAAGAAGGCCTTGTATGGTCTAAAACAGAATCCTAGAGCATGGTACTCCAGATTGGATAAGTATCTACAGCAGACAGGGTTCAACAAAGGAAGTTGTTGGGCCCCAACAACTCCCCTTATATTTTTACAAAATTTAAAGGGCCCCTATTAGAATCTTGATAATTAAAATGAGCTACAGAATCAACCTTTTCAAATAGTTCTATGCCTT
>JZKD02S1999896.1:3686814-3700865 GCA_000966675.3 Picea glauca
TATATATATATATATATATATATATATATATATATATATTGTTTAATAATTAGTTAGTTATTTCTCTATTTTATTCGTTTCTTTTAGGATTCTTAGATTGGCTAATGGAGTCATTGAACTAAATTGCTTAGGTTATTTAGACAACCTCGGACCAGACTCGCTCTTCCAGTTGACGGACGGTCAATTTCTCCCATCAACAAATGGCGCTAGAAGGAGGGCTGAGTAAATTTAATGATTAAATGTTTCACCCCTCAACTTTTCATAATTCCATATTTATAGATCCTTCTTATGTATCATCTTATAATGCGCTACAACGTAGGCTAACTATTTGGAGTCGATTTCTTCAAATTCTTAATGGCTTCTGCCCAAATCATTGTGTCGGAACATGCTTTTAATGTCTCACAACCAGTTATTTCCAACAAGACAACTGATCTCTTTTTCAGAACTCACCTTTGATGGTGAAGGGAACACATCTGCAGTAGACCGTATTTCTAACTTTTTTTATAAGTGTTTAAAACATAAGATGATTGATTCTAATGTTACATGCAGATTGTTCGCTCTCACTTTCCAAGGTCGGGTTAAGGTTTGGTTTGAATCTTTTTGGGCTAATTCTATTCATTCTTTGTTTGAGTTTGTATTTGAGTTTTTATCATATTTTAGCAACTATGATTATGATGAATTAAGTGAAAAATTAAGTTGCTTAAGGAAAGAAAATGGTGAATCATTCAATGATTTTTCAATTAGGTTCATTCATGTTGGTATTAGATTCCCTTTTAAAGAAATGTCTCTTATTAATGAATGTTTTGAATATCTTGTTTCTCTCTCAGACAAGCAAGATCAATTAAATTTTAACCAATTTTAATTGAGCACTAACACTCAATCTCAAGATGGCTCAAATTTTCATGTTGATCTTGAATATTTTGAAGCACCACAATTTTTGTCGACTTCTTTCATTTTGGAAAATCATGAGCCACATAATGCAATTGTCACATCTAATCATTCTTTGCAAACAATGTCTCATCTTGTTAAAGAAGGAACCTTTACTTTAAAAGATGACAGTTGTCCCACTCTCATAGATTTTATAATAGTTTCTAAAGTAAAAGAGGTCGAAGGTGAAGTTGATAATCATGTGGACGATAAATCTTCCCCTAATTTAGTTGAACAGATCCATGATCAATCAGTGGGAGACAAATTCATTAGGCAGACTATTAATCAACCTTTTATCTCAATTGATTTCCTCTCAAATTTTCCCTTACATAATGAACCAAATTGTCTCTTAGAAATTATCTCATATTCTTTAAAAGAGAACACAATAGAGGTTGATCAGTTTATACAAGGAGAGGGAACAAAACCATATTTCAAAACGTATATACCTATCATTTTAAGAGATGCATTTCGTCTCCTCAATTCTTCTACATATTATTCCTTGTACCCCGATATTTTTTATCCTAATGTTGTGCAATTGCATGTTCCATATTGCCTTGGAGAGAATTCAACATTATATAATTAGGTACAAAGAGATTACCGAATAGAAGATAAAGAGGAAAATAATTCTACCCATGAACATATCAATTCTTATTCTCATCAATTATCCATGGTTAAATCAAGAAATGATTTGAAAGAGTCTCAAATTGCATCTTCCATTGATTCATCTCAATTTGTGATTAAAGAAGAATCTAGATTTTTCCATGATCAATTACTTGAGGTTGAAAAGCATAATCATCCAAATATTATTACCAATGATGATTATTCAAAAATGTTGGTCGTTCCATCTAGTTCACCTCAAATAGTTAACCTTGAAATATCTAACCTCAATGGAAAGTTTCAAGAGAATGAAACACTTACCTTCCAATCGAGAAACATGATAAGTTCTCGCCATCTTGATCTGACCTTTTTACAAGATTCTTTCTTTGATAGTATAATACTTTATTCTCATCAGGAATAATTTTCGTATGTGAATTCTTTCGAACAATACCATGTTAATAATTGAATGTATTATGATAGGGTTGCAGATTGGTTGGAGTATTCATATCTGAAAAATGTTCAAGGGAATGGTAAGGTCATGCTTGTTGTGTTTTTAAATGATGATGATAAAGGTAAGTATGATATATTTTTGTTATTTTTCAATATACTACCATTCTTGTTAGTAATATTTGATCTTGTTTCCATTACAGGATTGGAGTTACTCCGATGGCTACATTGGAAGCATGACTTCACTTAGTATTTTTGATTTGTTTAGTAGTTAGAGTAGGTTTGAGAGTAGGTTTTCTTTTAGTTTTATTTCTCAATTTTTATCTTTGTAATAATGCAGTTATGAACACAAGAGGGCACACCAAGAGAACCATATATGAATGTTGTCAGGGAAGTATACTTTAAATCTTTTTCTCTCTGCTTTTCATTGAATATTCCTTTTCGAAAACATAGTATCATCATGAAAAATTTAAATGGAAAGTAAAGAGACAAGTAAATTTTAACTATCAATTCAACCCTGACCTAAGGTGCCATGAGTAGGACTACACTCATCTTAATAAGGATTTTTCTATTTTTAGTCTCTTTTATTTTTAATAATAATGCTTGGTCAATGTAGCATCTTATGCATCACTATCTTAAGAAAAGAACTTGTTCGCACATGATATTTTATATGATTTAGTTCTTCCTTTATTTTACAGTGAGATGATAGTGGATACAAAAAATCAATTTTATCTTTGGCCAAAATCATTTCCTAAAAAGTTTTATTTTGCTATTTTGATTTCTTTTGTACTTCTGATTTTGAATCCCATTAATAAAATTTCATTTGGTTTGTTGTATGCTTTTGTTTTCTTTGATTATTTTGAATGGGTTTTCTTCTTATCTATCTTTTCGAATCAATATATTTATGATCAAAGAGCTATTGTCGAAGGAAGCATTTATTTTAAGACTTGTGTTTTTCAAGCGAATTGAAATAGTTCAAAGAGGTCCTGATATTAAGATATAGCTCAAAAAATTGATTTTTAAGTCAATTGTCACTCTCATTTTGTCCTCAAATTGTCTTTGCCAAAGTATTACACTAGAGATATGGTTTAAATCGTTGAGAATTACGATGATCTCTAAAATTTTGACGCTGTCCATATTCTCAAGGAATCACTTTTAAGTGCTTCCCCATTCTCTAGATGATTTCTTAAAGGAAATCTAAAATCTCTAAACCATTATAAAACTTCCAGTTTCGAAAGAAAATAAATAAACTATTCACCTGTATTGCAATTAACCTCCAGTATCACCCCACTCTCCTTGTCATCAAGAAATATATAATTGTATTATTTTTTTAAAGTGGCATAAGAGGGTTGAAAGAACTTATGTGTGGGAAGTGTGTGTAAACCCGTCGGGGTACCAAACAGGCTTGCTGGCAGCGGGTAAATACACACATGATACCAAGACAACTTTCTTAAGGTACTAAACAAGCCTGCTAGCAACGAAGCAATGTCAGGTCGAGATATAGTAGGTATATGTTTTTAAATTAACTTTTATGGAAGTATACATCATGTGGATACAACTATTGGATGGGATTAAATCATTTGAGTGGGTTAAATGACATCCCTTTCGAGGCTATGGACGTCTGCTAGTAGCAATGGCTCTCTCAACGGTATTGAAGTTATTTTATAAACATCATGACTCTTTGTTTAAGACATTATTTCAGGTTATAATCCCTTGCAAAGAAAATTCTATTGTCTGGTTATAACATTGACCTTATTCTAATACCATATGGTCTCAGAGTGAATTTATTCCAGGGAGCTTAAATCATTTTATCAGTCTTATTATTTTCTTCCTGAGATGAAATCTTATCAGATCAGAGATAACTGTTTCACCCAGTAAGTCACCATTTTTTGGGTCCCAACAACTCCCCTTATATTTTTACAAAATTTAAAGGCCCCCAATTAGAATCTTGATAATTAAAATGAGCTACAAAATCAACCTTTTCAAATAGTTCTATGCCTTGTCTTGATTTGAGACAAACTTAAGACATTCAATATAGTATGAAACATTCATTACAAGAGTATATGTCAAAAGTTAGAAACGAGAATAAAAATCTCAATTTAAAAAAAACGTTAATTTTTATCTAATGTTTACTTTCATTTAAATTATGATTATGTGTTCATTCTTTTTCTCATTAGCAAGTTTGACTATTTTGAATAATGTGTTCAATAATTCATCAAAATAATATATTGGTTGCTTTCTCATTTTCATGAAATCATTTGATGATATTAATTAATTAAATTCTTTTTTCATTTTGCATCTCATTTCAAAATAATAATAATAAAAGAATTATCTATCATTTATTTGATTTTGTAAAAAAAAAAAATTAATATTTTTCTCTTCTCCATTAACTTGAAGCTTCTAGAGTTTTAGGATCATTATAAACAATGTTTGTTTATAAGTTATAGTTAGTTTAAATTCATTTTTTATTTTTCTAGATTTTGTTTTATTCACAATTTTTAGATTATTAATTTAGGATTCTTTTTGTTTCACTATTATCAAATATTTGATATGGATCTAATCATGGCTTGATTTTATTATCCAAATACGTTCAAGATGATTGATACAAAAATAGTTTTGGATTGCTACAAATAATTTTATGAGCAACAACAGATAAAATTTGGAAAAGCGTCAAGATCAGACAGACGATTTTACAGAACTAATTGCAGGCAAACTATGTGGAATTTGAAGAAACGATTGAAAACCCAGAACCAAAATGGACCCATTTACCTTCCACTTTGAGATTTTCCCAAACAAATGTGCAATTTGAGAGATATTTGGGTCTATTTTAGAGGAAAATTTCAGGCGGTGGAAATTAATAGTGACGCCCAAACTGCTCATTCATTTTTATAAATATATGAGAAAGATCAGAGCCAAAGGGATCCAAGAATTGGAGAGGAGGATTTTCATCCTTTCTCTTTTGTATATTATATTTTTTGTAAACTTTTTATTTCTTTTCAAATGGAGTAATGGATAGTTGGAATCTTTGGGAGAATGGACGAGTATTTTCAAAGACGAATATGGAATTCCAAGTTTCTTAATGGCTTTTGTCCTATGAGTAAAATGATTTTATTTTCATTACAATATATTCATATTCTTTGAATAATTGATTATGCATTCATTTAAATAGATTTAGTCTTTTTTATCAATACATGGTTAATTATTATCATTTATGTATTAATTTTTCCAATCTTTAAAGTCTATTATCCAAAACATTTCTTCCAGGACTACAGAATGGACGAGTAATTCCAAAACTTAATAGAACAACATATATGCATTTTGGCTTTAGCCTTTTGTTTATAATGTTGTTATTTATGTTTTTTTAATCTTGTTACATGTGCAGGTCTGATATCTTTAGATTAAATGATCTGTGATGTGTAGGAGGTTTATATTATAAATACCATCTATCATTTGCTTCATCAAAATATAAATGTTGTGATTATATCTTCGATTTAAATAATGGGATTTGTATTTGAGTTTTAAAATGAATTATAAAATGCATAGATTGTGTTCAGATTTATCTTGATGTAATCATGTATAATTATGAGATCGCAGGTTTATGTTTGTGTTTCATTTTCTGTCATTAAAACCTAAGTTGCCAATACATGTTCTGAATTTATTTAAAACAGTCATAAGTTTCATTGCAGATTTCTCTCTTGGACATGGTATTTGGATGTTCACTACTCATGTAGATGCTTGGATACACCTCACTAATTCACTGACATGATAGCTTCTTTTTGTTTTTCTGTCATTTACATATCATTGAAACTAGAATGTATGGTTTAGCTTTGACTATCCACATGTTCATGTTTCATTAAATTTTTTTTGTAAGATTCTTTAAATTTATAAAAGAAAAGCAAGAAATTTTTTTATGTGATTTCTTTATCTACTTCCTAGAAGCAATCATTTTTCACATCAATTTTCGTAAGTTTCGATTAAAACTTGCATCTTGTAAATCATGTAAATAAATGAGACTTGTATATTTTCTACTTAAATACAACTACTACAGTTACATTAGAACATATGTACATATATATATAATGTTTAGTAATTAGTTAGTTTTTTCTCTCTTTTATTCGTTTCTTTTAGGATTCTTAGATTGGCTAACGTAGTCATTAACCCCCTCAGAACAGGTTACACCAAATGGCTTGAGTTATTTATACAACCCCAGACCAGACTCGCTCTTCTAGTTGACAGACGGTCAATTTCGCCCGTCAGCTGAAGTGCAGACAACAACCTCTACATCAAGGTAAGTCACGGTAATACTTTATTAATTGAAGTTTATGTTGATGATATTAGTTTTGGTAGTGATGATGACAGGTTAAGCCAAAAATTTGAAAAAGACATGCAAAATGAATTTGAAATGTCGTTACTTGGAGAACTATCCTTCTTTTTGGGACTTCAGATACATCAAAGAAACCAAGGAATTTTTATTTCTCAAACCAAGTCTATCAGAGAAATGATAAAGAGGTTTTGAATGGAAGATTGCAAACCAATTATCACTCCCATGCAAACCAGTTGTAAGTTGAGAAAAGATGATGATTCAAAGTCTACAGATCAGAGGCAATATAGGTCAATGATTGGCAGCCTAATATATGTGACAACATCCAGACCATAAGTAATGCAGGAAGCTGGACAGGTGGCATGATTTCAAGCAGCACCAAAGGAATCACATGTATTATCAGTAAAGAGGATCTTTAGATATCTCAAAGGAACAAAAGAGTTTGGATTATGGTATCAAAAAGGAAAAGATCTATCACTTATTGCCTACACAGATGAAGATTGGGCAGGTTGTATTGATGATCGACGAAGCACCAGTGGAGCAGCATTCTACTTAGGTGAGTTTTTGGTATCATGACTAAGCAAGAAATAATCATCGGTATCTCTATCTACAGCCGAGGCAGATTATATTGCAATAGAAACATGTTGTACACAGGTTATTTAGATGAAACAAACTTTGAGAGATATACAGGTTGAGTATGATGAGCCCATTCCAATATATTCTGATAATACAAGTGCCATCAATATCTCAAAAAACCTGGTGATGCACTCCAAGACGAAGTACATTCCAATCAAGTATCACTTTCTACGGGAACATGTTGTAGAAAAAAACATCAGAGTCGAGTATGTGGGAACAAAAGAACAAGTGGCAGACATCTTTACAAAACCACTTCCATGGGAAGCCTTTGAATATCTTCACCAAAGACTTGGAGTTATTTCTACTCCAAAAATGAATGTTTTTTGAATGCTTATCTTATATGTCTTATATGTACACGAGGAAGCACCATAAGAGGATAGTCTGTCAGGGGGAGCAGCCCCGGATGGAAAGATACCTTTGCCATTTATGACAAAGGGGGAGAGATTTATCATATGCAGAGGATAGAGGCATGGTTCCAGGGGGAGTAGATTTATCAGATGTAGAGGATAGAGGCATGGCTCCAGGGGGAGGAAATTTATCAGATGCAGAGGACAAAGGCATGGTTCTAAGGGGATCATGAGTGATATGATTTTAGTATTGCATCAAAGTGTTTCCATCAATGCCAAAAGGGGAGATTTTTTATTAAGGTTGGTTGTCATTGATGTCAACCCTTGAAGAAAGCGTCGTAGCACAAAGGTTTAGGTAATGGACCTGTTGGCGTCAGAAGTCATTCTCGGATTGCTATCAGGAGCAGAGCCCGATGCCCATCAGTTTTATGTCACGATTGTTTATAGATGGGTGATCGAATAGAAGGAAACTCGAAAAAGTAGTGTTCTAACTCTAAAACCAGGCCAGGTATGCATGAGAAAGTGAGTTCTTGCATAAATTTCAGACAGTGAGCTGTAGTAAAGGGTGAACAGGAGAAAGACTTATATGAGAAGAGTGCGAAGGTCTGTTATAAATAGTGGGTTCCTAACAGACTGTAGGAGAAGGCATCCAAATGCAAGGTCTTCTTGCGTTTAAATACAGAAAACCCAAAAATAAAATAATGCCACGATAAATCATTTATCATAACAGAAATGCAACAATTCGTGCGACTCAGTCAATCACGAACTCTCCTAGCATAAGATGAAAACTAGATGGAGTAAGAAGAATTGTTTGTCATAAAACAAGAAATCTCATATATAGATGCATAAACTGAAAGCTAGGATACCTGCCAAAACATTACAGTAGGGAGCTCTGCTCTACCATTGATCCTTTACAAAATGGCGAAAACACCTACATATACTTGGAGCTGACTCAGGCGTTGAAGGCACGATCATATCATGAATTCAATGCTTGATGTTGAGGAGCTTCTCTATCAAATGGTGCATGAAGACACTGGACAAACTGCCCATGTAGTCATTCGTCAG
This sequence comes from Picea glauca, assembly GCA_000966675.3. Taxonomy (NCBI): domain Eukaryota; kingdom Viridiplantae; phylum Streptophyta; class Pinopsida; order Pinales; family Pinaceae; genus Picea; species Picea glauca. Next base: position 3,695,155 of record JZKD02S1999896.1, read on the forward strand.
ATGCAATCTCTATCAGGATGGGCTATCAATCTGCCTCTACACTTGGTCCTCTCCTGGCCTTCTATTTATGGAAGAGGAAAACGTTCAACCACCGTCAACTACCACAATAACTGCTTCCTTGGGATTGCGAATGGCCTCGGTCAACTTTGTATTCAGATGATGTGGCAGATTTTCTTTGGATGCTTCTTTGCCAGACTGCTATGAGGGGACCCCTATGGAGGACATGGATGAGGGTGAGACGAGAGGCATTGAGGTGGAAACACTAGGTGGCGAAGAAATGGAGGCTGGGACACCATATGGTGAGGAGATGCATCGTGAGAAGGTGACAATGAGGTCGCAATGTGACAGTTTGGGGACTGAGGACACAACACAGGTGGAAGTGGCATAGAGTTTGGAGGTATAGGTGGGTGGTAGCGAAAGTTAGAAGAGGAGCAGGAGATGTGACAGGGGAAAGACACATGGTGGAAGGCAGTAAGCGGAGGGAGTAGGAGATGTGACAAAAGGGGGTCTGCTATTGCACCGTGTGTCCTTTAGATGGACGGTCTAGTCTCTTTCAGGATTTCTGGCACTAGGAGTTCACGATGCAACGCTTCTTAAAATCCTGATTGATCAAACCGTGAGAACACAGATGTATGCCGTGTGTCCTCCAGAGGAACGATCGAGATGGAATTTGATGCTAGAAGAGGGGTGCCTCCATGATTAGGCTCACTTGATGTGTCCGGGTGCTAGGACCACAGGCCCAGCTTCAAAGGTGCTTATCGACATTTCAGGGTTCGGGGTTTCGAAATATGAAATGATGGAGGACTCTTACCCCTCGAACTCCCGACTGCCGATATGCCAACTTGACTAGATCCCATGCCACGCACCACTGGATCGGATGACCCAGACTTAGTCTTGAAATAGGGGTGCTTTTTCTGATGCTATATATTGGGTAACTTTATAGCCTTGAAATCTCAATGATCGCCGATCTATTTCGTCGCTTAATTTTAGCCCGAACTAGACTTCTTTTGCGAGCTGCACTCGACGCTTATGGCTACGGCCTTTGAATAAAACTCACCTGATAGGCTTTCAAAATCCCACTTCCATGTGTTTACATCAGAGGCCTCAAATCGGAGAGGAAAACATCCCTGTACAAGAAATGTCGCTAACATTAGGCTACATGGGGGATAGAGTCATCCCTGTGATGCTCTAAGAACTCATTCCACAGCTTCAGTGCCTTGTTGTTGGGCTATGGAGTCAAGCTCAAAACATCCCTCTTCTAAAAATATAGGCTGAAAAAATAAAGCAAAACAAAATAAAATACATGCTTGAAAAAGCTTATTTATATACAATCCTAATTCTAATGAAATATTTCACATGGAGCTAGGTGAAAGCAAATTTCCACCATAGCCATTCAAGCAACTTCCTGGATAGAAGCTCCTTCCTTCTATCAATGATCATCAGCAAATGGTGTAGCCGTGACAACAGAACGGTTACACTCTCCAACTCCTCCTTACAGGCTGGAGTTGAGATGAAATAGGGTGGCTCCAAGGCATAGGGGAAATGCCACTCCATGTACTTGCAGACAGGGTCATGGAATGAGTGGAAAATTTCAGAAAATGGGGGACAGACGCCCTCCTTTGCTACACAGTTGTTCACCTGTGGCTGAATATCTATGATAAGCATAGGTTGGTGGTGAACAACTGACATATGCTCGTTTCTCTCAGGTGGTGGCTGCTTGCTGATTGGCTCTGGACAAGAAATATTCTTCTCCTCTGGTTCGGTCTCCCCTAGGTCCGATTCTTATTCATCATAAATAGGGACCATGGGGTGGTTTTGTTCTTCCTTGTACTACTCAACGTCTCCTGAAAAACTGAGGTAGCTGATTTTCTTATGATAATTTTCTTTAGTGAGCAGAGGATAAGGCTCTGTGACCTGCTCTTGGAAATCCAGCATATCGAGCTCAGACTCTGATTCATAACTGTCATAAGTGGTCTGGATTCTCTAACAAGCAAAAGGTGATGTCGGGCTCTGCTGCTCCTCTTCCGGATAATCATCGAAGTCGGGGGGAGACAAAGCTTCTCCAACTTGCAGAAATGGAACTATCCCCCACTTCTTCGTTTCGACCCTGAATGTAAACACATCGTGGGAAATCTCATGAAGGAAAAGAGAGCAATCCTCTTCCACAACTACCTCTTCATTACTTTGATCTGAGACAACAAGCTCATCAGGGGTAGATTCCAACTCATCTAATAAATCTTCAACAATCTCTTCAAAAGAGTTGCTCAGAGCGTCTGCCTCAAGGACTGGAAAATCCTATGCACAATCTTCATATTTCAACCTTTCTAATTGGGCAGAGAGATATTTCACCTGCTCCATCAACTTACTCAGGGTGCCATCCTCCTCCCTTGGAACTTCATCACTTTCATAACCTGCCTCGGATGTAGATGAATGGGGAGGAGAAAGGACTGAGTTCTGATCCAGGTCATCAGAATCCTCCCCACAACTTACATCAGAAACAACTTTCTCTTGTATAGAGTTGTGGTATCCCTCACAACAATTATGACAAATTAACTCAGGGGGATACATCCTTTGACAATAGGTGGTGAAATCTGCATGGAATCCATGGAGTGGAGAAATGCTAGCAGGGGGTAAAGAATGGTACCATTTACGCGCATCCCCTGCTAACGAGAACATGAACATCTTCAGTAACACATCCTCATGATGTATCTCCCACTGACACATGAGTTCATGAAACTCACTGAGGTGCTAAGCAGGGTTATCCTCTTCAAACTTTCCAAATATGGGCAAATAATTGCCCCATTCATCCAGAGAGAGGACAACATTAGGAAAACCAGGAATAACAGAAAAATTAAAAGGAGCAAACCTGCGAGCAAGTATTTTCTCCATATCGAACTAGTGGAGTGGCCAATCGATCCTTGAATCATGGATTCACGAGGTGAAAAATGTGAAGCTCCGAATGTGTCTGGTCCTTGTTCACCATCAAAGGACAGATCTTAACATTATCATTAACCCAGGAAACTTCTCAGGCTGAGAAAGCAGCCGCTGAAACCTTCTCGAGAAAGCTCCTCTGGGTCAGCTTTTAGGTGTGCCAACAGTGGCCACAACTGAAACAGTAAAGTGGAAACAATGGAGTTGCCACAATGGATTTTCCAGGTGCACAGTAGAAATCTGAATAATTCTGATTTCTGATGCACCCTCAAAATCAGTTGATCATTGTCGTTCTGCCCAGGGAAAATCTTCAACTTCGTCCCCGACAACGGTGCCAGAAATGTTGGTGTCGGAAGTCACTCCCAAATTGCTATCAGGAGTAGAGCCTGACGCCCATCAGTTTTATGTCACGATTGTTTATAGATGGGTGATCGAATGGAAGGAAACTCGAAACAATAGTGTTCCAACTCTGAAACCAAGCCAGGTATGCATGAGCAAGTGAGGTCTTGCATAAATTTCAGATAGTGAGCTGTAGTAAACGGTGAATAGGTGGAAGACTTATATGAGAAGAGTGTGAAGGTATGTTATAAACAGCAGGTTCCTAATAGACTATAGGAGAAGGCATCCAAACGCAAGGTCTTCTTGCGTTTAAATACAAAAAACCAGAAAATACAATAATTCCACAATAAATCATTTATCATAACAGAAATGCAACAATTCGCGTGACTTAGTCAATCACGAACTCTCCTAGCATAAGATGAAAACTAGACGGAGTAAGAAGAACTGTCTGTCATAAAACAAGAAATCTCATATATACATGCATAAACTGAAAGCTAGGATACCTGCCAAAACATTACAGTAGGGAGCTCTGCTCTACCATCGATCCTTTACAAAATGGTGAAAACGCCTACATATACTTGGAGCTGACTCAGGCGCTGAAGGTGCAATCATATCATGAATTCAATGCTTGACATTGAGGAGCTTCTCTATCAGGCGGTGCATGAAGACGTTGGACAGACTGCCCATGTAGTCGTTCGTCAAATGCAATCTCTATTAGGATGGGTTGTCAGTCTGCCTCTATGCTTGGTCCTCTCTTGGCCTTCTATTTATGGAAGAGGACAACGTTCAACCACCATCAACAACCACAATAACTTCTTCCTTGGGATTGGGAATGGCCTCGGTCAAATTTGTATTCGAACGACGTGGTGAATTTTCTTTGGATGCTTTTTTGTCGGACTACTATGAGGGGACCCCTATGGAGGACATGGATGAGGGTGAGATGAGAGGCATTGAGGTGGAAGAACTAGGTGGAAAAGAAACAGAGGCTGGGACACCAGATGGTGAGGTGATTCATCGTGATAAGGTGACAATGAGGCCGCAATGCGACAGTTTGGGGACTGAGGACACAACACAGGTGGAAGTGGCATAGAGTATGGAGGTGCAGGTGGGTGGTAGCGAAAGGTAGAAGAGGAGCAAGAGATGTGACAGGGGAAAGACACATGGTGGAAGGTAGTAAGCGGAGGGAGTAGGATATGTGACAAAAGGGGGTATGCTATTGCGCCGTGTGTCATTTAGATGGACGGTCTAGACTCTTTCAGGATTTCTAGCACTAGGAGTTCATGATGCAATGCTTCTTAAAATCACGATTGATGAAACCGTGAGAACATGGATGTACACCGCGTGTCCTCTAGAGGAACAGTCGAGATGGCATTTGATGCTAGAAGAGGGGTGCCTCCATGATTAGGCTCGCTTGAAGTGTCCGGGTGCTAGGACCACAGGCCCAGCTTCAAAGGGGCTTATCGGCATTTCAGGGTTCAGGGTTTCGAAATATGAAATGATGGAGGACTCTTACCCCTCGAACTCCCGACTGCTAATATGCCAACTTGACTAGATCCTGCGCCACGCGCCACTGGATCGGACGACCCAGACTTAGTCTTGAAATAGGGGCACTTTTTCTGACACTATATATCGGGTAACTTTATAGCCATGAAATCATGATGACCACCGATCTATTTCATCGCTTAATTTTAGCCCGAACTGGACTTCTTTTGCGAGTTGCACTCGACGCTTGTGGTTGTGGCCTTTGAATAAAACTCACCTGATAGGCTTTCAAAATCCCACTTCCATGTGTTTACATCAGAGGCCTCAAATCGGAGAGGAAAACATCCATGTACAAGAAATGTCGCTAACAAGACCCAATAGTGTTTGATGTAAATATGAATCAATATTGTTTTGTCATGGTTGATAAGAAGTAAATATGGATGAACTCCAAAGTGGTCCCCTTATGGTGAAAGCCCTCATGGAAAGACGCTTTGTGGAGTAAGAGAACTCATTCTCAATTGTGGAAAAATGAGATAAAGGAAAGTAAATTTGTCAAGGAAAATATCCTAGATGGATAGTGCTTGTCATGTTATTTTCAGTGGTATGTGGAATGTCACATAATTCCTCATGGTTAGAGAGTTATGGCCATGAGAAGTTGGAGACCCAAGGTTTGGGTAATGGATCCAAGTTTATTTGATGAGTAATGGTATGAGTTATGATATATTTTTAGATAATAATATTCTATATGGATACTACATGTCATGTCATTTCCAGTGGTATGTAGAACATCACATAACTCCTCACGGTTTGAGAGTTATGGCTTTATGAAGTTGGAGGACCCTCTTATGTCATCTAGAAGGCCCAAAAGGTCAAAGTAGTCAAAGTGGTTTAAGAGATTTTAAAAGGTAAATAATAAAGTGAAGTGATGAGTGTATTATAATTCAAAGTGAATACAAAAT
>JZKD02S1999896.1:3701996-3740663 GCA_000966675.3 Picea glauca
TCACCCCCCCCCCCTCTCAGTAATCCAACAAATACCTCCCTAGCTAGGAGGGAGTGTTGATATTATGGCAGTTGCAGGAGGCATTAACCTCTATGTGTAACCTTTTATGAGACTAGAATATTCTGGGAAGCAATATAAACCTTAAAACGTTGGATAATAACCATAGAAGACAGGTCAGCTCAAGATAATAATTTATATTAAATTATTGTCCTCCAAAAGTACAAGTTGGCCCAGTTAGGTCACTTGGACCACTATAAATAATAGGGTACTAGAGCTCATTTGACACATACTTTCACAGCTCAAGGTTTTCAAAATTTAAAGTGACACACCCTCCTTGGAATCCAAACCAATTAAGTGCATTGCGTTTGATGTTGAGTCGTCTTCCACCTTGCCTCATTAAATGATGACGATGATTCTCCTACATCATACTCCTCTGTTAAAAAAAATCATGAGCTCCTACTCATGGCTCTATTGTTGTTATTTTTGGGATCCTGTAGGTCCCAAATTTTGACTCGGAGCTGTCCATTTGCTTCTCTTCCTTTCCGTTGTTGTTGTTGTTTTTGTTCTCCTATTGTTGTAATCTATTCTCCTGGTCTTTAAATCATATGTTGCGAAGCTTTATTGATCTTACCACCGCAGTATTATCTTGTCTCTTTGGTTGACCTTTCTACCAACCCTATCAACTCCATAATTTCCTTGTCCATCCTATCCTCTGGTTGGATCTTTTGTTCCAACTCTCTATTTCTCTTCTCACAATTTGTTTTTTGTAGGTTTTTGTTGTTATCCACTGGTTGCTTCTCCTTCTTCTTTATTTCTATCTTTATGAGATCTCTCCTCATCATGAGTGATCTTCCCTCTTCAAATGCTTCTTCTTTCATCTCCATCTCCACATTCCTCTGTTGCGCCTCATAAATGTGAGCTTCTCTAACTCCTGCAGTCTTCTTTTCAAGACATCCCAAAGACACGTGCCTTGTTTTCCCACAAGAATAACACTTCACTTCTCCTCCTTTTCCTCTTCATCTACCTCTTGGAAAATGATTCCTTCCTCTATAGTATCCTTCTATAGAAATTCCTCCTCTATCTGTATGACTATTAAATTCCCCAACTTCTTCCCTGGATTTCTGGAACTTCTCTTGAGTGGTTCCTTCTCCTCTATTAGGAATCTTTCTCCCATTCCTTTGACTTTGTTTCCCTGTAAATTTTTCTCTTGCCTTCATGGCTACCTGATAATCATATCCTATGGTCCTCATCATTATCATATTAATCTCATCCTGGATTTCATACCTCAATCCATTAATATATCTAGAAACTATCTCTTCATCATTCTCTCTGTGTCATGCTCTTATATTCAACTTCTAAAATTCTCTAGTCTTAACTAGTCGCTCTTTTTGTTGTTTGATCAGTCCTTGGTTAATTTTCAAGGTTTTCCTTAGGATGATTTCTATGGTTTGTATAAGGGACCCTTCATATTTTCCTGGTGATTTGTGTTCTATGGGTGAAATGCTTGTTGAGGCTAAAGAAACCTAAGTTTATGGTTGCATAATATGATCAAGGATATGTGTGTTTCTTGAGGAAGAGGAAGAAGCTATAAAATCATTGATTTTATCTTCCTTTATTTTATCTCTTATGGCTAAGTATTGATCTATGGAGAGGACTTTATGGGCTTCTCCTTCTTCATCACTCTCTTCTCCATCGACCGAAAGTGGTGTATTAAAGTCTATGTTGGGTTTAGATGGAAGATAGAGAGTTAATTGGTTTTTGGAGGTCTTGTGGGAGATGTTCATGTTTCCTAACCTACAACTGATGTAGGCATCAATAGTGGCTAGCTAAGGCCATCCCACGATGAGAGGATACCCACCCAAAGAGGTTTTGGGTTGTAGGACCATGAAATCAACGAGATATTCCCATGAATCCACATAGATCACTACATATTCTAAGATTCCCTCTGGTTTAGATCTGTTAGTGATTTGAAGTACGATGGGGGTTTACCTTAGTATTGTAAGACCTAAGTCTTCCATGCTTTCATGTGTCATAACATTGATGGCAGCCCCAAGGTCGATTAATGTGTTACTAATAGGTGTATTATTTATTTTCACATTAATGACCAAACTACCAAGGTTAGAGTATTTAGCTACAAGCACTCCCAACATAATTAGGTCTAACAATTTTCCCATGACATGAATGGCTTAGGGATCCCACCACTTTTGAATAAATATTTATGTTCATAATTGCTTGAAACAGAGGTATTTTAACACACACATTTTTTATTTCTCCTAAGAAGTCAAACTCAGGTTGTGTAAAAGGGTTCTCTTGGTTTATCCTTTCAGGATAGAGGGGTTTTGAATTTTAGGGTGAGCATTTTCATCTTTTGAATATTCATGATATTATTTTTTTTCTAATTCTTCATTTGGGACCTGCTCATTTAAATATTCAATACTAATACAAGGTTGGTTCTTAGTTAGTTTCTTCCCAGATCAAAGTTGAATATTTCTATAATCTAGGGAAGAGATGGAGTAAGTAGAGTAGGCTGCAATTCCAACAGGTTACATTGGTTGACCCAGACTTCCATTATTGGGGTTAGGAATGGGTTGTACAGGTAGTTTTTGTTGGGGAGGGGCGAATGTATATGCCTACATCTAGAGAGAAGGAAGGAGTTGCATGGGTGGCTATGTCATAGGATGTTGAGGTCCTCCTACAGTAGGTCTTCTCTAGCCATGTTTCCATAACTGGTTTGGAGAAGGAGCTACCCATTGTTGTATTGGCATACCCCATCATTGAGAAGCATATTGCATGGAAGGGCTAGTCTAATATGAATTGAAATATTGAGATTGATATTGGATCATACCTTGAGGTATAGACTGTCAGTGTATCTTTTGAGAGACATAGCATAACTATTTTGGCTCCTTAGATTTTTGGTAGATGGCTTTTAGTCCTGGAAAGGATGGACAATTTTGAGTAGCATGGTCCTTACTGCATATTCCACAAACTTCGATCTGATCCAACAAACATTCTTTCCATGGGTTGTTTTTTATGCATCTCAAGAAAAAGATATCCAAAGCTCGTTCTATTTCTTCCTTCTTTTTCTTCATCTACCGTGTATCCAATTGGGAGCTCATGGAACTAAGTATATTGGTCTTGAAGTCTTATAATGTGTTCCCATTTTCTACCCTAGTAACTCCATCTACACTAATCTTGTGAGTTCTTGCTAGCATATCTCTTGGCCATTTTCTTGTTTTTTATGTTCTCCTAGAATATTTACGGAAAAGTTCCAAGATAGTTTCGTACTCCAATAAATGTCTCCCCCTCTCATCAAGCTAAGGATTTATATACAATCATCTCAGATTCCTCTTAGAAAAAAGACATATCATGTATCAGAATATAAATCTCCTTTCCTTACCCTCTATAGGTTATAGGTGAACCATTCAACATAATCTTTAAGGCTCTCATATTCATGTTACATCATCTTGAAGACATCCTCTCTTCTTTCTTTTTCTTTGAAGTAGTCTTGGTACTTGTCTAGGAATTTATTCATCGTTTGGTCCCATGAGCAGATGTTATCTTTCCCCAATACTACAAAAATACAATTTGAATAATATCAATATAGAACTTCACAATCTAACAGTGATTAAATTCCCCTAAAATACAAAAATAAAACAATAAAAACAACAATCTAAGTTCGAATTATACAATGTCAATCACTATAACTATGATACCACATATAATATAAAATTGAAAACATAACACAAAAAAAAACTGTGATATTTATTAACATTTAATCACTATAACTATGCTACCATATTAAAAAAAAAAAAAATTGAGAACATAACGCATTTTAAAAAAGTATGATACTTATTAACATTTATCAGTGAGATACATGGTCGTGGCACACTTATAGTATTTGTGGGATAAGTTCAAAGTCAAAAATAGCCAAAACACACCATTATCTGATGAGATTCACCAAAATGGTAAAAACTAGAAATTGAAACATCCCAAAAAAGAAAACTACTTTTTAAGAAACTCCTTCCAATTTAGATTATTGATGCCCTAATATTATGACTTTGAAAGGTCAATTCCCTAACACTACCTTTCTAGAAATAGAAAATCCTTCCTCGTAATCTCCTAAATATTATCACTCAAAGATCGATGCCCTGGCCTATGTTGGGTGAAGTAAGCATGTCAAGCACTACGTTCATAAGTGGCCTAAGTCTAGGAGCAGATCGAGTGCAAAATGTGGCAATCTCCATCATCTTCACTATTTCATCCTTCATATTACTCTGCCCGCTTCTCAAATCCTTGTCAATTATTTCATCCATTTTCCCTTCATTAGTCATCCTCACAGCCCATGCAGTGAGATGTACAAATTCTTGATCGTCTTCTTCTACCGCAGGAGGCTTTCCTCTTACCAGCTCTAATAACACCACTCCGAAGCTATACACGTCTTGCTTCATCGATTCCTACACTCTGTACCCACATTCTACATGAAACAAATTAATCTTCACAGATTATGACTATTCTCATGACATGGAATGCTCTGTAAAGAGAAAACGTATGGAGATTATGACTATTCTCTTTATGAATAGAAGATGCAAAAAAAGTTGGATCGATCTAGCTTTCAGAGGACAAGAAGGCTAATTTCACTCATGCCAATCGTGAGACCGAGGGCTTTAATGCAATGTCAATGTGTTTATGGAGAAACATTATCCATGCGGAGTGATGACAAGAGATCCACCCTATCACCCCGCAGGGTCTCTTCACCTGACCTCCTGCTCACAGGATCGTTCTCAAAAATCCCTTCTTCGGTTAAGCTGAAGTGGCTCCTTAGATCCCCTGTTGGAATCCCTCTGCTAAAGTCTGACCCGCAGGTCTTGTTCACCCTCACGTCCTTCTCTACCCACCGTGAACAAATTCCCCACAGAAATCTTGTTATCGGACTTCGGGGTTTCGTGTTCCTCGTTGTCGAGAGTTCCTACCTTCTCCAACTCCCGATCTCCGATGAGCTCCCTTGCCGGCCTTATCCCCTACCGGCTAATCCCTGGTCCACATGACCATGCTCACAAAACCACAGCCTTGTCTTCCTCTATCGGGATTTCAAACTTCAAAACCTTGATGCGTCCTTTGTGTGCTAGCCCTTCTTGGCTTAGCCCCTAGTCCAAGTGACCGCTACCCTGTAGCCGTAGCCACACCTCTCATCAGGGTTTCGGTGTTTTTGATGCCGAGATACACATGTAACCGGGACTCCCGATCCTCCGTTCCTTGATGTGATTTATCCCTCCAAGCTAAGCCCTAGAAAATACGACCATAAGTCTAGGACCGTAGTCCTACCTTCTATTGGGGCTACGGGGTTTGTAATGCCAGAATATTTATGTCCACGGGACTCGCAATCTGTCGAATCTCGACATGCTTTGTTCCCGATTTTTTGCCCCTTCCAGCTATAAAATGGTCCTATGTGACCACCTTCCGCATGACCGCAGCCGTATAACTCTCCATCGGGATTTTGGTGTTTGCGATGTCAATGTGCATGCACCCTTTGGACTCGCGATTCTCTGATCCTCGAATCCCCGATGGCTCACAGTCGTTGACCTGTCAACGGTCCTTTTACCCAACGTGAAAATCTACCACCTATCCTCCTTGCCGACTCATGTGTGGCCCACACGCTTCTATGCCTTATCGTGAAATTGCGTTTCGCGATTCTTCAATGCACAAAACCTTTGCTCCCAGGATCTTCGATATCCCGATTCTCGATAACGCCTTCCTGTCGAGCTCTTCCTGGTGGCACTCAATTGCTGCCATGCGTCCTCTTCAAATGGAAGGTCCCGATTCTATAGGGATTTCACGACTTCTAATGTCCCAGTTCTCTTGTTCTCAGGAACTCCAATTTCCTGATGACTGTTATGCTGACTCGCTCCGGATCTCCAACACCTGTCCCTCCTGAATGGATGACTCAGATTATATCGGGGTTTTTCTCCTGGGATTTCCCCGATCTCGTGTCCATTTGAATGTCGATATCCCGACGCACCCAAAATGCTGATGGTGCTTGATCTCCGCCACGTTCTCTCTGCCAACGGATGGTCCATATCCTCGTCGGGATTTAGCGACTGCTGTTGTCCTGATTCTCACAACCTCAAGAATCCCGATTTCTCGATGGTTGATATCCTGATGGCTATTCTTCTTGTCAGGATTACTCTTCTTGTTCATGAGGCTTATCTCCCTTGCAGCTTCTCCAGATCTGACGACTGTTGGCGACCCTGCACAAGATCTAACAGCTCAGACCTGTCTTCCTTCCCTGCACTTCTCCAGAGGCTTAACCTCTTTGCACCTTCTCCCGATCCAACGGCTAACGAGATTTCTCTATGAGATCCGATGGCTGTCAGTCTTCTCCTTCTGTGGGCTTCTCTTGAGCTCTTCCTGGATGTGAAAATCAACACTCTAGATCTGTTCTCCTATCAATCTGATGGATGATGTTTCTCCTCCTGAGCTTCTTGTGCACTTTCTTCCTTCCCTTGGAAGAATTTTCAACGATTCAAAAGGCCTTGGCCTGTGCTTCTTTCCTCTGCGAGCTCTACAACCTTGAGCCTCACCGTGCGTTCTCCACGACACTATTCCTTCTGAGCTTGTTCTTCTCGAATCTTTAAAGGATTCCAACGCCTGCACTCCTGCAGAGTCTTCTCATGCACACAGCGTGCTATCTCTTCTGATCTTCTGCAACCACTCAGATCCCTTGGGGGATTTTGTCCTTCTTCTCCCTTATATGGAGAAATTGATGCCTTCCTGGCTGTCCTGATACTCAAGCAACTAAGTTGCTGAGTGCTTCTAGGTGTTCAGTAACCCAGTAAAGGTCCCTCAGTGGACTCTTATTTTAGCTCACATAACTCAAAGAGTTCTCTTCACTTCCGTGCCTATCTGCACACTTCCTCGACACCCTCCTAGTGGAGTATCTTTCCCTCTACGTGCCTACGCACCTGCTCAATGCCCACCTAGCAGAGCCTTCCATAATCCTTAGTGATTCTCCTTCTCCTTTAGACTCTCAGCAGAGTTCTTCCTCCAACACCTCGTGCTTATGCTCAATGCCCACCTGGCAAAGCTTCACAGAACTTACATCAAAGTTTTGTCTACAACTGTGTTTCAGCTACACAGCCTTGTCTCCAAGGTATTCAGTAACCTTGGGGTCTTCACTCCTATGAGTTAATTATTTCAGCTTCTGTGCCACAGCACATCTTTGTCTGAACCCGCAGTGTTCAGAAGTGAAACCTCTATGCACGGTTCTCAGAACCCTCAGTGTTTTGTCACACCCTCCTGGTGTGAAGTCTCAAAGACCTTCAACCCTGAAATCAAAACAACCCTGCAAATGCACAACTACAGCATACATTCACAATATGAGGAACACTCACAGACATCCATACAACACAGAATAATGCAGGAAAAACTGCTCTATTTATATTAATGGCAAATGCCTATAATTACAAGGTGTTCCTTGAGCTCTCTCCAGCTCTTCTCTTCTCTACTACCTATCCAACTCAAATGAGATCTGAAAAATATCTTTTACCTAAGGGGCTCTTAGCGCTTCCCTCCAGGTTCACCTACTCTAATAAATTACATTCAATGACTGTCTAGTCCAGCGTCTGGATCTAGATCTCAGTCGATCTAGCATTAAAGTTGATCTTAACTACAACCTGCACAAAGGCACGGCTTCCATGGCTCACCAACCTAATCATTTAATCACATTCAGTTTCAAATTTGAATGAGGCTGCACCTCTCTCCTCAGCTTTAAATGCACGCTCTTGACATGGTTGGCTGTCTAACTGATGACATGGAGTGATGCTCCTGCATCATACTCCTCAGCTGCAAAAAATCATGAGCTCCTTCTCATGTGCTTCCCCTCTAAGCGGTTGGAAATCCTCCTGGATCCCAAATCAATCTTTGGAGCTTTCCATCTGCTACATTCTGCTGTTGCTATTGCTTCTGCGTTGCTGCTGCTTCTTCTCTTCTACTCAGCCTCTCCCTACTGGCAGTGTCTGCTGACTTCAACATCAGCTCCATGATCTCCATGATCACCTAATCCAGCTGCTCCAGTGGCTCGTTTTTCTCATGCAGTCTCCTCAGCTGCAAAAATTTTTGGCCATTGGGTAGATCATCATGATCTCCCACACCTTCCTCCTTACCTATTTCCAACTTTACCTGTTGGATGTGCCTTCTTTGCACTCTCACCCTTTCTTCCAGGGCTTCAATTTGATCCCATAGATCATCAAAGAAAATGTTGTCTGCTTCTTCTTCCTCTGTTTCTGCAACCTTTTCTGTTGCATTCCTTTCAGCTTCATGGCTGAAAATGCTGAGCCATTCCTCAGAATGCTCATTCTTCTCTTCTTCTTCTTTTGCTTCTTCTTCTTTTGCTTCTTCTTCTACTGTCAGCTCCAATGCTACAGTGCTCTCAGCTCACTGGCTGAAATCATTGAGTCATCCCTCAGAACACTCATTCTTCCCTTCATCTTCTTGGGCAGTCTCAAATGTCTGCTCCAATTTCCTTTTCACAGTCATCGTCAGCTCAAATTTCCTTTTGTCAGTCACAGTTGACTGTTCCCCTGTGGTTTCCATATCATCTACAACACAATTTTCTACCTCCTCCTGGGCACATGGTAGGAATATCCCAATTCCCCCAATCATCAAAATATCATCCCGATCCTTCACCTCTGTCAGCTGCATATGTTGATCCAAGTCTATCTGCTCTATCAGCTCCCCTCGCTTATCCCAACTCACTTCTGAGTTTATGAGACCCATAGGTCATCTCATCTGCTCATCCCTGCCCACCTGGAAATATGGGATGCTCCTGCTGCCCTCCTGGCAGACTATGAGATCAACTGATCCCATCTTCATCAGCACTCCTTGCTGAATTGAACTCTCCTCTGAGTCCATGAGACCTTCAGATGGTCCCAAATTATCATCTCTACTCACCTGACAGTTTAATATGCTTTTGTTTCCCTCCTGGTAGTCTTCTATGCTTCCGCTGCCCTCATGGCAGTCTTTGAGATCTCACAGTGATCTCCTTTCATTGCTCAGCTGGCAATGTGAAATTCCCTGGCTGTCCTCATGATAGTCCGTGAGATCCCGCAGTGACCTCAGCTCGTTTCCCTCTTCGCAATCTGGAATTTCCTAGCAGTCCTTGAGATCCTCAGCCGATCTCATTTCATATTCCAAATCGTTGAGACTTTCCCTAGTCTCTGGTTCTCATACCTAAACCATCTTCTTTTCCTGCCGCAGCTTAAATTCAAGTCTCGCCAATTCTCTCTTGATATCTGTGAGCTCTTCATCGATGTCCTCTTGGCTCCATAGCTCTCTTCTCCCAGCATACTTATAGCCTTCAGTAGCCCTGTTGCTGCCTTTGTTTTCCTTCTTGGAAAATCTGTTGTCACTTTGCATCCTGATCGCTTCAAACTTCATCTTACAGTCCTACTGACTGTCTCCTTGATTGTTGCCTACCTGCAAGCAATCATTACAGAGTCCTCAACAAATCTTTCTTCTTTTGCCTCCTCTTCTCTCCCCTTTCCTGAAATATACAGACAAGCAATTAGCTCTGATACCACTTGATGACAAGAGATCCACCCTATCACCCCACAGGGTCTCTTCACCTAACCTCTTGCTCACAGGATCATTCTCAAAAATCCCTTCTTCGGGTGGCCGAAGTGGCTCCTTAGATCCCCTGTTGGAATCCCTCTGCTAAAGTCTGACCCACAGGTCTTGTTCACCCTCACGGCCTTCTCTACCTGCCGTGAAAAAATTCCCCACAGAAATCTTGTTATCGGACTTCGGGGTTTCGTGTTCCCCGTTGTCGAGAGTTCCTACCTTCTCCAACTCCCAATCTCCGATGAGCTCCCTTGTCGGCCTTAGCCCCTACCGGCTATGCCTTGGTCCACACGACCATGCTCACAAAACCACAGCCTTGTCTTCCTCTATCGGGATTTCAAACTTCAAAACACTGATGCGCCCTTTGTGCGCTAGCCCTTCCTGGCTTAGCCCCTAGTCCATGTGACCACTACCCTATGGCCGTAGCCACACCTCTCATCTGGGTTTCGATGTTTTTGATGCCGAGATACACATGTAACTAGGACTCCCGATCCTCTGTTCCCCGATGTGCTTTATCCCTCCAAGCTAAGCCCAAGCAAATACGACCACAAGTCCGGGACCGTAGTCCTACCTTCTATCGGGGCTACGGGGTTTGTAATGTCATAATATTTATGTCCACAGGACTCGCGATTTTCTGAATCCCAATGTGCTCCATTCCTGAGTTTTTTCCCCTTTCGGCTATAAAATGGTCCTATGTGACCACCTTCCACATGACCGCATTCGTATAACTCTCCATCAGGATTTCAGGGTTTACGATGTCAATGTGCATGCACCCTTTGGACTTGCGATTCTCCGATCCCCGATTCCCCGACGGCTCACAGTCGTTGACCTGTCAACGGTCCTTTCACCCGACGTGAAAATATACCACCTGTCCTCCTCACCGACTCCTGTGTGGCCCACACACTCCTATGTCTTATCGAGAAATCGTGTTTTGTGATTCTGCAATGCACAAAACCTTTGCTCCCGGGATCTCCGATATCCAGATTCTCGATAACGCCTTCCTGTCGAGCTCTTCCCGGTAGCGCTCAATTGCTGCCACGCGTCCTCTTCAAATGGATGGTCTTGATTCTATCGGGATTTTGCGACTTCCAATGTCCCGGTTCTCTTGTCCTCAGGAACTCCAATTTCCCAATGACTGCTATGTCGACTCGCTCCGGATCTCCGACACCTGTCCCTCCTGAACGGACGGCTCCAATTATATTGGGGTTTTTCTCCTGGGATTTCCCCGATCTCGTGTCCATGGGAATGCCGATATCCCGATGCACCCAAAACGTCGATGGTTCTTGATCTGCGCCACGGGCTCTCTGCCAATGGACGGTCTAGATCTTCGTCAGGATTTCCTGACTGCTGCTGTCCTGATTCTCATGACCTCGAGAATCCCCATTTCCCGATATCCTGATGGCTATTCCTCTTGTCGGGATTACTCTTCTTGTTCACGAGGCTTATCTCCCTCACAGCTTTTGCAAATCTGACGGCTGTCGACAACCCTGCACCAGATCTAATGGCTCAGACCTATCTTCCTTCCCTGCGCTTCTCCAAAGGCTTAACCTCTGTGCACCTTCTCCCGATCCAATGACTGACGAGATTTCTCTATGAGATCCGACGGCTGTCAATCTTCTCCTTCTGTGGGATTCTCTTGAGCTCTTCCTGGATGTGAAAATCAATGCTCCAGATCTGTTCTCGTGTCGATCTGATGGCTGACGCTGCTCCTCCTGAGCTTCTTGCGCGCTTCCTTCCTTCCCTTGGAAGAATTTTCAACGATTCAAAAGGCCTCGTCGTGTGCTTCTTTCTTGTACAAGATCTACAACCTTGAGCCTCGCCATGCGTTCTCCATGATGCTATTTCTTCTAAGATTTTTCTTCTCGAATCCTTAAAGGATTTCAACATCTGTGCTCCTGCAGAGTCTTCTCATGCACATAGCGTGCTATCTCTTCTGAGCTTCTACAACCACTCAGACCCCTTGGGGGATTTTGTCCTTCTTCTCCCTAAGATGGAGAAATTGACACCTTCCTGGTTGTCCTGCTACTCAAGCAACTAAGTTGTTGAGTCCTTCTGTGTGTTCAGTAACCCAGTAAAGGTCCCTCAGTGGAATCTTCTTTCAGCTCACAAAACTCAAAAGTTCTCTTCACTTTTGTGCCTATCTGCACACTTCCTCGATGCCCTCCTAGAGGAGTATCTTTCCCTCTACGTGCCTACGCACCTGCTCAATGCCCACCTAGTAGAGCCTTCTAGAATCCTCAGTGATTCTGCTTCTCCTTCATACTCTCAGTAGAGTTCTTCCTCCAACACCTCATGCTTACACTCAATGCTCGCCTGGCAGAGCTCCACAGAACTTACAGCAAAGTTCTGTCTACAACTGTGTTTCAGCTACACAGCCTTGCCTCCAAGGTGTTCAACAACCTTGGGGTCTTCACTCCTCTGAGTTAATGATTTCATCTTCTGTGCCACAGCACATCTTTGTCTGAACCTGCAGTGTTCAGAAGTGAAACCTCTGTGCACGGTTCTCAGAACCCTCAGCGTTATATCACACCCTCCTGGTGTGAAGTCTCAAAGAACTTCAACCCTAAAATCAAAACAACCCTGCAAATGAACAACTACAACATACATTCACAATATGAAGAACACTCACAAACATCCATACAACATAGAATAATGCAGCAAAAACTGCTTTGTTTATATTAATGGCAAATGCCTGTAATTACAAGGTGTTCCTCGAGCTCTCTCCAGCTCTTCTCTTCTCTACCACCTATCCAACTCAAATGAGATCTGAAAAAACTCTTTTACCTGAGGGGCTCTTAGCGCTTCCCTCTAGGTTCACCTACTCTAATAAATTACATTCAATGGTTGTCTAGTCCAGCGCCTGGATCTAGATCTCAGCCTATCTAGCATTAAATCCGATCTTAACTACAGCTTGTTCAAAGGCACGGCTTCCATGACTCACCAGCCTAAGCATTTAATTACATTCAATTTCAAATTTGAATGAGGTTGTGCCTCTCTCCTCATCTTTAAATGCACGCTCTCGACGTGGCTAGTTGGCTGGCTGATGACGTGGAGCGATGCTCCTGCATCACGGAGAATGGTCCAGGCAGGACAAATTGTTGGTGGACAGACATTCTTCGTGTGGAGAATGGTTAAGGTTGATATATTTTTGATATACCATGGACAATTATTCTTCTAGGACATATGTGTGGATTAGAAGAATTGTCCTTGTAGCCCATGGCATGGATTTCAACATCTTTTGGAACAATTATTCTTCTAGGAAACATGTCTGGATTAGAAGAATGGTCCTTGTATCACTCTATGGAGTAGGTGACTTATTCAACATCATGTCTAATTACTTAGATGTAGTATGGCTTCTAGAGATGATGCAATTGATCAAATGATATTGATCGTGATGATGTTTCTCGTGAGTTGATCTACATGATCATGAGATAATCTGTGCAGCTATGATGATGCTACCAGTTGAATGGTTTTTTTGTGCTGAAGACCATTTCCTTTAATACCTTCCTAGATAGGAGGGAGTGTTGATATTATGGTACCTACAGGAGGCATTAACCTCTACGTGTAACCTTGGACGATGCTAGAATATTCCATGAAGGAGGAGAAACCATAAAACGTTGGATAATAACCCTAGAAGACAAGTTGGCTCAAGATAATAATTTATATTAAATTATTATCCTCCAAAAGTACAAATCGACCCAGTTAGGTCACTTAAAAATATAAATAAGAGGGTTCTAGAGCTCACTTGACACATACTCTCATAGCTCACATAGACTACTGGTGCACAAGTTTGGAGTGCATTTTCAACTACTGAAACTAGGATTTTGGGCTTTGGTTATGGTTTGGACTTTCTGCCTTGGTTATGGTTTGGACTTCTATCTTGGTTATAGTTTGGACTCTTTGCTTGGTGCGCTATCTTTAGAGAGAAGTATGCTACCTTGGTTGGCTATTGGTTCTAAGGGTTTGCTTCTGGAATTATTTTATCTTTCAAGGTTAAGGTGCTCGGGGGTGACCTCAGCCTATGGTTGGCTAACAATATTACTATATTGTCTATGGAAAAACAAGCACATCTATTTATTTCTAATAATACTCCTTTATGTCAAGTTGTAGGCTTCATGTTGAGTTGTAGGATTCATGTCGAGTTGTAGGCCTTTGTGACGAGTTGTAGGATTTGTGTCGATTTGTAGGCCTTCATACTAAGTTGTAGACTTCATGTCGAGTTGTAGGATTTATGTCGAGTTGTAGGCTACTCCAGTGAGATGGTCTGGTATGCCTAGTTTTTGCTACACCAATGAGACAGTCTCATATGCTAGTGGCATAGTCAAGAACTTGTATGGCTATGATGGTGTTTCTCGTAATATGATTTGGGTGATCATGAGATAGCATGTATAGTCTGCAAGACCATGTAGATCTTGTGCATTCCATGTGAGATGGATGTATAATGATGATAATAATGATGATACTCATGACATGGGTGTAGCCATGGGTGACCATGTCATGGGGGTGTAGCCCATGAATATCCAAACATGTTTCTAATAGAAATCTAGAAGAAATTTACTTGTGAAAAAAACATCTTAATAGATTGCTTAATTATGTCAAATAATCAAAATTACAATTTGAAAAACATCAATATTAAACTTCACAATCTAAAAGTTATTAAATTCCCCAAAATATGAAAATAAAACAATAATCTAAGTACCAATAATACAACGTCAATTACTATAACTATGATACCATATATAATATCAAATTAAAACCATAACACATTTAAAATATATATATAATATAAAATTGAAAACATAACCCAAAAAAATATGATAAGTATTAACATTATATAATATCAAATTGAAACCATAACACATCTAAAATATATATATACTAGCACAGCCACATAATTGTGGTTGTGGCTGATGAACACCGAAAGTCATATTTATTTTGACAATAAAGGCATATTTATTTTGCGAACAAACCCTAATTCTTTTTTGCCTATTTTATTTAAAAACAAACTCTAATTCTTTTTTAGCATATTTCATTTACAAAACAAACGCTTTTTTAACCTATTTCATATAAAAAAAAAAACTAATTTTTTTTTGGCCTATTTCATTTACAAAATAAACGCGCGGGAAACTCCTTTAACAATTGACTCCAATACATAGAATTAGGGTTCATTTTCAAACCAAATGGTGGCTCCTTCACAACGATCAAATCAACAATTACACAAACAATAAAAAAAAAACCACAACTCCTTGGCACTCTTAGACAATGATTTGATGGATCTCCCATATGAGGGTTTGGGAGTAGAAGAACAACCCACATAGTTTCTTTCTTCATATCTACCTCATGCTCAACAACTATGGCTTCTCCTCCAAGCTATCGTCTGCATCTTCTTTGAAGCCATGCACAGTCCTCCACGAATTTTCCTTCACATGGGAATCTATGGGCTCCTCTGCTTTGTTATAGGCTCGTCCACTCTTCTACGAGCTCCACGTTCTCACATAATTATGAGAGAACTCTTTTCCCTCCTCATCCTAGGTGGGTGACTCTAAAATCTCCTCCTGTGCTCTGCACAATGCGACCAAATCGATTTCGGGGGACCCTTTTTCAGTGCTTAGCGAAGATGCTTCTTCTAAAATTTTCTCGCGTTCCCTCACATCTAAATTGATGGAGGGTAGATCTCCGGCATGCCCTTCACATCCGCTTGCTTTATTTTTCAATGAGCACCCATGAGAGGGGCTCTCAAATTGTTCACGAAAATCATGAGCAATCATGAGCGATCCTCCTCACTTAACTCAACAATTATGATCTAAGGCTAGCCAGAAGTTCTTCAGCTAAGTCCTCGCCTTTCTTCACCTTAGCAGTATAAGAGGCGATCCTATATGTAATGTAGGACAACAAGAAAATGAAATGCTTGTGGTGATCCAATATGAAACATCAGACAAGACAGAAAATGAAACCGGACAGCCAGAAAATGAAACATCAATTATAGGTGGGTCGACCATCCAATATGAAACGCTTGGACATCTGAGGAAACCCTCAGACAACTAAGTAAATCTAAACTTGGTAATCTCAAAGGTTAATCTTAAATGTGGCAATCATATAGTGCTACAGTAATTTTTTAATATGATTAGGTAAATGTTAAAAAGTAAACAAGTTAACCGATGCATTCAAAAATACAAGGAAGTTACGAAGAGTAAATCATATTCATTGATTTGGGAGGACAACTAAGAATATGCCATCATCTTCAATTGTTAGCCATCGGATTAGACTTTTAGATTAAAATGTGATTAATTGTGCCCATTGCCAATAGGTGTACGCCTTTTGGCGTAAATATAAAATTGAAAACATAACCAAAAAAAACTATGATATGTATTAACATTTAATCGTTATAACTATGCTACCATATAAAATTGAGAACATAACGCATTCAAAAAAAGTATGATACTTATCAACAATTATCACGGAGATACATGGTCGTGGAAAACTTATAATATTTGTGGGAGAAGTACAAAGTCAAAATCAGCCAAAACACGTCATTTATATGATGAGATGCACCAATGGTAAAAACTAGAAATTAAAAAACATCCGAAAAAGAAAACTATTTTTTAAGAAATAGAAACTCCTTCCTAGTAAATTGATGCCCTAATATTATCACTTTGAAATGTCAATGCCCTAACATTACCTTTCTAAAAATAGAAAATCCTTCCTCGTAATATCCTAAATATTATCACTCAAAGATCGATGCCTTGGTCTATGTTGGGTGAAATCAGCATGTTAAGCACTATGTTCATAGACAGCCTGAGAGTGGGAGAAGATCGAGTGGAAAATGTGGCAATCTCCATTATCTTTACTATTTCATCCTTTAGGTTATTATAATCACTCTCAAATCTTCATGAATTAATGCATCCATTCTCCCTTATTTCATCATCCTCGCAGCCCATGCAGTGAGATGTACATATTCTTGATCGTCCTGTTCTACTGTGGGGGACTTTCTTATTACCATCTCTAATAACACCACTCCAAAGTTATACATGGATTTCTTTGTCGATGCCTTCACTCCGTGCCCACATTTTGCACAAAACATTACATAGGAAGTGTATTGAAATGGTTCTTCAAAAGTCCAAGATGATGGATTGCAAATCCATGGAAAAATTCCATGATGATAGACCTTAGGATGTTGAGAGACTCTGATCTAGTAGACCCGTCTGTATCAACAATTGAATGGCTCGTTAATGTATTTGGAGAATAATCACTCAAATATTTTCTTTGTGGGACGTTTCAGTTATGATATACATATGCATGGATTTATCAATTCAGATTGGGAAGGGAGTGTAGATAACAGAAGAGGTCCTTCTTGGATATGTTTCAATTTGAACCTTGCCATGATATCATGGGAAAGCATGAAACATAAGTCTATTGCACTCATCACTGCATAAGCATAATATATTGCAGCTTGTGATGCTTGTATGGAAGCAGTGTGGCTCCGTAAGCTGGTTTTTGGACTTTCTGATCAGGTGTTGGATTCGACTGTGATATATTGTAATAATCAAAGTTGTGTGAAGATTTCAGAGAACCCGGTGTTCCATGATAGGTCAAAGAACATTGAGATAAAGTAATATTTTCTCTGTGATAGAGTCTAGATGAGAGAAATGGTTCTCCAGTATATCTTCACAGATGAGTAGATAACAGATATTTTGGAAAATCTGTTGTCCAAGATGAAAAGTTTGCATACTTAAGGGACAAGTTGGTACTCATGGAGATGAATTCCTTATTGGAAAAGGAAGATATTACCCCCAGGCTGGAAGGGAGCACTGATATGTTATTGATATATGGACAATCATTTTCTAGTTTGAAAAATGGTCCAGGTTGGGTAGTCACTTTTTAGTTCGGAAAGTGGCCCAAGATTTATGACGAACAATCATTTTCCTGTTAGGAAAATGGTCCAGATCGGAAATTCATTTTCGTAATGAAAATGGTCTGATATATTTTTGATGTATCATAGATAGTGATTCCCCTTGTGACCAATGTGGAGGAATGGTATAAGACATTCATTCTTCTTAGTAGTCACTCTGAGTAGTGGTCAAGCAAAATGGTCTGCCTCTCTGGGTAGTCATTATTTTGAAGTTCACAGTTGTGAGCAGTTTCAAAGAATGGTCTGTTATAGGAGATTGGTGTAGGATAGTCATTTCCATTAGGAAATGGTCCGGAAAATCATTCACTAGTGCATACTTATTCTCTCTAGGTTGCAATGTGAATCCTGATTAGTGCCGAAAGAATGGTTCAGTTAGGTGAATGGTCTAGATTCAGCAAATCAGGGACAAGCATTCCCTAGGGAAAACTCATTCTCTCCAGGTTGCGTTGTGATTTGTGTTGGATGAATGGCCCAGTTAGGTGAATGGTCCAGGCTAAAAAATAAGGGACAATTATTCTTCTATGTTAGGGTCCTAACCTGCACATAGGTAGAACAATATATTTAGATGTAATAAAGGTCAATATTAATAAGGCCTTGCAATAAAATAGAATAAGTCAGATGTAAGAAGACCTAATAGAAGCTTCTGCTTCTAGAAGGATCTTCCTCTAGATGCTTCTTTTGATAGACATATTTAGTATAAATAGGAGTTGAGGGTATGAGAACCCTAGCTTGGAGATTATTGTAAAAGAGCTCTGCTCAACTGGAGGTTGCCCCCTCGAAGAGGCCCATGAACATTGATTTAAGAATCAAAGTGTTATTTATGTTGTTATTCTTATATCATTTCAGTGCTATTGTGGTGATTGTTCTAGTTATATTGTTGTTATTCTTCCATTTCTAGCATTTTATTTCTGTTCTGCATACTTTTTATATCTGGTATTTTACAAGTGGTATCAGAGCACTTTCCTCGACAGAAAGTGTGGGTTAAATTTTTTTTCCAAGGTAGAGACGTATTCTGGCATCTTTAAGCCACAGAGATCTGTCGTTACATGCATAAACCCGCGGTTGAGGAATTCATACATGCAGGAAATACAAGTGGTACTTAAGCGCACATTTGTTGGCCACCCTTGTAACCCCTGTTGGTACCCCTTTGAGTGGTAGCGCATCAAACAACACCTGTGTACGAATCGACCTAGATTACCTGAAGCCCTTTTTAGATAAATTGATCGGTCACTTGACTACTATAGTGTCAGGAAGAACAGCACTCGAGAAGATACTCTTTAGTACCTGGGTTGTTGGGTAGTGAAGCTAAGGGTACAGTCTATCCTCCTTAGGTAGTTCCCTGAGATATTGGGTCAAGTACTATTGTTGGACCCCGCACATATATCAGAGAGATATAGCATAGGGTAAACCCTTGTTTGTAGAACCCTTGAATACCTCACCCTTGGGGACAGAAACATAAACAAATTAAAACAGACAAGATCTATTTCCGTGCAATTGTGTTCGAGTTGCCAAGTAAATACACATTTCTTTATGGTTAAGCATTTGGGCATTTCCTCTCTACAGTATTCTTCAGACCGGAGTATAACTCAGTAGGTGTAAAAAAAAAACAAAAGTTTTCCCCATTATTTGAGACCTATTCCATTGGATTCATCTCTTCACCCTTATCACATTCATCCATATCATTTTTCGGCAAAAGTTTTGACCCCGCCCACCCCTTCTTAGTTCCCCCATCCTCATGGCCCATACCCATAGCCAAGACTTGGAAGCTCACTTCAACACCTTGCAATCTGGTCTCATCGAGACCCAACAAGAAGTGAAACAACTCAGTGTCAATGTTGCCACCATCAATACAACCATGCAATCCTCAATGGAGGAAATCAAGCAAGACCACACCACCCATATTGAATTTGTCTTTTCGGCACTCTGCACCAAACCGCATATCTCTATATATAACCCTTCCTCTTCCTCACCTCCATATATTGAAGGTGACCATTCCTCTCATTCCCATAACTTTCAGAACCATCACTTTCAACATGACCTACGCCTTTCGCGGGTGGATGTGACAAAATTTGATGGATCGAACCCCACTGGTTGGGTAACCCAAATGGAACATTATTTTTCTTTATATGGCATTACAGATGACTTGGCCAAACTCTGATATGGTGTTCTCCATCTAGATCAAGAACGTTGTCAATGGTGGCAATGGAGAAAAACTTCTCGTCAAGGGTATATCGCTTGGACACACTTTGTGGAAGATATTTATGAATGCTTTGACCCTGACACCAACCATTTGGTCCGTTTGACAAAGTTGAAATAATCAGGAATAGTGGAAGACTTTATAGCTACCTTTGAGCGCCTAGCTTTTCGGACAGAGGACATGTCTGATCCCTTTTTCTGAGAATGTTTTATCAATGGCCTCAAGGATGAGATTCAGGCCCATGTCCTCATGGATTGTCCTCAGAGTTGGGTGGAGGCTACTAAAATATATAAAGAAGAATAACAGGTTGTATCTTCTCAAAAATGGAAACCCTCCTTTGTCCCTCACCCTAAACCAATAAATCCCACTACTCCCTCCGCTCCACTAAAGATCCAAAAATTGACCAAGGATGAAATGGATGAACACCAACTCAAAGGCCTTTGTTATAATTGTGATGACAAATATTTCTCGGGCCACAAGTGTAAGGAACAAAAGTTGTGTATGGCCATCTCTAAGGATATTTCGGAAGAGGATATTCAAACTCCCCTTGTGTCTATGTTATAACCCTAATTTGCACCAAACATGCTTACCTGGCCTCAAGCCATCTCAGATTCCTTCTTTGCCAAAACACTAGTGAACAACTCTTCTTAAAAACCACTTTTATAAAGCCCCACGAGCCCTGCTTTATTACTGCATGCATGTACATGCTAGCTGACCCAAGACAGCCTGCATGTACCTACAAAAGCACGGAAAAATGAAAGTTGTTGATGGAAAACGCAGCTTTGGGTAAGTTAACTAAACCTTTCGGCCATGCATGGCTGGTCACTTGACCAAATACCTAGCTTCTTCTAGCCTATAAAAGAAAGGTTAGGGGTCCCATTTGAAAGAAGTAGAATAATAGTAAAGAAACTATACCCGATTAAGCATTTCCTTTGTCCCAACCTTTAGCCATCCTTGTGCAAAGAGAAGTATAGACAAAAGTAGTTGGAAAACAGTGGAAGAAGAGCCCAAGACCAGGATCGAGGAGCAGTAGCCAAATTTATCATTGTAAGGTATCATTGTGAAGTTAATAAAAGAATTATTTTTCCCATCCTGCCATATGATATTGTCATTATTGGAATATTGATTGTATGATTGATTAAATATCTAACCCGTTAGTTCAGAGATCAAATGCATGTGGAGTTATTTGTTTGTCTTTAGTGAATGTAGGTTAGCATTGGGAAGAGAGTTGCAGTCAAAGAATGACCAAGCGCGAAAAGGGATCGACATCAAACACGAAAAATAAAGTACATCAACTTAATCTCTTGAGTCTTGTATTTACATATGAGTAATGTGGGTTTAGGCATGGGATGATGGTAAAAAGTAAGAATCTTTAGGTCATTTATGCATGCATGATAAAACCGTTAGTGCTAGTCCATAGTAGGGATTTCTCACCGACAACAGAATTAGCGACCATACTGGGGATCTCTAGGGTTTCTGGGAATGTTTTTTCTTGGGTATTTTTAAAAACTAGTTTCATTCTTTGTTTTTAAAGTTTCTACAAAATTTTGAGCTTGCAGAGTTTCTGGTATTCCATACCAGTTATCTATGTTTCTTTGTTTGACTGCATTTTTTTTTAGACCCACAGAGGTACATGCAGCCTGTATAAGGTCTGAACGTGTGTACCCGCTAGCTGAGGAAGTGTCAATCGCATGTATGATTCCAGAAAATTTATTTTAGAGAGGCAGTCATCCTCTCCCCTGTCAGAAATAATCCTTCTTAGGGGTTTTCTAGAACTCTTTCTAGTCTTTGTTGTTTGCAGTCTATAACTTAGGTTTCACCTCAAATTGGTTTGTTCTATGAAGTTTTCCTTGCATTGTTTTCTTTTTGTTTCTTCTGTTAAAGTAAGTGTCTGAGTCTTCAAGAGATCTTGGTTCTCAATACCAATAGTCTCTTCCTGGGCTTGATTTCTTGGATTTTCATTTGTCCTAGAGTTTCAAAGATACATGCGGCCTGTATAAGGCCTACATGCATGTACACGTGCCCTGACTTTACACAACTCGCGTGCATACGCTTGTTGTTGAACTGTCAATAGCGTTCCTGTGCAGACAATTCTTGTTTAAGGTAAGGAAGACATCCTTTCCCTTAATAAGAGTTATACCTCTCAAGTTTTTGGGTCTCTGTCATAGCAGTCAGTAACTTAGGTTTGAACACAGCAATAGCTTCCTTTTTTTTTATTAAGAAGTTTTCCCCAAAATTTTCTTTTCATAGGGTTTTTAGACAAGTGTGAGAGTCCAGTTTTAATTTTCTTGTGTGTTATTTTTAAAGTGACTCTTTGTGACCTGTGCTTAGGCCATAAGTTTTCTTGGTCTTTATTTGTTGATATTTTTCCTTTTTTCTTTATGAGAATTCAAATATAAAAGAAATATTTTATTTCTTTGTTTGGTTAAATCGTGTTGGTTTGCATTAGCAACCAGGAAAAGTATTTTCTTTCATAAGTTCTTGACGGTTTACTTACATCATAAGTAGCTCATAGTTGAGTGAAATCCTTCTTTGAGTTTGTTTTTTAAAGATCTTAGAATTTTTTTTTTTAGCTTGAAAAGTTGTTTTCAAGAAGAAGTTATTGTGTTTCCATCTTTCTGTTTATTTGTTTTTCATTTTTCAAACATCACTAGTTTCACTTTCATAACCTTTGACTTAAGACAAGCCATAAAAATTAATGCTAAATCTAAAATTCATTAGACCTTTTATGTTTGTAGGGTCAACCAACTAGTTTAGGGTTAGGGCCTTGAATTAGGTTGGAGAGGAAACTCTTCAAGGCCATTAAATCAAACATTGGAGTCTCAGTTAGGGAGTGTCCAAGTCTAGTATCGTGAAAGTTATCCGGGACCCCCCTCTAACAAAGGGGCTAAACACGAGGTCGTGTGCGGAAAGGTAGCAGAGATAACCCCTCCAAATCTCTACCAATCGTGGTGGAGAACACATATAGATGGCTTGTCTTGGGATTTCGTCGATTAAATTTTCCACGGATCTTCGTGGGTCTCGAATCCATTTGAGGTCCTCAGCTATATTCCAAACCACTTTCCTAAAATACCCTTGATATATTTCAGGCTCGATACCCTACTCATTGTGGTCTACCCGACTATCGACTGTACCTTCCTAGTGACTGTTCGTGCGCTGGAAACCTAGTTGCCTATCTTTTTTAGAGACATACACAGGTGACTGCGGGGGTATACCATGGTACCTAGGATAGACATCGGGCCACACTTTGCAGAGTATACCTGGAGGGTGCCTCCATGTTCAAGTTGCACTTGCATTGGTAAGTTGCTCTAGTGTTGGTTGTTGTAACTATTCTTCCAACTAGTTTAGTATTTTCTTGTTTTATCTTATAGAGATTTTCCTAGTGTGTGTTGTTTTTGAACGAATAGAAATTCGTAGTGTGTCTTTGATATTCTCACATAGTGGAGGATCACGAGCTCCGCTAGTCATGAAGGCTTCTTGGACTGCCATCGGTTGCACTAGAGCCACCCCCATCACCTTTAAGGTGAAAGATAGACCAACAAGGGTCTTTTGAAGCGACTGGGTCACCGAAAATCACACCTGACCAACCTCTATTAAAGGACCTTTCAACACATTTAAAGTGAATGGTCATGGAGGAAAATCTTGTCTATTCTTATGGGAATCCTGATATTCCCACCACGGTTGTCATCACAGGGGGTGTTCCACCTCCTACCCCACCATCGCCAGTCCGAGTCACCATGGTCTCGACTACTTTTACCTTGAGTAGTGGTCTGATCCCATCTTTGTCGACGACCACTGCTCCTTTCACACATAGTGTGACAAGCCCTCCATTCTCATATGGGATTCTTAGCTCATGTGTAAGTCCTGTACTATCCTACTCCACTTTGCAGACTTTACGTCTGGGGGAAGGGAGATCTAATGCTCCTCTACAAGGAACCATGGGAGGAACTTCAGCTCCTTTTAACACTTTCCCTTATGGGGGAGGTCATATGCCTCCTTCATCCCCTTCACTTGATGGTACCCACCAACAATCCATTGGGCCAAACACACACCATAGTTCAATTGGAGTAGAGAGTCAAGGACCACCTTCTCATAATATATTGGTAGGGTTGACACTGTTTTCTTTGTTCGGTGCATTTGGTAACAACACTTTCTCATCTGTTGCTTTCCCAACCAGGGGAAACCCTAGTTATGGCCAACCTAATCCTATGCAGGGTACTATTCCTACACAGGGGGAAAACCCATGAACTTCTTCTGCATCAGGACCTTGGAATTCTTAGCAAGGATCAGTTTCTTCATCAGGAATGTCGATCTGGGGCAATTCTTTTCACAACTAATGGAACCACAGACAAGGTTCTATGCCTATGCCCATGGGATCGGCATAAGGCAAACCTTCCCAAAGTCCTTTGAATGTATTTCACGCCTAACCATCTACGTCCTATTTTGGGAACCAGCCAATGATGTCTCCTCACACGCAGAATTTGTATGCTGGTCATGCCCATGGTTTTTACCAGAACCTCGGCCAACAACCCAAATTTTCCTAGCAACCTGGTGCTAGTCAAAATCCAGTCCCCTTTTTCCATGGTTATCACCAGCAACCCAAACTACCTTTCCTGACAACCTTGCATTTGCCAAACATAACAAGGTTATTGAATGACCCTATCTGTCACAATATGTGTTGGCCCCCTATGCCGACGAAGTTGCCTTCATACATACCAAAGTTCAAGTCCAAGCCCAACGAAGATCCAGGAGATCATGTGACCACCTTCCATCTTTGGTGGTCATCTAACTCGTTGAAAGACGACTCCGTAAAGTTGTGATTGTTTCAACGTACTCTCATTTGGAGTGCTTCGAAATGGTACATTGAACTCGATCACTCAAGATTCTCTTCCTTCGGTGAATTTGCAATGGATTTCCTGTTAGTGGATAAATCCGTAAGTGTGGACACAAACCGATCTCCCTAGATCCACCTAGATCTAGAACAAAGCTAGACAGAATAATACTATTTCCCTAGATTACAACTATTGAATGAACTAGGAGGCAAGAATCATGAACATACCTTATGATCGCTTCCTTGGGTCTTTGTTGTTCCAGCTTCGCTCCAATGCTCTTGCATCATCCAGACCACAACAATGCAAACCAATTGAAGTGAAGACAACTCAATATATTCAATAGTTAATCTATGTATATGATCAAGGAGTTATACAATAAAGTGACATTAGCTTTATGGGAATGGGACATATTACTGTATGATATTGATTGAAAGCAAAGATTACAACCTAAGCCTTGATGTTACAAACCTCCTTTCGATGACCCTTAACTCTGACACACACACTTGCTCACTTGTATGAAGAAGATTAACCACTTTTGATAACCTTGCTGGAGTTCCTTAGTTGCTGTAGCATCAGTCCTTCACACAATCCTCCACTAATTCTCCAATAAATATCTTGCTAGTTTGCTTCTAACCTTTTCCATGAGAATCCCCTCAATATATAAAAGAGAATGAATTAGTTACTTGGATAGGAATGATCCCAAAATATCAGGAAAGCTAGTACTTAGATAACCATTCGAATGCCATCTCATCCTTCTAGAAGATTCCCTTCTAGAAGGTTCAAGAATTCATCTTTTTCCCTTCTTTAGAAGGTGTTCACACCCTAGTAGTTAGGTACAGTGTGAACTTCTCACACCTTGGCATAATGCTGCCTGCGAGAATCATGCATTCTCGCAGGAAAATGTATTGACAGCCTGCGAATCTTCCTCAAAACTGTGATTTCTGGAAAGAGATAAAGGTAAGTTTTCTTAGGATAAAGTTCTAATGAAGAGCTTGAGTTCACCATCATCATTACATCATCATTATGACCAAAATTATGGATAATAGAATGCCCCCCAAAGTATGAGATTGGAACCAGTGACAGACGATAGACTTTGTAAGATGCATGTGTGTGTCAAGAACCAAGAGCACATCTAATTGGAAACCTGCAAACATCCAAGCATCTGCAGAATATCATATATTCCAATTCTGAGGTAGGCATTCCCATACTCATATCATAGACCGATGACATCATAAACAAAGCTCATGGCCACCAATCATACACTGTGGATCCAGGTCGTCACAATATAGCATAGCCACCTGAATACACTGTGGATCTACGTGATAAATTTTCAAATCAAGATGACATAGCCATGAATCATACACAGTGGATCTATGTGTCACAAATTATACATACTCCATCGCAACCTGTATCACTAAGACAATATCCAGGGTCTTCAATCTAGTCACCCAAAGTACGAATCTAACCATGTGATTACAGGTGTTGAATTCGAACATGGAAGAAACCACTTGATTATCGGTCATTGATGTAACCGTTAACAAGTGCGAGGGAAATCACCATTGATGTCAATGACTCTCAAGGTACTATAGTACAATCCATCGACTATGAATAAATAATCTGATGTCGAACATCTGACGAAATCTTTCAATCAGGGGTCAATGAGGTAAACCCACTGTCGAAAGCGAGAAAACTTGCCATTAAGGCATGCAAGCTCCAAGGTACTGAATAATTTCTAAGTCTTGATTCCGGATAATGAGCTGAAGTCGACGGAACAAAACTTGTCACAGGAGGGCCTTGATGTATCCCCCATCAATGACACAAAATGAGTAACAGAGTTTGAAGATGAAACAGAGCATTTTTGCAAATTGGACTGGACACAGGGAAGGCCGACACAGAGAGAATGGATAATTGCAGATGGCCGACTCAATATAGGTTTCATATGGACTTCTCTTGAACATATGAATGAAACGACCAATGATTTGGCAGCATTGACTCAAAGACGACATATGGAATGACCTTGTAATTAATCAAAAGAGAGACAGATGGATTTCCCAAACTAGCTTCAAATGATGAATAGGGGGTGTCATGTTCAAGAGCGACACTTACTGCCAATCAATACAAAAATGAAACATATCCCTTTCCCAAATTTTCCCCCACCATTTTTGGCAAGTACCTCTTTATTTTTATGCAAGCTTGAAGAGGATCACATATGCTTGTTGATATAAGCTCATCATTCGAACGAGTCCCTCAGAGTATTTTTAACGAACCCTAAGAAGGAGTGGTTCGGTCCCATCATGGGTCTGTCAATGTTTGTTTAATGAGTCCAGAGATAGTAAACTCGAAGGTTTTTCAAGATTATAGAGTTTGGAAAAACACTTAAAAGAGAACTCTCTCAGTTCCTTTTTCATAACATAGTTTGGATGAGACCGAAAAAGAGAGAAATTATCACTTACCAAACACATACTTCAAATACTTTATCGAGCGTGAAGATAGAAAGATCGCTCGGCGATCTTTTCATGTTTAGAGAGTCTGAAAAGAGCTTAAAGAGAACTCCAGGGGGTTCCTTTTTCGTATAACCTTTGTGAGCCCGAAAAAGTGATAAAACTATGCTTGATCATGTTCTTATGTTTTTCACAAGTGCAAGAATGGACAAAAAGGCGCTCGAGGTTTTATGTAAAAACCATAAAAAACAATCAAAATCACACCACAACGGAGAAAAATCTATCTATAATCATCAATGTTTCACACCTGCAAGTCATTACACTCATTTTCATATTAGTCATTAGGTTTAAACAATAGATAAACATAAAAACCCAAAATTAGCATAGTAAAAAGTAAATTAAATGAGTAAATAACCAATTTTACCATATCATTTCACATTTTCACTATTGAGTTCCAAAAACCCTCATTTTACCCTCTGAATTCGGCGTTGATTTCCAGGAGCTACGAGAGATCATTTGACGAGCCGTCAACAACGTTACGGTAAGCTCTTCATTCTTGATCTTTTCATGGTTTAAAATTTTGATTCCATTGGTTAAAACTTCTGTTTTAAATTATTTTTTGAACCATATATGTGTAGAGGCATTCTCGTAGGTGGCCCATACGGGACCTGCGAGAATGACTCGTTCTCGCAGGTGGGCCTTGAGCCACTTGCGAGGTGTTCGCACTGTGTATAATAAGGCAGCTCCGAGCAGCGCAGAACTCAATTTTTTTTTTTAAGTTTAGCCAATGAAAAAGATTCATATCATGAATAAAATCATTAATCCTCTTTGTATGTTTCTTATGCAGGTAAATAGCCACAAACATGGTGCTAGAGTGGCGAGAATGAGAACATGAGGAGGATAACACAAATGCCGAGAATCATCCTCCCACCATAGCCGCATTGAGAGATTGTGGGCTCTTAAAATACTTCTGTATCCTCGGCATGAGAGCCCAAGTCAGATTACTGGAGTATCTAGTTCGTATGTGGGATCCAGACCAGCAAGTTTTCAATGTAGGATCTCACACATTAGCCATTGACATCGAGGACATATACTTCTTGACTGGATTATCCAGGCATGGGTCTTATGTCATTCTGACCAGCAGCAGAGGTGATGGGTTAAAAATGAGTGAATATTGCAATCAATACTATGTACCTGAGGCTGAAAGAAAGAAAGGGAAAGTGGTGATTTGGGGAGTAAATGACTTGAATCTCCGCACTATTCTCTTCACAATTGCTCAGATGGCTAGAAGTTCTGCTCCCCATATGGCATTACAGAGCTAATTCCAATACGCCATCGAGTGTACTGAGCCCCGAGTATTTAACTGGGCTAATGCAGTGTTACGCAGTATCAAAAGGCAACTAACCAAGTGCAGGTGGGGAGAACTGAAACAATTTGGTTATGGATATTTTTTAGTGTCCTTCTTCCTCGAGAGGGTCTCCGTATTTAGACTACAAGTTGAGTGGGACTTTCCAAGTCCTAGGGATCCGAGGATGTTACGATGGTGTTGACTCATGGCCCGGCACGTGGCAGGACCAATCGTCAAATATGACGATATTTTGTTTGACTGGTTGCAAAACCAGATGATGATGGTCGATGACTATGCGTATGCCAGGTTGGATTTCTGAGGAGATCTGGATCTAGCATTACCTGAGGACACTCAGTGGGGAGACCTCGGTAAGAAGTACACAAATTTTCTCTTTTAAATGTTTTTGAATTTTTTATCATATTTAAATGTTTTTGTTTTATAGATTTATCCGAAGACTAACACAAAATATTTATTGATAACACAAATGTTGGACCGTATAGACCTCCTGGCACCTCTCCTATTCATGGACGAGGAGAAGCAGCAGTAGTATTACCATAGTATGCTGAAGATTACCAGGTGGTGGAACAAAAATTAGAAGGTCTGACAACAGATATTCCAGATATGACTCTGGAAGAGGTTCCACGACGCGATCAACGTCATACTGTAGGGGTATCAATAGCTATGGATCGACTACTCCATAGGGTTGCTAGGGCAGTGGCGTGTTACTGTGAATGTCATCCCTGACGTTACTATGTAGAAGCTATAAGCTTCAATTTTTGATATTTTTTTCTTCGGACAAACATTTTGTAAAAACAAACTCTTTTGATCGTTATATATATATACAGATGGCTTCTACCGGTTTACTTTACATTGTGTGAATTGTAATGTGTTTGATTTATAAATGATTCAAATGTCTGTCCAATACATAATTAGCCAATGCATCTGTTAATGTATTAAGACATCTAGGAATATGTTGATATTCAATGTGATCAAAATACCGTTCCAAGAGGCGAATCCGCAAATATACCCTTAACAACGTAGGACTTCGAATAGAGTAGACATTACTTAGACGTAGTAATACAAGATGCGAGTCAATTTGCACAACCAAATGACGAATTCCGAGAGAGATAGCATCAACCAATAATTCAATAACGGCGCTATACTCTGTGATGTTGTTGGTTTCTCGGCCAAGACATACACCTCGTAAAGATATAAGCTCGCTTTTTGGGGCATAGATTGCCCATGCAGCTGAAGCTAAGTTTTCAGTACTACGGCTAGCACCATCAGCGAAGCCAATATAAGGTAGCGAAGACTCCGACATCTGGCAATCAAACACAATGTCACGTAAGGGCAGAGACCAGATAACGTCAAAAGAAAACTAAAGTAACACACACAAAGTATGATACATAAAATACAAGTACTTGTGCACAAATGAATTATGCATAGTACTTCTTCAAGTATAACCCATTTCTGGGTTCACTCAAAGGTATACCATCGTAACCAACCAGCTCATACGCTCCTTTTTCCAAAACTCTGTGAACAATATAAGGACCACGCTACATTGATTCGAATTTCCCATCTCCTAAGACATATTTATCCTGTTCATACAGAAGAACAAGATCACCTTCAGAGAAAATGCAAGGCTTAACATGCTTGTCATACTATGCCTTGACACGTTTCTTTTGGGCTTCTATTACTAGAGTAGCGTCACGTCGAGTCTCGTCTAATCGCATCAGATACAATAGACGTTCTTCTTCAGCAGAAGTATTGGGTAAGAGTTCTACAACTAGCTTCAGAGAAGGTATCTCACATTCTATTGGAAGAATGGATTCCATGCCATAGACTAATCGAAAGGGCGTAAACCCCGTAGTGGATTTGACAGATGTCCGATATGCCCACAATGCCAAAAACAACATCGTGTGCCAACTGTTTTTATGAATTCCTATCATCCATCGAAGCATAGTTATAAGAACCTTATTGATTTCTTCGACCTGGCTATTAGCTTGCGGATAATAGGGTGTTGAGTTATCATGACGAAGACCCAAATTTTCTATAAGTTCAGACATCATAAAATTCCTAAAATGACTACCGTGATCAGTAACGAT
Source organism: Picea glauca (assembly GCA_000966675.3). Taxonomy (NCBI): domain Eukaryota; kingdom Viridiplantae; phylum Streptophyta; class Pinopsida; order Pinales; family Pinaceae; genus Picea; species Picea glauca. The sequence goes on from JZKD02S1999896.1 coordinate 3,732,444, forward strand.
AGCTTGAGGAACACCAAAACAAGCTATGACATGGTTGAAAAGAAATAACGATGTAGTATTTCCAGTATTATCGAATGTTGGCATCACCTCGGCCCATTTTGTAAAGTAATCAATAGCTACAATGATGTAACCATGCCCCCGGCCGAGTGAGGGTGACATGTCATGAAATCAATGCCCCATTTTGCAAAAGGACCAACTGAGACCACAGGATGAAGGGGAGCAGGATGCGACCGAATTTTTTGATTGTAGGTCTGGCAGGCATGGCACTTATGAACAACAGTAATGAAGTCATTGAACAAGGAAGGCCAAAAATATCCTGCACATAAGATCTTCTGGGCAGTAGCATACCCAGATATATGACCACCACATGCTCTAGAATGGAAGTCATTCAGAGCTTTCTTGGCTTCGTCAAAAGTCAAACAACGTCGAAAAACAGAGTCAATTCCTCGACGGTAAAGAGTATCTCCAAGGATAATGTACTGACGAGCTTGATAACAGACACGACGTCGTTCAGTTCTAGACAAAGTAGGCCGGAAAGTCTGGGTTTGGAGATATATAATGATATCTCCATACCAAATATCATCAGTGTTGATAAGGAAAAGCGATTCATCAAGTAATGAATTTACTGCTACATTTTCCATGGCAGAGTGGGGAAAATCACATATTAACTCAGCAAAAACTAAGGATTTCTTAGACGTGGCGCGATCGAATTCCAAGTTGAACTCCTGGAGTATGACAATCCATTTGGAGTACTTGCCCCCTAGAAATTGATGTGTCAAAATATGTTGCATACGGTTACAATGTGAAATCACTGTAGTTTTCCTTGAGAGAATATAATGCCAAAAGCGTTGAACGGCTTGAACGACAGCCAATGCCAATTTTTCTACATGTTGATACTTGATTTCAGTTGATGTGAGACTTCGACTCAAGTAATAAACAACATGTTCGTCGTGTGCATCATCCTCTTGAATGAGAACTATGTTGATGGTATACTTCGAGGCAGGAAGATAAAGAAAGTAATCATGACTATAATCAGGAGGGAAGAGAAGTGGAGCTTTCATGAGGGACAACTTCAAAGCCTCAAACGCATTGTTGGCAACAGTATCCCAGACAAACTCTGAACCTTTCTTTAGTAGCTGTGTAAAACCACGAGTAATCTTCATGTAATTAGGGATGAAACGATGAAGAAAGTTTTCTTTCCCCTACAAAATTTGCAACTGGAAAAGTGTGGAAGGAGGATGGAGATTAAGAATCGCCTCGACCTTAAGAGGATCTACCCAGATCCCTTGACGTGAAACAATGAAACCTAGAAGACAGCCAGATTCTATGCAAAAAATGCATTTATGAGGATTTAAATGAATGCGATAGAACCGACAATGAACGAAAATGGCTCGGAGGTGAGCGGGGTGATCGACTCGGCGTAAAGAATGAGCTGGTAAATCGTCCAAATAAGGTTGAACGATATGCTTGATATCGTGAAATGCATAAGACATTGCACATTGAAACATCCCACCCGCATTCTTAAGAGCGAAAGGAAGTTTTCTATAGGCAAAAGTACCCCAAGGACAAATAAAATCAGTTTTATGTTGGTCCTCGGGAGCGATGTTAATTTGATTATGGCCGGAGAAACCATCCATTAGAGAGAAAATATCACTGCCGGCACTGTCATCGACAATCTGGTCGACGAAAGGGGTTGGAAAGTTGTCTTTTGGATAGGCTTTGTTAATATCCCTATAATCAACACACACACATATGCTACCACCTTTCTTATCAATCGGTACAGGGTTGGAAACCCATTCTGTCAGAGCCACGGGATAAATAAAACCATCTTTGAGAAGTTTTTCAACTTCTAGTTTGATAGCTGCCGCTTTACATGGATGGATGGGACGGAGGCACTATCGGATTGGTTTAGCTCCAGGGTATGTCTTTATCTCATGTACAACAATAGTAGGGTCGATACCTGGAATCTCTTCATAGCTACAGGCGAAGATGTCACAAAATTCTTTAAACAGAGACGTATAGGTGACGATTTCATCTGGAGAACACGAAGCTCCAATGTTAACATTTTCAACTATCCCAAGTTTAATGGATATATCAATGGGAATCGTGGGAGAAATATTATTGAGGTTCCCTTCGGAAAACACATCATGTGCAGACCCGGGAACGGTCGATATGACAACAACGGTCGATGGAGTCGAAATACGTTGGGAGTTCTCAAGGGTGTGTTGTTCCAGAAAGAGTATGGAATGATGATGCCCATCATCCCAAGGGGTGTCTTCCATGATGGACATGATCATATTGTCAATGGGAAATATGACACGAAAAGGATCAGGAGACAACTCATCAAGAGAGAGTGTGGAAAGGGTTGTCGATTGAATGGCTTGATAAGCAGACTCAACTGGACTTAACGGCATGACATCACCGAAATGAATATGATCTCCTGGGTCAGGGACTATCCAAGGGTCAGAAGACACAGGAAGTTCATGAGGTACAGTAGAGATCATATTAATAGAAGCGACTAACAGGCATGGAATATCAGGTGGTGGTGGTATGGGGAAAGTACCCATTAACGAAGAGTCTTTTAAAAGGCCTACACTGACATTCTCGTAACCCAGTGGGGTTTTAGCTATAAACGGCACGTTGCCAGTATGAGTATCAGAATTAAAGAAGGCAAGTTGATCAACGGTAACAACTTTCCCCTGATGAGGAAATCGTACGACATGAAAAAGTGTTGACACAACAGCGCTCATAGAATCTATCTAGCTACGACCAAGGAGAAGATTATAATCCAGGGGAGCATCAAAAACTTCCACTTCAAATTGGATTGTCTTACCTTCTAGAGTAACAGGAAATGATGGAAGAACCCTGTAAGGCTTAAAACCAGATCCATTGAAGGCTTTCAAAGTATTTTTTGATTCCTTTAAAGGAGGAGAGCCAATGGCTTTCCAACAAGCAAAAGACATTAGACATGTAGAAGCACCCTCATCAATAACAGTTCGACAAATATTCTTGTCGGCGACAACAACTTGTATCTGAAACGCAAGCTAAGGGGGTAACCTTGGAATATGATCTTCCAAGTCAAAGACTATTAAATTTGTATCTGTTGGATCAATTCCACCTATAGCTTTCAACAGAGCCCTTCGTTGTGCAGGACAAGACTAAAGGACTTCGAGGGAAGACATCGTTAAAGGTGCTTGGGCCAGATCTTCGACAATGCTATAGTTCTGGGCTGCATGAGCATGAGGATTGAAGGCCGATTTCTTAATGACACCTTTTGGGGGTGGTCGTAGAACTGTATCAAGGCTCGGTCATTCGATATGAAGAGGATCGTTCATAGGTGGATTCAATGGAGAGGGATGTACCAAAGTGGGGGGTAAATCGTCAACCTTCTCCTTAGATGGAGTATAGTCTTTGGCTTTAGTGGTAAGTGCAACGTTGTCTTTCTTGGAATCACCAGTACACATCAAAACATATGATGTCGTAGAAGTAGATGGTTGGTCATGGATGACCAATGAGGCCTGTTGTTGAGACGGGAAGGGTTGGGACAAGATTGTCGGCGTAGATGGTTTCGGCGTTCCTTGAAGGAACTTAGTAACCTCGGCACGTCACGAACAATCCTTCATGTAGTGATCGTCACCACAGATAAGGCAAGGGTATCATGGTTTGCGCTTATCCCGATCTTCAACAGGAGGAGTTTTAGTTTTCTCATTTTGATTATTATTTTTTCTCTCCTTATTCTTGCCTCTCCCTTTCTTGGACTTATTTTTACCGGTCGGTGTAGATTGAACAACGTTCACCTCAGAAGTTTTACCAGTGGAAGGAGCAGGAGACAAAGCATTTTGAACATTAGAAGAATTAGATTTAGGGGTTGTAGTTGAAACAGAATGTGAGTGGGTATGAGCAGTACCAATCACACCATCAACTGCATGCGAGGCAGCTAGAGAAGTTGAAGTGCTAGAAGTACCCAGACGAGGTAATTCAGGTAGAAAATCGTAAAGTGTTCCCATTTGTGAATAAACGAGTTCAAGATATTGAGCACGACTGATAGCCTGCTCCTCTGTAACAACACCGCCCATAACAATGTCTTTACCAATTTCGTTCACGAAGGATTTTGTAAACCATTCGGCCAGTAATTGATCAGGGAGTTCAAGTTTAATGAGACGTCGCCTCCTTCTCCACTCATGAATATGATCCGATATATGAGTGCCTTTAGTTTGTTTGAAGGAATTCAAAATATCAGTCCCAGTATCATAATGGATCGGTAACTAGTAATGTGTAAGAAAATCCATAGCTAGGGTGTTGAAATCAGAAAAGAAACCTTGTGGCAATTCAATATACCACTTCGCAACAACACCAGTCAGGGTTCGTTGAAAAATATGAAGACGAATGGAGTCATCCATTAACGAGTTGGACGAACACCATAAATGAAAAGTCATAACATGATTATTTGGGTCCTCCCCCACCTTTCCATCGAATTTCAGAATATCTGATGGAATCTTGGCAAGAATAGCAGGCCATTGGGGAGAGTGACGAATAGGATCATTTAGAATCCTCGACAAATCTGGAAAATCCAAAGTAGCAAGAAAAGGAAACTACCGATTTACTTGTGGGTACTGGTGACTTTGGGGTGGAAGCCTTGTCAGCAAACTAGTAGGACCGTATGCAGTCTGCCCATAGAGGGAAGATCCTGGCTGATTCGATGGTGGCTGGATAGGATAGTAGCCCCAAGTATTGTAACCTTGAGTTTGAGTAGGGACCTGAGGTCGATAATTTTGACCCGAACCCCAAATAGGATTAGGTATACCTGGATAAGGTTGGCTGATAGTAGGGGCAGGTTGTTGCCCCCCATCATTTTGAGGAAAGTTTTGTAGAAGATGATTCCAATATCGGGCCAATTCAGGAGGTATGTTTTGTCCAAAAGGTGAGGTTGGTCCCCCCATCGTCGGTATAGTTCCTACCGGAAGTTGTGTGCCAACCGGAGGTTTTGTAGTAATTGTGTTGTGTCCGGGAAAAGGAAAAGGAACTGTACCACTCTGTCCACCAACAGGAATCTGCAAGTTTGGTTCAATTGTCGGAATAGTGCCACTAGGATTAGGATTACCAGAAGGAAATTGAGGGAGTGTCGGGATAAAACTAGGAATAGGATGCCCAGGAAAAGGAGGACCACCTAGAGAATCGGCTGGGGTTTGCGGAGGTGTTGTATTGGAAGCATTCAATAAAGCATTCAACGCATGTTAAATGGGTGGTAATGTCGGGTTGACATCAGGCATTCGCTGGGTATTGATAGGAGCAAGAGTAGCTACAGTAATTTTGGTTTGGACACTCGTAGTATTAGCGAGATGGGCCATCTCGGGAGGAAGAACAAATTGATAAGTGGTATTCACTGGTGTAGTTTATGTCTCAGAAAACACCGGAGGGTTGATTTCGTAGACTGTAGGTGACTAAGTACCAAAAAGGACACGTCTGAAATCACCAGACCAAAAAGGAGCTTGGACTACTACACTGGGAGAAGGCCCAACAGTCGATTCAGAAGATGTAACAAATGCTTCTTCAGAAGAATTTAATCGCAAAAAAGGTTGTTCACCACGGAGAATGCGATAATCCTCTTTAGTATTGGTAATTCGAAAAGGCTCTAGAGAGTCAGTTGATTCTACTTGTGGTGTGGTGACAACTGGGACGTCACTTGTGTCCACGTGTGGTGGAGTAACAATTAGGACTTCACTCTGGCGAGGAGAGCCCTCAGGTGAACTATTCGGCAAGGGTTGAGAACCGTCCATATGTTCTGGAGATAAACCTTGCATTCTACGTGAACGTCACGGGGGAGCAATTGTAAATGAGTGAAAAGATCCACGAAGAAATTCCTATGGTTAAATTCGAGAAACAAACAACACGCGCTAGTAAACAAAATCTAGGAAGCAATCACCAAGCAAACAATACCTTCTAATTTCAAAGCCACTAGTTGGTGATGAAATCCAACGTCGCAACAACGAGATGAGAAGGGGCGGGGCTAAGGTGGAAAAGTTACGCTGATGACCTACTTAACGGACTTACACCATGGTGCAAGAGCCCACACATAATCATGGGTATACCCTCCAAGGAGCCCGAGTGAGTTTGTCCAACGTCAATTCCAGGTACCGTGAAGACTTTCCCCTCCACAGTAACCTTGGGTAAGAACCTAGAGAGATAGGCCACTAAGGTCACCACCAACAACAGTAAAGCCCGGGGGAACAGTCGCCAGTCCGATCCACACGCAAGGGCAGGGTATCTAGCCTAAAATCAACTCAAAAGGCTTCCACTCATCATTGTGGGTATACCTCCGAGTGATCCCCGTAATACGTGAAATCTATACACGAATGTCAACAAAGCAGGGTGAGTAACTCTGCCAACACCAATGCGACCTAGTGCTTGACCCTTGTGTTAGAAGGGATTCCCAAGACAATATATTGCAAATGGAATTTAACACTCCCTAATTCAATATGTTATTGTGTGTTTTGAGCTTTTGGAGAGTGTATCTCTCTTCCTACTCCAAAGCACTAGCCTAACTAGATATTGGTGTAAAAGAGCCCTAGAAAAGAGTTACTAGATAAATTTTAAGATTACGCAATTGTTTTAAAAGTTGTTGCTTACTCAAAGGTAACGGAAGTGAAACTCATGTTGTATGACTCTGACCCAAATAATGCAAGGATGATAATGAAATATAACACTTTTCATTCCATGAATCCTATTTATGGGAGAGAGAGAAAATTTTCCAAATCAACCCTGTACTACAAAGAAATGCACAATTTCCTTTCAGATGTCAATGCAAACAATCATTTATCAAAGGACAATCTCTATGTGTCTTTTTCAAATACTTCAACAAACTCTAAAATTTGATTTTTCAATGTTTTCTAAAAGACAAAAAACAATGTTTTTGAAAAAAAAGATTATTGTTCACTTTCCAAAAAGAATTCTCACTATATCAATGAGAAAGCATAAAATCAAATCATAAAGAATCAAGCAATAACAACCCAATCAACTCTTTCAATGAAAGAAAAAAACAAAGAGAAAACCAATGAGTCTTCTCAATGCAAATGAAAATGTTCTTTCAAACCAACAAGCAAATGAGAAACACCAAGCACTTAACTCTCAACCAATCACTGGTTCTCAGCCAATCAGACACACTCAGCTCTAGAAGTCAGAGAGAATGAATTTGCCAACAAGAGCCAAGAAACGAAAGTCAAGCTACAAAGGACAAGAAAAACCTTGAAACCTTAAAACTATTCAAGCATGCAAACTAAAGAAAGAGCTATATCAATCAATGATCCAATAAACCCATAAGAGGTAAATCAACTGATCTGAGTAGTTGGAAAAACCAAAACTCAATTTCAAAATTTTCAAAAAACTTACTCGTAGGCAAGCAGTGTTACACAGTGCGAGAATCTATGATTCTCGCAGGCAACCTTTTAGCAAGATAGGAGGTTCTCGCAGTGAACCCTATGTGCAGAGTGCAAACCTAACCAGTTCTCATAGGCTACAATGAAACGCAGTGCAAGAATCATTGAACATGACAAAAAATTTGAAAATTAAAGCAAAATTGACAAAGGCTTCTAGACCCAGAAAGTCTATCAGGATATCCTGAAGACTCAGAGACTGACAAGACAGGAGAAAAAAGAAACCAGAGCAAATGGCCACAGAAAAATGCAAAAGGCCACAAAGAAAATGGGAAATTCCCCAGTGGAGTCGCCAATTTTGTTATTGGATAAATCCGTAAGTGCAGACACAAACCAATCTCCCTAGATCCACCTAGATCTAGAACAAATCTAGACAGAATAATACTCTTTCCCTAGATTACAACTATTGAATGAACTAGGAGGCAAGAATCATGAACATACCTTATGATCGCTTCCTTGGGTCTTTGTTGTTCCAACTTCGCTCCAATGCTCTTGCGTCGTCCATACCACAACAATGCAAACCAATCGAAGTGAGGACAACTCAATATATTGAATAGTTAATCTATGTATATGATCAAGGAGTTATACAATAAAGTGACATTAGCTTTATGGGAAAGGGACATATTACTGTATTATATTGATTGAATGAAAATATTACAACCTAAGTGTTACAAATATGAACTAACTGAGAGGGGGGGGGGTGAATCAGTTAGTGTAGATTATTAATAATTTCTCTCCTTTTTAACTTTGAATCATTAACCTTAGTGGCAGTGAGTCTTTACTGTGAAAT
>JZKD02S1999896.1:3761879-3786923 GCA_000966675.3 Picea glauca
ATCATCTTTAATTGAGCACCAACTCAATGTGAGGCTGCTACCTCTGTTTTACAAGCTGCAACTTGTTTGAGAGCACCAACTCTCTGGTTTCTCTAGCACCCACTAGAAGGAAGAACCCACTCCCTGAATATTCCAGCACCGACTGGATGGAAGCACCAACTTCCTGAATGGTCCAGCACCAACTGGATGGAAGCACCAACTTCTAGTTACACAGGCTCTAACCTGTATAACAGAGAACACTTGTTCTCCCTTGCACCACCCTGCCACCCTGGTTTCTCTGGCTGCAACCAAATGGAAGCTACAACTTCTTGTGTTCAATCTTCCACTTGAACCTCTGAGGACAACAGTCCTCCCAAGCACCTCCCAACCTCCCTAGAATATGAATGGCTAAATAAACAATCAACTTTATAGATAAATCAGTTCTTACAAATCTTTCTTTGTTCTATACATCTGGTCTTCTACACATTGTTCTACTGCTCTTCTCTTCCTCTTTCTATTCAACAGGTATGCTCTACATCAACTCGTTCTCTCATTCTTCTCTTCTTTTTCTCTTTCTATCATTATGTTATACTTCTGCTCTTTATGTCGTTCTTCTCTACTTCTGCTCTGCATTCCATCTCACTCTGCACATTTTCTAATTCTCATGCTACGCATCCTCTCATTTTCCCTTTCTTACTGTTTCATTCATTTTCCATATGGAACAACCAACCATACACTATCTGTCTCATTTTCTTTTATACACAAGTACACAATGGTTCAACTTCCCAACTCCTTAGTCAAAAGAAAGACAACTGTCCGAGCAACTGAAACGCCAACTGAAACGCTAACTGATTTTCAATCATGAGTCCATTTCACTAATAGATTCGTAACTGAGGGATTAATTGTGAGAGAGAACAATAACCTTCCGATCATATTCCAATTTATCCACACTGTTGGATGAACTTTATTAATCTTGCCTTTAAATCGGGTTTTGGCATTTTGTCATTCCTGATGTTCAATGTTCTTGTCACTTACAAATCCAGATCCTCAAAATTTTGTAAAGAAGTCGAATCAAGGATCCAGATCATATCTTGATCTGACGGTTCATATTACATCACTATTTCACATATCGTGATATCGGGATTCCTGATGTCAATAATCTTTGACATGTCCAACTCTCGATCCTCGAAACTCCGACAAGGGATGGAATCAACGGTCTAGATTCAACCTTAATCTGAGGCTCAGATTACATCGCGATTTCACATATCGCGATATTAGGATTCCTGATGTCAATAATATTTGACATGTCCAACTCTCTATCCCCGAAACTCTGACAAGGGCTGGAATCAATAGTCCAGATTCAACCTTAATCTAACGGCTGAGATTACATCGCAAATTCACATATCGCGATATCAGGATTCCTGATGTCAAAAATATTTGACATGTCCAACACGCGATCCTCGAAACTCTGACATGGTGTACGTCTGCTGATGTCACATCTGTTAAATAACTACCACGTGTCACCCTGATTCGTGACTTACATGTGCTTAGCATGTTGAATCAATATGACACTTGTCATTACCTGGTTGTGCCACATGTTCCTAGCTGACATGGTTTGCTGACGTGAGTCGGATCAACGGTTCAGATGTGATCTTGATTTGACGGATCAAATTACGTCGAGATTTTGCTTATCGAGAAATTGGGATTCCTGTTGCATCGTTTCTTTGACATCTCCAACATGCGATCCTTGAAACTCCGACAGGGAGTCGGATCAACTGTTCAGATGTGATCTTGATTTGATGGCTCAGATTACGTCGGGATTTTGCTTATCGAGAAATCGGGATTCCTATTGCATTGTTTCTTTGACATCTCCAACACGCGATCCTTGAAACTCCGACAGGGAGTTGGATCAATGGTTCAGATGTGATCTTGATTTGACGGCTCAGATTACATCGAGATTTTTCATATCAAGAAATCGAGATTCCTGTTGCATTGTTTCTTTGACATCTCCAACACGTGATCCTCGAAACTCCGATGGGGACTCGAATCAATGGTCCACATAACCCCCTGAGATGGACGGTCCTACTACTATCGGAATTTGTGAGCCCTCTACTCCTTGCACTTTTAAAGATCGTGCAGTTTTTCCTCAATCCAACGGTGGTCGGACCCTGCGCTCAGATCTAACGCCTGAGATCTATCCTCCTCTTCAGCGCGCTCTTCTTGTCTTTATTCAAATCTAACGACCCTCATGTTGTCGGGAATTTTGTATGGGATCCAACGATCAGAAATTCTTCTCGGGCCTTCGATCATTTTGTCAATGTTGCGTTGCCTTCGATCATTCTATCTTCCTTGACTTATCTTCTATTTTCCTGTTGATCATCGTTGATGTACGCAATCCATCATTACTTCTGTACTTGCCATCAATGACAAGCATTCGTTGTCTGTTAAATATTTTCCATTCGTTGTCTGTTAAATATTTTCCAACAGCCCTATCGATTGGTATCTCTTGTCTTCGGGTCTATTTATACGCTCAATTGGTTGTCTCAGTTAAATAGATTCTACCATGTTCATGATCCAACTTTATAGGGACGATTCCTTAGGGTACATCTCTTAAAATGAAGCTTTGATTATAGGAGATTAAACCAGGTTACAGATACTCTAGTCAATCAAATTTTAGACTAGCATCTCGCACACATATAAAAAGACGTACACATAAACATGCAAATACATTTTTAAAGGAAAATATGATCCATAAAACAAAAAAATACATAAAAATCCATATATAATATCATAATCATCAGAGTACATACGTGGATGCAATCACCTAAAAAATATGACTAGTAACGAGTCATGGGGCTTATGCCCTCAAAAAATATATACAAGTAGAGCTCTCGGCATGTGAAAAGTCTAGACTAACTAAGGTTAGGACCTGTGGGCCCTATTGTAATAATAAACAATTTTTTCCAAACGTCAAAACAGTTGGACCCATGTCCATGGTGCCCCCACTACATGAGGCTGCATAGATGGTAGTAGATCCTCAATCTCTACCATGGGGATGGTGCGAGTGAGCGAGGTAAAAATTTTCTCAACTTGTCTCAAAAACCTCTCAGTCTCTCTGGCTGGAAGCTCTCTTGCTGTTGTTTGTCCCCCTACAGAGGCAGGTGTGACCCCTGGCCGAGGACGACGCATGTTCCTCGCATAATCTGCAGGTCGAACTGGTCCCACATCTGCACACAATAGACACGTATCTGTCAAATACTCTGGTATAAAAAAAATGATATATATAAAAACAACATAAAAATTATATATGTTTCAAAAAAGAAATGATGAAAACTTACCCATCTCACCTCACTCCTCGCCTGGAGGTACAGGGATCCCAGGATCTGTCGAGAAATCAATCCCATCATAGGGATAATCCTCTATGACTAGGATCTGTCGCGATAACCAAGCAAAAATGTCATCATTGAAGGACTCATTGGTCCTTCCACCACCTTTTCGTGGAAACAACACTGCCCATCTGCAAACTGCAGGAAGAGAGGCTTGATGTCCTCGTACCACCACTCAAGGAATGAAACTAGGAACTCTTTCAAAGAAGAAAGAGCATAGAATTGTCCCAAACTCGAAGTTCCTCTGCGTCTGCAACCAGAAATCTGTCAGCTGCCTCTTCATACAATCCAGCAGTGTAGTGATCCAGTCAAATATCTGTGCATTTAAGAACCGGACCGTACAGTTCATCTGTGCATGAGATGCTTGATGTAGAGCCGCAGAACCAGTCATCCGCCCAATAAGAAACACAATTGCCCACGGTGATAAATCGGTGATCCTGCTTATTGGTACCTGGGAGCTCGATCGGTCTGTACCCACCTCACAATGAAGTCCTATCAGTTTTGATATATTGTGAGGCCCAGTAGGAAACGTTCGGAAATTGACTGGTTCCCCTCTCCAGGAGAAGCCATTCAAAAATTATATATCCTTTGTAGTAGGCACCAATGACTGCCCCTCTGGCATAAAATCTTCTATGTCAGGGTGTGTTGGAAGCCAACTCATATTTTATAGTGTCCTTATAAGCTGCCTACACCAGTATTTTGCAAACCTCGATTTTTTGTCGCAATATTTGGGATAAAACGACACTATTGTTTTATATGCATTTGCACACTTACCTTGGTTCTTGTTTTCATGACTGTAAGCGTGAAAACGTTGGTTTTCAAAATCATATTAAAATCGTCATTGTATTGTTATGATCACTCTTGTCTAGATGTTCATTGCATTTCCAGTTTATTTATCGTTATACAATTGGCAAGACCCTTTGATCTTTACTCATTTGGCATTCTTTGATTGATTATATAATTTCATTTTATGAGTAATTGAGTTTGTGATGCATTGATGATTGGATTTATATGTTCTTTGATCGATTCACTTGACACATTGGTTTCATGAAAGCACATAAGTGTTGTGATTAAACCCTTGGTATATATCATTTTATATGACACCTAGTTCATGTTATCAAACCCTTGGCATTGATTTGGATTCATTGTTTGGTTTTAAAGCTATGATAAAACTTTGCTCGCGCAAATGTTTAATCCACTTACCATTGATTTCATTGGTTGATTGAGTGGCATATTTTTAACATATGCATATTGGTTTGAATAGTTATTTGCACTAGCGGTTGTACAGTGGATATGATTGTTGTGCATGTAATGAGCTAACTCCACCACCTCGCACATTCGGGCAGTAATGCCTTCCCCCTTTCCCAGGTTACCTCTGTTAGTTTTCGGGTAAGCCTGTGAGTTATTCGGCCATGCGTTGACCCTACCCAAACCCCTGTCCAATGTATGTTCTCTCCTGGCTCCTGAAGGGTGAATTGAACCCCCATGGTGTTCAGAGTCAGTTTTGGTTTCATTTTTTCCAGAGAAGACTGCTTAAGACTGCCCCCATATTTGCCCCCAGAGTCACGTTTTTGCATGAGTGATTTTGGGCAAACGGTTTTGAATTAGATCAAACCGTTGAAAACCCAGAACCGAATTTAGCCCCTTTACCTTCATCCTGGGTGGTTTCTTCCGAAATTGAGTTGTTATAGAGATCTAGCTTGTGTTTTTTAGGTCAATTTTCAGATCCTCTCAATGGCTGAAGGGAACGTATTTGGTCTGTGTGCATTTACTGAAACGTCTATGACTTCTCCAAACCTGGATCTCAGAACCTCTCTCACTTGATATACCTTGTCCAACCTTATGCCTCTTTCCCTCTATAAAACCCTTGATCAATCCAAAGATTCGTCAAGCAGTCTGTCAGCAAATTGCAAGACAACAGGCTCTGTTATTTTAATGGAGAGGCAACCACTGCCACTGTTAGCTCGAAATTATCTTGACCAAATCGAATCATTTTCCCACTACCCCATATGTATTTCGACATTGATTTTTAATGATTTGGTTTGAATTAGCCGATTGTGTTTGCCCTGAATTAGCTCTGTTTGTTTTTAATAGATTAAAAACAATTATATTTGCTTCCAATTACCAGAAATGATTTCATTTTTCTATTTTGAATTAACATAAAAGATTTCATTTTGAATTAATATAAACTATTGAATCATGTACAAAGGATTGGTTTGCTAAATCGAGTATTAGTTCTATTTTGATTGTATTGATTCATAAACGATTTGGTTTGTTTTAAAAATAAATAAAAAATGATTTTGTTTTAGTAATTAAGAGTTGTTTGATTCACCATATGCATTTATGTTATCATTTGGATTGATTCAAAAAAAAATTTGTTGATTTTCAATTGTCAAAATGATCCTCTCTGTTTTGAATTAGTAAAAAAGAATGGTTTAATAGATAGCATACATTCCTATTATCATTTGATTGATTAAAATCAATTTTGTTTCCAAAATAGGCCAGCTACAGAATCGCCAGAATTAGATTTCTGCCAATTTTTTCAATAAACACTATCTAAACTTCTGCATTTTTGTCTACTGCCCAGGTACCCACGAATTTCATTAACCAATTGGACATGCTACAACATTTTAGATATGGTTTTCAGTTATTAGTCATAGGAAAAATTAGGGATTTGGGGAGATTATTCAGAGATTTTTGTAAACTGTTTTGACAATTCCCACAGGGATGTTTTACCCTGTGTGAAGTCTTTAAATACTTCTTATTTTTGTAATAATGAGCATCCTCACTTGTGGGAGAACCAGTCTATGGATTTCTAATACAAACTGAGACAAGAGTTGATGTTTTGCTACAGCTTTCTCTTTCAATATATCAATCTTTTGTTTCAAGTTTATGCATGTCAGTTTGCAGTTGATTATAGACTACTTTAGCTATCATAATCTATTGCAGGATGATGTGATTTGATTAATGTTCTATCCATATTTGATTTCTTTCATCATTTAAAAAGTACAACAATTACTTTGTTTCAGTTAATGAATCACAGATTTCTCTTCTTCGTTAATTGAATCATTTCGTATAGATCTTTGCATACAGGTTTATCTAACTGTGAAGATTTATAAATCATAAGATTGTTGTAATTTTTATGTCTTGTTTATCCTATAATCATATGTGAAGAGAACTACATCTTATCATTTACGAGAAGCTCATGGATAATTCGGTGCGGGTTTTCTCCCTCCAATCAGCTAAGACAATCATTACACACAGGAAAAACCTGAAGCGTTTCTTCAGGTCAGTTTGTTTTTAGTATTTAATAGTTTATTTGTTAGTATAATTTAAGTAGTTTAGTTAGATATATGTGTAGTTTAGATTTGTAGTTAGAGTTAGTATCTTAGTTGTTTAGTTTAGATAGTTTTTATTTTATTTCTTTTCATAAAATTACAAAACCAAAAAACAATAGATCTCACTGTCTTAGGGCATAATACAAATGAGTTTTTCAGGTTTTCATTCAAATCTATAAATTGTTAATATTGTACATTTTGTGAATAAGATTTATCTCTGTTAGTAGTTAGATACTTAATTTCTTAGAGTTAGCATAATATTAGATAGTAGATTGTATATAGAATAGTTAGATTAGTTTATTAGTTTGTTTTAATAGTTAGTTTTAGTCAGATTAGTTTATTAGTTTGTTTTAATAGTTATTTTTAGTTAGATTAGTTAGTTTAGAGTAGTTTTCTTTTTGTTTTCTTAGGACCTTAGATCGGCTAATGGAGCCACTAAACCCGTTAGGGTGGTTCATCCCAAACGACTTGGGTTATTAGAGAACCCCGGACCAGTTCCACTCTTCCAGTTGATGGACGGTCAGTTTCGCCCGTCAACAGGGTGCCAATATTCAACCAAGGCATTCAGTAGCCTAGGTTGTGCTCTCATGAAAGGACACAGAAAGAACTTGATCAAACCACATTGCATTAACACCACCACAGTGCTAGGGTATTCCCCAACTAGTGCGCTAGTATCTTCGTGCTCTCATTCTCTCCATTGCACATACATCCTACACATGGGAAAATGTTTAGAGGGTTAGGCCTTGCATTTTAAACTTTTTTTTCACTCATTGGAGGGTCCATGCGGGCTGTTGTGCCGACAGTGGTGTGTACACACACTCTAACATCAGACATAGTGAGTGTACATGCGATCTGTCATAAGACAGCCTGCATCGACCCAGGGCCGACCTTTTAGAGGTCGACGCCCCCCAAAAAAACCAAATTAAATGCATATATAAAGAATTAAAAGGAAAAAGGAGGTAGTTTATACTTACTTGGTCCAGACGGATGGTCGTTTCATCCACTGTAGCTCCCAGAATCACCACTTTTACCCAATGGGTTTTTTTGTGCCAGAGTCAATTTCCAAATCAACAATGGTGATAATGAGCTGCCAGCTTTTATTTATAGACTTTTTGGCTCTTTTTTGTCACTTTTTTGGCCCCCCTTATCATTTTCTCTAAATTGAAAACCATTTAGATTGATTCAGGAGTTTCTATGGAAAGTTACGTTCAGGTATCAGGACATTTTTTAGAGTTTTGGATCACTTTTGATGGTCCGTGGGAAAAACCTTATATGTTCAACTTGAGCATATAGGTTGGGTTTCCACCCCTACTTTTGTATCTCGTTGTATTTATCCCTTTTCCATAGGATTGATCCCATCAGGTTGCAACATAGAACCATCGTTGCTGCTTTAGAAGTGTCGCGATTTGGTTGTAGAGCTTACCAAAACATGGATGCCCTAGGTAGATCCTAGTTGCATTATGGTGTCCATGCTGTCACTAATGACTGTAGGCTCGGGAGTCCTTTTAGTTTTTCATGATTACAAGTTTGAGCCTCATTTTCATGACTCTTGACCTCAGCCACGGGACTCCCAAAACATAATGGGTCTTCTTTTAAGCCCTTTTTAGAGCCTCTAAACATGAAAATATTATCGAGCGATCTTGTGGCCTTTCATGCTCGTTAAACTTAAATTTGAAGTCATGTCTATCTGGCGATAGTTTACCCCTTTTTCGATCCAGATGGTCAATTGTACGAACAAAGGTATACTCTAGAGGCTTTGCATCCTTAGAAGAGTACCCTCAAGTATAATTTTACCCCTTCTTCGGGACTGCAGGACTAAATTTATGAAAAAGGAACCCCCACAGAGTCCATAGTTAAGCTCTTTTCAGACTCCCTAAAATTGAAAAGATCGTCAAGTGACCTTATTCTTTCACACTAGTTAAAATGGTCCAGAAGAACATTCCTGACAGAGTCCATATTTAATCTTTTTTCAGACTCCTTAAAAATGAAAAAATGGTCGAGCGATCTTGTCTTTATCACACTCGTTCAAATGGTTTTCAATAGACGTCTTGTCGGTGCTATTTTACCCCTTTTTCGAACTGACTAGACTACCTTCGAAAAAGGTACCCCATTGGAGTCTCCTTTTACATTTTTCAGACTCTCTAAATATGAAAAACCACCAAGCTTACCTTCTCTGGGCTCTTTAAACTTACATCGAAGGACATTACCATTGTGTGTCTTGTTAACCACATTTGCATACATGCTTCTTTGGTCTAATGCCAACTTCATGTTGCTCTCAACTGAACCATCTGAAGCATGCCTTATATGCAAGCCCTGTAGCACTTTACCTCTCTGTCTTGACACCTTTGGCCCCAGGAGGGATTTTTCCTAAGTGTCCTTACTTTGAACATCAGTCTTATCCTTGCACCTCAAACTCGTATGTTTGCGACACTCATCCCTCCTTTGTAATGTAACATTATTTTATTCTTTTTCAAGCCTTCCAAAATTATTGAAAAAGACAAAAAAAAAAATCAAATATACCCCAAAAACAGGAAGGGAAAAGTATTTTCTTTGTATTAGCAGCACAATGAGTTGCCCTTGGATAAAGCACATATTTTAGTTTGTTCTTCAAACCCTGGGATTTAATATGACCTTAGGAATTTTTTCCCACTACATTGAGTTGTGTCCTCCTTCGTTTGGTTATTCTTCCAAACATTTGGAGAGTTTGTGTTGCTTCCTGCCTCGTAAACTTATGTTAATTCCATGCTACCTGAGTCTCACCTTTTTTCGTGCTATTATCCAAGGGAATTTTTTATAAGCCTGAGTCATCCCCTCTGCAGTTTGTCTCTCACCCTCATGCCCAACCATCCTCAAATTCCAATCAAGCCTTTATTCGAAATCAATGAAGCCTTCAGTCTAATCATCAAGATTCTCTAGTCCACAACCGACGAGCCATCAAATACCTCTGGGTAGTGAATTCATACACTCATATCACACTCCTACCTAAGTTTTAAAGATTTTGAAGTTGTTTCTTGAGCTATGAAGACCTCATCTGCAGCCATCAGGCCCTATCAACTTCTATAAGATGGATACTCTACATGTATATCTTTTTTATTTCGAGATGTAGCTTCGTTGTGTATTTCTCGCGGATACACTTTATATAATTATATAACATCGATCTATAGTGTATTTGATTGGTAGCCATGATTTTATTTCATCTTGAGCATGGGTATGCCAGCCTCGGTGAGACAATTATTATTTTGCAGAAGGCACCTCTCGATTTCTAGTCCCTGGGCTCACTTGTTCGGCACATAGGTGAAGATTGTTAATGTATTTTGGCCATCAAATGCTCTTCTGACCTCACACATTAGGGGTCATATGTTATAACCCTAATTTTCACCAGACATACTTACCCAGCCTCGGGCCATCTCAGATTCCTTCTTTTCCAAAACACTACTTAACAACTCTTCTTAAAAACCCCTTTTATAAAACCCCACACGCCCTACTTCATTACTGCATGCGTGTACACGCTAGCTGACCCAAGATAGCCTACATGTACCTACAAAAGCATGAAAAAAATAAAGTTGTTGATGGAACACAGATCTTTGGGTAAGTTAACCAAACCTTTCAGCCATGCATGATCGGTCACTTGACCAAATACCTAGCTTCTTCTAGCCTATAAAAGAAGGGTTAGGGGTCCCATTTGAAAGTAGGAGAATCATAGTAAAGAAACTATGGCCAATTAATCATTCCCCTTGTCCCAACCTTTAGCCATCCTTGTGCAAAGAGAAGTATAGATCAAAGTAGTTGGAAGACAGTGGAAGAAGAGCCTAGGACCAGGATCGAGGAGAAGTAGCTGACTTTATCATTGTAAGGTATCATTTTGAAGTTAATAAAATAATTGCTTTTCCCGTCCCGCCATATGAGATTGTCATTATTGGAATATTGATTGTATGATTGATTAAATATCTAACTCTTTAGTTTATAGATCAAATGCATGTGGATTTCTTTGTTTTCCTTTAGTGAATGCAGGTCAGCATTGGGAGGAGAGTTGTAGTCAAAGAACGACCAAGCACGAAAAGGGATCGACATCAAACACGAAAAATAAGGTACATCAACTTAATCTCTTGAGCCTTGTATTTACATATGAGTAATGGGGCTTTAGGCATGGGATGATGGTAAAAAGTAAGAATCCTTAGGTCATTTCTGCATGCATGATAAAATCCTTAGTGCTAGTCCGTAGGACGGATTTCCCACCCACAACAGTCCGAGTCACCTAAAACCCCCGACATAACCCCTCCCTCAGACCCTCTCAAAGTAGAACCAGTCATTTCCCTCAATGCCCTCATCGGCTTCTCCGCTCCCCAAAACCTCAAGCTAATTGGTTACATTAAGCATCAGAAGGTCATCATTCTGGTTGATAGTGGAAGCACCTAGAATTTTATTCATCGTCGCATTGCCTAAGAAACTCATTACTACATCCATGCTGTCAATAATTTCCAAATTATGATTTCCAATGGTGGCTCCATTAAATGCGGAGGTCGTTGTGAAAATGTGTGTCTCCAAATTGGTGACTACCACTTGAAATCTCATATGTTTTTTATCGACATTGGCAGTTGTGACATTGTGTTGGGTGCAGACTGGCTAAGGACTTTGGGTCCCATTCTGATGGATATTAAGGAATTAACCATGCAATTTGACCAGGAGGGCCACCAATATAAGTTCCAAGGAATCACCGTTGGTTCACTTGAGATCATTAGTTCCCATCGCATGAAAAATATGCTCAAAAAGGGTCATTCTGGGGTTATTTCTCAACTCCATGCCATACAAGAAACATAAACACCCTCGGTGCCACAAGACCTCCAATCCATCCTTTCTAAACATTAAGTAGTATTTTCCACTCCCCAGGGACTCCCTCCTTCACATGGTGTTCATGATCATTCCATTCCCTTTGTACCCGGAAGCCTTCCTCCCAATATCGTTCCGTATCGTCACCCTTTTTCCAAAAAAAATGAAATTGAGAAAATGGTCTAGGAACTCCTTAATGCAAGTGTTATCTGCCCTAGTATGAGCCCCTACTCTTCTCCTGTGGTCATGGTCCTGAAGAAAGAAGGTTCTTGGCGAATGTGTCTTAACTTCCGTGCCCTCAACAAACTTACCATTAAAGACAAATTTCTCATTCTTGTCATTGATTACCTCCTGGATGAACTGAGTGGCACCCAATTCTTTACTAAACTTGATCTTCGTTTGGGCCACCACTAGGTACGTATGAAAGAGGCAGACATTCCCAAGACTACCTTTACAACTCATGAGGGCCACTATGAGTTTTTGGTCATTCCCTTTGGCTTGTGTAATGCCCCTCCACCTTCCAAAGACTAGTGAATCATGTCTTCTGTCCTTTTCTCCATCATTTTGTCTTAGTTTTCTTTGATGATATCCTCGTCTATAGCAAGACCTGGATAGAACATCTTTATCATGTGGATCGAGTTCTCCATCTACTTTCTCAACACCAACTTTTCTTGAAACAGTCTAAATGTGCTTTTGGCACCTCAGAAGTAGAGTACTTGGGTCATCTGGTTGGAAAAGATGGCGTCAGGGTGGATCCTAAAAAGATTGAAGTTATGAAAGACTAGCCTCACCCAAAGAGTCTCAAAATATTGGGTGGATTTCTGGGTTTAACAGGTTATTATCGCAAGTTTGTTAAGAATTATGGAAAGATTGCAGTGCCTCTCACTACTCTCCTAAAAAAGAAGTCTTTCACTTGGACTCCAGTTGTTGCTCAAGATTTTCAAACCTTGAAGATGGCCATGTGCACCACTCCAATCCCAGCCCTTCCTGATTTCACAAAGACATTTGTCTTGGAATGTGATGCTTGAGGGAAAGGAATTGGTGATGTCCTTATGCAAGAGGGTCGGCCCTTGGCCTTTACCAACAAGAAACTATCTGAAAGAAATCTGGGCAAATCTATATACGAAAATGAAATGTTGGCTATTTTCCATGCCATTTATTTGTGGCACCCTTATCTATTGGGGCAACGCTTCCAAATTAAGACAGACCATCAAAGCCTCAAGTATTTTTTGGAACAACGCATTTCCTCCCTAGAGCAACAAAAATTCGTAATTAAGCTATTTGGCTATGACTATGAGATCATTTACAAGAAAGGCAAAAAAAATGTGGTTGTGGATGCACTTTCTTACAAATATGAATATGAAGGATCCCTTTTTTCTCTTTCCTTCATTGTACCAGATTGGCTCCAAGTTGTTCGCCAAGAATGGCTACAAGATCCCAAAAGTTTGCAGTTAATCCAAAAATTGTAGTCCAGTGCTCTAGCTCCCCTAGGGTACTCTTGGCTCCATGATGAGCTTCGATATAAAGACCGTTTGTATTTAAGTAAACAATCAAAGCTTAAATCCACAGTACTTTCTGACCTTTATGCTACACCGACAGCGCAACACTCAGGGTTCACCAAAACCTATGATAGGGTCAAACGTTCTTTTTTTTGGGAGGGTATGAAACAAGACATTCATACTTTTGTCATTGAATGTGATGTGTGTCAACGCAACAAGGGAGAAATAGTCAAATCTCCGGGATCACTACAACCGCTCTCGATTCCACCTGCTATTTGGAAGGACATCTCTATGAATTTTATTACATGCTTACCCAAGTCAGGAAATAAATCATTCGTCATGATGGTTTTTTATCTCCTTTCCAAGTATGCTCATTTCTGCGCTCTTCAACACCCATTTATAACATCCACGGTGGCTCAAATTTTCATGGATCAGGTCTTCAAGCTTCATGGCATGCCACACTCTATTGTTTTTTATCGTGACCCAAATTTCACAAGCAATTTTTGGCAAGAATTGTTCAAGCTACAAGGCACCCAATTGCATCTCAGTAGCATGGTCAAACAGAAGTTGTCAACAAGTGCTTGGAAACATATTTGAGGTTTTTTTCCTTGGAAAAGAAAAATCAATGGGCTCAATGGTTACCCCTAGCTAAATGGTGGTACAACACTTCATACCACACAGCTACATGCATGAATCCTTTTGAAGTGGTATATGGACAAAATCCACCTTTAGTTCTTTCATACTTACCTAGTGTCTCGAAGGTCCAGGCGGTTGACCAAACACTTACAGTTCGAGAGGCTATTCTTCGTACCCTCGAAGAGAATTTGGTCATGGCACAAAATCTCATGAAGCAACAAGTATATCAAGGTCACTTTGAACGTCAATTTGAAGAAGGGGATCAAGTGTTTCTTCATCTGCAACCTTACAAGCAGAATTCCCTCAAAGCCGAGCATTGTTAGAAGCTAGAGCCCAAATTTTATGGTCCTTTTACGGCTCTCAAGCATGTGGGACAGGTGGCCTATTAGTTAGATTTTCCTAGCCATTCGAAGCTGCATCCTGTTTTTCATGTATCCTGATTAAAGAAGGTGATCAGAACTAAGTGCCAAATTCAAACCAACCTTCCCAAGTTAGCCGAAGAAGGATCCATTTGGCTATAGCCACAAGCAGTTTTGGACCAGCGTGAGCATCACTTGCGTTAGAGAACCATCAAGGAAGTTTTAATCTAGTGGAAATATACAACTCCAGCAGATGCCACTTGGGAACCAACTACCATTCTGAAAAAATTTCCACATCTCAAGATTTAAGGCCAAGATTGTTTTTAAGGGGGAGGACATGTTAGGTTCCTAACCCACACATAGGTTGAACAATATATTCGAATGTAATAAAGGCCAATATTAATAAGTCCTTGCAATAAAATAGAATAAGTCGAATGTAAGAAGACTTAATAGAATCTTTCGTTTCTAAAAGGATCTTCGTCTAGATGCTTCTTTTGATAGACATATTTCATATAAATAAGAGTCGAGGGTATGAGAACCCTAGCTTTGATATTATTGTAAAAGAGCTCTGCTCAACTGGAGGTTGCCCCCTGGAAGAGGCCCGTGAACATTGCTTTCAAAATCAAAGTGCTATTTATGTTGTTATTCTTATATCATTTCAGTGTTATTGTGGTGATTGTTCTGGTTATATTGTTGTTATTCTGCCATTTCTAGCATTTTATTTCTGTTCTGCATGCTTTTTATATCTGGTATATTACATTCTATGCTTGGGAGGAATAGTCCAGATAGCCCATGTCTGATGTTTTTACTTTCCAAGGGAAAATGTTCTTCCATATATCACATATGTGAGTGGAGGAATGGCCCAGATGACTTAGTTTGTATCATGATATTATTATGCAAGTTGATATCAGATGATATGATTGATGTGGAGACTATATGTCTCTAGATAGTAGATGTATTCTACTATGATGGATGTGTTCCATTGGTTGTGACTATGTGTCACTGGTTAGTAGTCGTGTGCTACTAGGAGTGGTTGTGTATCACTGGATAGTAGTTGTATACTACTATGAATAGACATAGTTATGTTCTATTGGATGGCATTGTTCTTATAGCCATAGAGACTACCATTAGTTTTGGAGATGATTTCCAGCTAGATGGATAGTTACTGTGTTTATGGACATACATTCTCTAGGAGGAGAATGGTATAGAAAGGACAAATTGTTGGTGGACAGGCATTCTCCCTGTGGAGAATGGTCCATGTTGACAGATTGTTGATATACCATGGATGGCTATTCTTCTAGGATGAATGTTCATATTAGAAGAATGGTCCATCTCTCTGAGTTCACAATAGTGACCAGAGTGGAGAAATTGGTACATGACAGACATTTTCCTCGAGTTCACAGTAGTGGTCGGAGGAAAAATGGTCCAGGACAATCATTCTTCTAGGTCGTATGTTCGGATTAGAAGAATGGTCCTTCTATTCCATGGCATGGCTTTCAGCATCTATTGGAACACTTATTCTTTTAGTACATATGTCCATATTAGAACAATGCTCCTTTTATCACTCTGTGGAGTGAATGACTTATTCAACATCATGCCTGATTACTCATATGGAGTATGGATTTGATAGATGATGCAGTTGATCAAATGATACTGATAGTGATGATGTTTCTCGTGAGTTGATCTACTTGATTGTGAGATAGCATGTGTGGCTATGATGATGCTACCAGTTGAATGGTCATTTTATGCTCAATACCATTTCCTTTGATACCTCCCTAGCTAAGAGGGAGTGTTGATATTATGGTAGTTGCGGGAGGCATTAACCTCTATGAGTAACCTTTTATGAGACTAGAATATTCTGAGAAGCAATATAAACCCTAAAATGTTGGATAATAACCGTAGAAGACAAGTTAACTCAATATAATAATTTATATTAAATTATTGTCCTCCAAAAGTACAAGTTGGCCCAGTTAGGTCACTTGGATGACTATAAATAAGAGGGTGCTAGAGCTCATTTGACACATACTTTCAAAGCTCACACAGACTAGTGGTGCAGAAGTTTGGAGTGTAGCTGCAGCTACTGCAACTCGGATTTTGGTCTTTGGTTATGCTTTGGACTTTCTGCCTTGGTTATGCTTTGGACTCTTTGCTTGGTGTGCTAGCTTTGGAGAGAAGTATGCTACTTTGGTTGGCTATTGGTTCTAAGGGTTTGCTTCTGGAATTATTCTATCTTTCAAGGTTAAGTTGCTCGGGGGTGGATTTAGCCTATGGTTGGGTGACAATATTTCTATATTGTTTATGGAAAAATGATCACATCTCTTTATTTCTAACAGTAGGCCTTTGTGCCTTTATTTTTTGGTAGTTGCAGGATGTATTAACCTCCATGGATAAACCTTTGACTAGAATACAATATTCTAGAAGAAAGAGAAAACCTAAACAGATGTGGGAAAACCCTGGAAGACAAGTCAGCTCAGCAGAATAAGTAATATTGAAGTATTATATGTAGAAAAGGACAGGTCAGACCTGCATGCAGAGATAGCTCTTCACATGGCCATATTAGTATAAATAGAAGGTGCTTTAGCTCATTTGGTAAAAACACACACTCACTCAGTTGGTGCACATATCTTAGAAGTGCATTATTGAAATTCATATTGAAAATTCCATATTGAAAATTCAACTGTTACTGGAATTTTTTGAATTATTCCATATTGAAAACTCAACAGTGATTGGAAATTTGTGTGTTGTTTACTGAATTATTCCATATTAAAAATTCAACGACTACATAGCACATAAATAGTTGATTTACAATAAAATTAAAATTAAGTGCTTGTCATATACTCAATTATTCCATATTAGAAATTTATGAATTTTTGCATATTGAAAATTCAACAACCACAGAACCGCAGACGTAGTCTGTGGTATACTGAAAATTCAAGCGTTATTGGACAGATCGTCCGTTTTTACCATTTGAACACTACGTTTTTACCACAGACTTAGTTTTTTCCGTTTGAATACTACGTTTTTATATTGACATATCGTCCGTCCATTTTTATCATACAGTCCGTAACTCTGTATTTCTGTAATCGTCGTGAGAGACACGGATCCTGTCATCTTTTACCAACTACTCCTCATACAATTCACCCAAAAGTATTAATAACTGTTCCATCAAATCCTTGATAAAGAATTTCAAACTGTAAAAATCGTTGGATGAAAAACTAACTTATTATACAATCCATACCTCTGTATTTTTGTGATCATCATGAGTGACACTGACCCTGCCATCTTTGACTAGACTACTTCTCATACAATTCACACAAAAGTGTCAATAACCCTACCATCCAATCCTTGATAAATAAATTCAAACTGTGACACTCGCTTGGTGATGCCTTCAGTGATCTGCATGTTTTATCTGACATGACAAGAGATTTCACATATTTTGTGGAGACTTTGGTTTTGAAAGAGATTTCACATAGTTCATGTATCTTTGGTGTTTTAAATAATAATGTCTCATAGGTGTTGCCCAATAGGAAAGCTTAGTTGCTCATGGACGGAATTCATTTAGTGGACGATAGTGTTTCTTGATCATGACGGATATTGTGTTAAAATATTGGATGTCCTTGTTTTACCATAGACAATATCACAATATTGTCACTCAACCAAGGACATGCAACCATCTCCAATGACTAATTATGACTAATAGGAGACTGGATAATGAATAATTATGACTAATAAACAAGGAAAAATCTTAGGAAAAAGAAATCCTATGTGTGTGTGAAGTAACTCCAACACCCCCCCTGAATGTCACTATGGTGAAAATAAAGAATGGGTCCTGACAATGAGGCCATGTTAGGTACCCAAATACAAAATATACACTGAAATAAAGTGATGAAAGAGGGAAAACCTCATGGGAAAACCCCACCCTCAAGGTACAATGTATGAATAAATAAGAAATACAGTTGCTAGGCAACTGTGTCCTTCACTCCAAGATGACTTCACAGAGAATGGAACTTCTGCTCAGTGAAGGCCTTGGTGAAGATGTATGTCGTATGTTCTGCTGAAGGACAGAACTATAGGTCGATGATCGCCTCATGTACTAAGTCTCAAATGTAGTGCATGTGGATCTTGATGTGCTTCATCCACTTCCTTTGAAATGGATCTCTGCAGAACTTCAGAGTGCTCTGGTTGTCACACCAGATGACGATTGGTCGATGAAACTGAATGCCTAACTCAATGAGAAAATGTTGTAGCCACATAGCCTAAATGGTTATGTTAACTACCCCTCTATACTCTGCCTCGGCTGAAGATAGAGCAATGGAAACTTTTTTCTTGCTCGACCAATAGATAGGCCCGAAACCAAGACCGAGTGAGTAACCAGATGTGGACTTGCGATCAATGTTATCGCTAGCCTAGTCAGAATCAGTAAACCCGATGAGATATAATGTAGAGTCTGTTTCATAATGAATCCCAAAGGTGATGGTTCCCTGTATGTATCGAAGGATACGCTTTGCATCTTTCCATTGTAGCTCATGCGGCTCTTTCTTGAACCTAGAAACTTCCCCGACTGCATTGGAGAGGTCTGGTCTGGAGTGTGTGAGATATAATAAGCTCCCCACTAGCTTTTTGTATAGTGTGTTGTCAACCAGTGGAGTGTCCCCTCCATCCTCAAGTTTGACTCTTGCTAGGAAAGGAGTCGGAGCAGACTTGCAGTCTGTCATGTGAAATCTCTCAAGGAGATCTCATGCATACTTGGCCTGAGACAATTTGATGCCTGATGCATCATGACTGATCTCGAGTCCAAGGAAGAAGTGTAGTGGGCCCATGTCCGTCATCAAAAACCTGTCATGTAGAATCCTTTTGACTATATCAATCGTTGAAGTCGAGAAAACAATGATCAACAAATCATCAATACACAGAACTAAGAGTAGAACTGAATCAACCGTCATGAGCATGTAGACATTAAGGTCTGATTTACAATGTACAAAGTTCTGTGACAATAGGTAGGATTCCATCTTGGCATACCATGCCCTCGGAGCTTGCTTGATGCCATAAATGGAATTCTTCATTTGATAGACCAAAGATGAGTCCTGCATGAATCCCTCGGGATACTCCATATAGATATCCTCAAATAGATCACCATGAAGAAATGAATTCTTCACGTCCATCTGATGGACTTCCCATCCCTTGGTTGCCGCAATGGAAAGTGATAATCGTATGGAATCCATATTTGTTACTGGAGTGAAGGTCTCATCATAGTCAATACCAGGCACCTGCTGAAAGACTTTGGAAACAAGCCTAGCTTTGTATCTACTAATCTATCCATCTATTGCGCTCTTGGTCCTGTAGACCCATCTGCATATGACAAGTTTCCTCCCAGAAGGAAGGGGAACTAGATCCCAAGTCTGGTTCTCGAGGATGGAATTGTACTCCTCCTACATGGCAGATTCCCAAAAGGGATTTCCAGCAGCCTCGCCATAAGACTGTGGATCTGAAGACTTAACCAATAAAAGATGCCCTGGACGAAATGGTTTGGTGGAAGTGAGTGCAACAAGAGGCTCCTTGAAATCATATTGAGTCCTCCTAGTATCGACTGGATCACCAACAAGATCCCCAACATCCTAAAGAGTAGTCTATGCCCACTTGGACCTCTGCTTTGGCTCTACAACTGAATCTGGATGCTCTGACTCTGCATCTGACTGTACTAACTCTGAATCTGAATCATTTGAGTCTCTGAATCAAAAATCTCATTTGAATAAGAGTCGCCATGTGCATGCTCATCATCTCGGACAAGTGGAAGAATGAAGGTGTCTGCATGTGGCTGTTGAGGTACATGCGAGACACTTTCCTTGAATTTGACACTACACTCAATGATGAGCCGGTCCGAGGAAAGATCAATAAGCCTATATCCCTTCACACCGTCGGGGTATCCAACAAAAATACACTCAGTTCTTTGTGGATCAAGTGCCTTCCTCTTTTCAGAGGGAATATGGGCCCATGCACGTGAACCAAAAATATGAAAGTGGGTCACTTTCGGTTTGAGGCCACTCCAAGCCTCGTAGGGGGTCTTATCCTTGACATATCTATGGGGAGATCTGTTTTGGATGGATGTTGCACAATTAAGTGCTTCGGCCCATAGTCTCTGTGGTAGGGAATTTTCATGCAACATGCAAGATTCCATCTCCTTTAGAGATCTATTTTTCCACTCAGCAACTCTGTTTTGCTATGAAGTATAGGGAAGTGTGTGTTGCAATTGAATCAATGCATCATGGAAAAGATTATGGATCTCATGATTTATGTATTCTTGCTCGTTATCAGTTCATATGACTTTGATATTCTTTTTGGAATGTATCTCAACCAAGGCTTTGAAATATTTAAGGTGTTGAAAGACCTTAGATTTTTTCCTTAGAAAGTAAATCCATGTAAAACGTGAGAAATCATCAACAAAAATGAGAACAAAAATCGCTTTTTTGATTGATGGATGCAGAAAAGGACCCATAAGGTCACTGTGGATCAGATATAAAAGAGCGCAATCTCTCTGAGACTTTTCTTTGTAAAAATTTTCTTGAGGGTGTTTTCTGAGAACACATCCCTCACATACTCCCTTGGATAAATGGATGTTTGGTAGACCATCAACCAATATTTTCTTGCTAAGTTGTTGCATGTATATGAAATTCAAATGTCCAAATCAATGTGCACTGGAGGAGAACCAATGTGCCATAGAGATGGTCTAGAGTGATCTGGACACACTAGCAGTTACGGGAGTGAAATTCCACCTATTCTAGTTTCTCAAGAAGTTACGAGAGTGAACTATGACCTAGCTGAGTTAACTAGTCAATTAGTCTCCAGTTAACTGACTGAAACCGAGTGTAGTGAGGATTATATAAAGGAATCAAGAGTAATGCACTAGTCTGGTGATGATCCCAAGGTAATTTCACATTAGCATGGTGATGATCCTAATGTTGCATGGTGACAAAACTAATGCAACATCTAGACTCAACTCAACTAGTCAAACTAAAGTGTCAACTGAAAGAGAATATTCTCCAAGTGGAATATTCTCTCCTAAAATATAGGAGAATGGATAATGACTAATTATGACTAATAAACAAGAAAAAACCTTAAGAAAAAGAAATTCTAGGTGTGTGTGAAGTAACTCCAACATAGGCTAGGCACTCTTAACTAACTCATTAATCATCACTTGAGGATATATTACTAATATCCTAAATCAATAATACAAATATACATGGCAATTAGACTTAGCAATTGGTAAGGAAATTCATAAGCTACCATTCCCCCCTCAATCACAAATCCGATCAATAATACCAACAATGAAGCATAAACTGGTATCATTTCCAAGTCTTCATACTGCAACTCCTGCGTTGAGCCTCAATGAAGAATTGCCTGAAAACCCGCCAATTTGGATGCTGAATGGTTCATCTGAAATGAACTGAAAGAGAGCTAAGATATGGAAGTGAATAACTGCAATATCTGAACATTCCCTGATTGTTTGACATTTCAATCATTTTTCCAAGTATTTGAGCTAGAACAATCTAATGTCTTCTGCTAATTGGTGAACATGTAGTATTTCCACTCTATTATCAGTGTATCACTGAAGTGCTCTCTGAATTTGTGCTTTGGGATGACCACTAACCAATTGATACCATGTATCTGATGGTTTTTGGATGACCACTAACCAATTTTGAAACTTTTAGGTGTTCAACAAAATCCCAATGTATCATGTGTATGATTCAATTATAAGTCATAGTGTATGATTCAATTGCAAGTCATTGAACCACAATCCTGCCAAATTCTTCCATCTATAGACTACAGTTTCCCATCTGGCATATTTGTTGTCGAAAATTTTTATTTGACAACCATATTCAATTCCATCACCAATTCCCCCCTTTCTCAGCTAAAAGGGAGACCACACGTGGTTTCTTGTACCATCATAATTTGATTTTTGAACCCCCCCCCCCTTAAGGTACATAAAAGTTACATCATTGTACTCCCTCTTCTAGGATTAAGAGAGTATCATACTTATTCCATTTGTATAAAACATAAAGTGGGCATGTGGGAACAACCACATGTTATCCCATCCCTTGAAGGCCATTCTCGAAAGCTACGCCATAAGGGGACCACTTATGTGAGGTACAAAAGGGCTATGTGCTACAAGATTGGTGTTTACTCGACATTGAATTCTACAGTAAGACTTATATAATCTCTTGGTTGTTGTTGACCACTGCCAAGGATCAATCCACTCATAGTGAATCTTCAATCTTGCAGGTTTCTTTAGTGTTGAACATCTGTCTGAAGAATGGTTATGCTTGCCACAATGCTGGCAAGGATGGAGATCAAAGCATTGATTCTCCATGTGACCAACTCGAATACAATATTGGTACTTTGAATTATGATGTTGAACTTGAATAGGTGAAGTTGAATATTCTTGAAGGAATCAAACACTTTGGAACTGGATTGGTTTGGAATAATCGGGAATATGAAAGGTGACTTCCTTGTCATATCCAAGTCCTACTCTATTATTGTTGTAGATGATTTCTTCCCAAGGTCTTGTTGGAAAATGTTTAACAGGTAGCATATGCTTGTCATTGATGTCAAGTACAGTAATGAAGATGGCATGGGTACAAGAAGAATGTACGGAGGATTGTTGGCATGGTTTATAGGCAATGTATGCTTGTCATTGATGGCAAGTACAATAGTGATGATGGCTTGAGTACAGCAGCGATGATCAACAACGCAGTGATATTCAGGAAGATAAATTCAGGTTGATCGAATGATCGAAGGCCCGTAAAGCCTGAGAATCATTTTTGATCGTTGGATCCATTCAAAATTCCCAAAAGAATGAGGGCCGTCAAATCTGAATGAAGACAAGAAGAGCACACTAAAAAGGAGGACAGATCTCATACGTTAGATCCAAGCGCAGGACCCGACCATCGTTGGATCGAGGAGAACCTGCACGATCCTTAAAGAACAAGGAGAAGCGGGTGTAATCATGATATGTGAAATCGTGACTTAATCTGAGTCGTCAGATCGAGGTTGAATCTGGACCATTGATCCCTGTCCATGTCGGAGTTTCGAGGATTGAGAGTTGGAGATGTCAAAGAATTTTGACATCAAGAATCCTGATTTCGCGATATGTGAAATCATGATGCAATCTAAGCTGTCAGATCAAGGTTTGATCTGTACCGTTGATTCCAATTAATGGAGAGGCATCGTGGATCGAGAGTTGGACATGACAAAAAGTATTGACATCAGGAACCCCGATTTCGCGATATGCGATATCACGATTCAATCGCAGCCATTGAATCAAGAATGAATCTGGATCGTTGATTTAACTCCTTATTGTAGTTTCATAGATCGGGACTTGAAGGTGTCGAGAACTCACACGGAGAAGTGGCGAAATCGCGAGAAGATCTGGGCCGTGGGATCTGGGGGAAGTATGAAGGACCAATAGCCGTTAGATATGGTGAAGCTACAAGGTAGATATGACAGTCGTGGTCCGTTGGATCAAGAGGACACATGGCGAAATATCGTCATGTCGCTGACTGGAAAGTCAAAGGAATGGGGTTTGATCTTAGCCATCAGATCAAGGTTTGATCTTAGCCGTCAGATCAAGGTTTGATCTTGACCGTTGATCTGAGCTCCATCTCAGAGCTTCACCTATCACGACTTGGAGTGACAAGAACCTCCATCTAAGGAACAACGAGATGCGAGATCGCGAAAAGATCAGGACTGTTGGATCACCAAGAATGTGGATCGTTGATCTGATCTCCATCTCGGAGCTTTTCCTATCATGACTTGGAGTTATGAGAACCTCCAAATAAGGAACAGAGAGATGCGAGATCTCGAAAAGATCTAGACCGTTGATTCATTGACATCATGGACCTTCGATTAGGGTCGATGAAGATCAGAAGTTCGCAGTGCCTTTTAGCGCAGCCTGTGGTCACCGCTTGTGGTCATGTAGAGGAGGGAGCTAGAGTAGCCAAGCTCCTTTTTGGAGCTCATGACATGGAGACTCAAGATAGCTCATCGAAGAAGCTCCGAATTGCGAAAGTGTGAAACGGGTAAATAGCGAAAATACCCTTCAAAGTTAATCCAACAGTGTAGGTGAATTTGAACAAGATCGGAGGGCTACTGTTGCACGACACAGTGAAACTGCTAGTAACCATTGATGGTTTCTACCAGAGGATGCGAAGAGACTTCGGTGTGATTTTACCAGAGGAGCAGAAGAGTCACATGGAATCTTCCAGTGGAATGAAGACGACTCGTGGAGGCGATTGACAACTGGATGGGATTGAGCCTGTAACTGAAACAGAGAAGGTGAGCTCGAATGTCACAGAGAAGATGAAGAGTCTCAACTACCAGAGAGGCTGAGGAATCTCAGCATAACACCCAGTGATGCTGAACACGTGGGAAAACCGCCAGAGAAGATGAAGAGTTACCATGATGATCGGGTAGAGCACCCGAGGGGTGGAGGATATCGGTGTGGTGTGAGCATGCAGAAGAATGGAGAATATTGCATGCACAAGATACACAGAAGCTATATATAGATGGTACAGAGAAGAGAAGGGTTGTTGTTGCCATTGTTGTTGGAGTTGTTGTGGTCGTTGTGTAGAAGGATTGAAGTGTGAGAAAGGAGGCAGAGCGCAGGAGTAGAAATACACAGTAGAGGAAGGTTGCATTGAAGGGACATGGTGCAGAGAGTATAAATGGAGAAGAACAGAAAGTGCAAGGTGTGTGCAGAAGACACTGATGCAGACAGGGCAGAGCAGTGTACATAACAACGACAAGGCTGGTAAGCCATTGAATAACTTTATTTCACTATAATGTGTTTCGGTATCAAAGATTAATATTTTAAGGAGGTTGGGAGGTGCTTGGGAGGACTGTTGTCCTCAGAGGTTCAAGTGGGTGCTTGAACACAGGGAGTTTTAGCTTCCATCTGGTTGCATCCAGAGAAACCAGGGTGGCAGGGTGGTGCAAGGGAGAACTCTTGTTCTCTGTTATACAGGTT